>JACEVL010001272.1:25000-157500 GCA_020284085.1 Aporrectodea caliginosa | reverse complement strand
AAATTGAAGACAGTGATGGAGATCTGACCTGCTTAGAATCTTTTAAAGTCCACTGTGCTGAGGTAATGACAAAGGGATCATCCAGCGACATATGTTGCACCATCGACGAATTAAGAGCAAGATTTGAAGATATCAAGAAGGTACATGAATCGGGCATTGAAGTAAAAACTTATTTCCGTAAAAAATCTTTTCAGATGTCTAACCTGGAAGAATATGTGAGGACAGCAGACTTCAACATGATTGGAACTATTCACGGTTTGTTTATAATTTTTACTACTTTAAATTATCATAAAATGTAGAGTAAGTGATGTGAAAGAAAAGAGTTTGAGTGATCTTTTCTTGATATACAATGCAGAGTTGTACCTAAGAACTGTGATTTGATCCTCAAGGTATCTGTTTATCTGGGCTTCTGGTCGCTTATAGAATATCTGGCACCTCTTGCCTTATCTGTTAGCAACAAATTCACAGTTTCATGACTGGAGTAAACTGCTCATTTATGCGCATGTAGGATTTAGTTTATGTATAGGCCTATAATTTTGACGCTTACTATATTTTGACTTAGTTACTTTTCAGTAGTGTCCAACTGTTGCTAAACTTAATTAGTAACATAAACTCATCTGCAGGCAACTGAAACTCTGACGACTGGTTTATGTTTGAGCTCTTGCGCACATACAGAACCCAGGCATTGGAGTCCAATGCTTTACACTTGCAACCATGTTCCGATTTCCTGGTCCACGTTGCATTGCGCTTCTTATGCCCGCTAATCCAGTTGGACTAATCCCTAATTTAGGCCTGTTTTCTTACAACTGGTTTAAGCCTGGAACTGAATTGCATTGTTTTCATACGTTTAATGTTGAATCAAAGTACCTTTATATTACTGAGCATAGACATATTATATTGCAATGCACTCTCTTAATGCCTTGATACATAAACTACATATGGATGTGTACACCGTTACTGAAATACATACGCAATGCTTACGCATGCATACACGCATGCATACATTTGTACATAAATGCATGTGCACTTATTCATTATTGTACATGTATACATTACGGGCTTCCTTTGATGCTGCGCTTGCATCCCAGAATCCACTCTGAATCTTTCTATACTTGCCTCAAAACTGTCCTTTTCAGCCGTGCTGTGGTCGGGAGCGCTCCTGAGTAGTAACCTTGAAGGGGCGCTATATAAAACTTCGTAATGAATGAATGAATGAATGAATTATATACAAACAAACATACGTATGCAATGACACATTGTTCTAGTAAAATTAACGATTTAATAAATTACTGGTGTATTAAGATTTAAGATCAACGTGTCATTAAATGTAGATTGCCAAACGGAAGTAGAGGGTGAAAGTGAAACAAAGACTACCTCTGACAATATCTCACCTGATGGCCACATAGAAATGAAAGACGATCGCAGAATGCCCATCTCCGGTAACAATGACATTCTACCAACAATCAACCACTTGACGGAAGAACCAGAGAATAAGCGACCTCGAATTTGCGTATTAGAAATGGAGAAGAAAGTTCTTGAAAAACGAATCAATGAACGCGATTTGGAACTCGGCAGAAAGCGACCCAAGAAATCCACCTCGAAATTGCCGATGGCACAGGTTGCTCAGCCATCATGTACACGTGAGTACACGACAATCCATTGCACACAGAGTTAATAAGGTCTAGTGCTATGGCCTAGACTAGGCTACCGTGTTGATCTTGGAAGGCTTACTGTGTAGTATGGGGCCGAGTAGGCCCTACTTTGGTGCTGTAGCATCCAGCAAAGGGAATTTAATTAGATCTAACCCAGAACAGACTGCATTCTGTCTTTCTTAAGTTGGTGTTTATGGCTCAGGCTGTACTGACGTACAGTACTGTATACACCATTTTTATATGCAGGCGGCCTTATTGGGCATAGCCTCTGTCCCCTTGTCCGAATTGGTCATAACCCAATCCTTTTGTCCGTATATGGGTGACTCTTGCTGGCGGATGTCCTGAAAGGACAGTCGCTCGCTAATAATGTCTAGTTTATGTAGTTAGATTAATTAAAAGTAACTGTTCATTTTTAATCGAGACATGAGACTTTTGAAGTCAGAAGAATTCATCTTCTGTTTATAAAGAAAATTTAGCCACAATGGAACGTTTCCATTCCGGCCATGTACTGTGAAGTGCCTTGATGCTAGAGCTGTTTCAAGTCTTAGGTCTCCAGTAAAAGTAGTCTGGCCTCAAATACAAATACAAGTATGAGTAGACCTACTATGGCCTGAAGTACAAGTGTTTGGGTTATAATACAAGTGCATGTGACTATTTGCCAACTGGTAACCTATTTGAATGCCTGCAAAAGTCTATCTGTTGTTCATATGCTGTTCCTTATTGTTACACATGTAATGTCACAAGTACACGCAATTAACCTTATCTCTGTTCCTTAAGCACGCACCTGAAAACCATTTCGTGGGATCATGGCTTTCCGTCATTAGGTTGAGAGAACCTCTAATGAGATTCTCTCTTAGAGGGGCTACATAATTATATCTGTTACTTATTACATTGCACCATTTCTCGAGCAGACCAATATTTATTTAATTAACAATTAAGACTAAATCAACGATGCATTTCACTGATCGTGTCATAAGACACATGGACCAATTTTAAAGTAATATTTGCTAACTGATGTTTATAACCTATTGAAGTGTCATTAAGCCTATAAGTGGTTCATATGCTGTATGTTTAATGTCTCAAAGTAACTCTAAGTTACTTTAAGTTTAAAACTTTAAGTTTTAATAAATTTTTGTCTCACATGAAAAGTCTCAGGTACAAGTACTTTGGTCACAAGTATAAGTACAAGTACTTATAAACTGTAATTGTAACTTCTATTGCACCAGTGTCTATTGCATAAGGCATCAATCGATGGAGCAGAAAAACCAAGCCGTAATGAGGTGGATATCCAGAAGATCACTCTGTAAGACAGAGAGGCAGCCTATGGTTGATAAGCAATTAAAAGAGGTAAGTCTTAAGTTGAGAACGAAATGACACAAGCGTCTAAGCAGAGTGCACAGACAGAGAGAGAAAGAGACAAAGACAGAGAGTTCTTATTTTAAGTATTGTGGCTGGCCAGAGTTCACAGTATGACAAGACAAATATTATCGTCATAATAATGATAAGTCAGAGTTCACAGCTTTATGAACTATGAGCCCCAATTTGAAATTAATTCTTTTCTGAACGGGTTAGCATCGAAAGAGTGACATAACGAAAGAGTGACATAACAAAAGAGCGACAAATCGGAGAGCAATTTTATAAGATAGACAGAAATATTGCCAATTTTAAAGAGGGACGTAACGAAAGAATGACATGTAACGATAGTGTGACAAATTGGTTAATATCGTATAGTCCGTTTTCTTTGGAATAACTATAGTATATTCGTAGCCAGAAATTACTGACTATTCACATTGTTTATCAAGCATTTAACTCAGGATTGCAACAGTTGTGGGGAGACAGGGCACTATTTTTGAGGTCCACAATATGCACTTGACCTCGTGTCATAGAGTGGTAGAAGTATCAGACCTTGAATGAAACTTTAGTACATTTATTAGACTCGTGCCGTCGATGTAGTGTTTTGACTCGTTGCCTAGATTTATTGCTTTTAAATGAGTACATAAACATTTTTGTCGCTCTTCCGCTATGTCGCTCTTTTGAATTGTTCACTTCATTACTTAAGTTGTTGCTCTTTTAATACGGCATTTACTTCGCTGTTCTGTTAGGTCGCTCTTTCGTTATGTCCCTCTTATGAACAGATCCCTTTGCTAAACAGGAAGCCAATGCAAAGATTTAAGCACAGAGGTTATATGTTCATATTTGGATGTATTAGTTAAGGCTGTAGCCAAAGAGTTCTAAACTCTCTGCAGTTTCAGCATGTTTAACTTACATGTATTGATACCAGTAAGAAGCTACTTACAGTAATCTAGGCGACTGGAAACCAATGCATTTGCCAGAGATATCCTTACAGACATGGGCAGTTGGGCACATAACGCCTAACTCTGCCTACGCACAAATGAACATAAAAACCTGCATGCATACATACGTACATACATACAATACATTCAGACATGCAAGCATGCATACATTTGTACATACATGTGTGTTAATTGGTGATTATCTTCATTATTTAGAAGTGCCTCCAGCTAGGATCTCGATAGATTACAGACGATCTCCAACTCTGGTGAAAACACTACAAAGTGGTGACGGATCATTTAACGGAGGAGGAATCATCTTTGGCTTGGCAGTCGTGGATGATGAACTGTTCGTGGGATGTTTCATTGCTGGTGCTGGTCGTTCTGTTGTAGAAGTTCATGACATTAAAACATTCATTTTTAAACGTCGATGGCAAGTCAAACATTTATCTCAAAGTAGTACGGATGTTGTTTGTATCAGTTCCATGGAGTCCTGCACCAGACATAAATGTCTGTATGCATGTGGATCCATTATGGGTGGTTTTGCAGGATATGTATCTGTTATACAGAGGTTGGATGTGAATGGATCAAATGCAAAGGAGTGGAAAATTTATGGTGGCATTCGTGTTTCAGACTTATCTGTTACTGGAGAAGGGAATATTATTGTAATTACTGGAAGTAATTCGTTAGTTGAATACTCAAGAGATGGAGTACTGGTCCATGAAATGAAGCTGCCTGGCAGTTTGGGCATTGAATACCCGTTGCATGCATTAAAACTGGCCAATGGTAACTTCGTGGTCAGTCACAGTTTTGGCAAAGGTCGTTTTCACAGAGTGCTTATATTGTCCGAAAGTGGACAAATTACAAAGTCGTTTGGAGAGATGCCAGTGTCAGATGTACAACTGCCACAAGTTTATGACCCAAAAGTGCTGAAGGAACCGGTCTATTTGACAGTTGATGGTTCCGGGAACATTCTAGTAGCTGATCTTGCTAATGACCGGATTGTGGTCTTGAACTTAAATTTAGAATTCGAGAGTTCCATAAATCCAACTCCGCCTTTACAAGCACCTAGCTGCATGTGTGTTGATGCTGATAGAAGACGACTATTTGTATGTGAAGGTCTGACACAGGTTTCTGTGTTTGATTTCTGTTTATGATTTAAGTGATTCTGTTATCGTTCTTTAACTCAGTAAGTCAATAACCAATAATTGATTTCTGTGTATTTCTTGTTTGTGAATATTTTGATTTTAGTGTATAATATTTCAGTTAAAGGTCTGCAAGTTAACTGTTTATCATTATTTTGAACAGTCGCTATTGAATCATTAGTTCACATAATTTGAAAACTGTCTTGTTTATCTATGCAATTTTCATTTTTCTTATTTGAGCGTTACTACTAGATTCTGCGAAGTAGAGGATAAAGTAGATTGAGAGTTCATTGCACCGTAGGACCTTAGAGAAACGTTACTTTCTGTCTACGGTTTTTTCACTCAAAACGTGAGAATATTTACTGCTGTTTCAGAAATACTCTCCTATTTCCTCATCAGATCTTCCGCTTACCTCCCACGCCACTTTCAGTTATAAACTTCTACCCCATAGCCATCTGATCCTTTTGGATCTTGACCTTGTACCAGTTTTTCCCTACCTGCCTATCGATTTTGTTTTGACTACGCACCTGTGAATAAGGTGGTCCCTGCGACCCCTTTTTCTTGGGTGCTGTAGAAATATCGAGTTTACGATTGCCAATGGTCAAATCAGATGAGCACGAATTTGCAAGCGTTATACCCCTATAAGATGATATGCCATCCACTGCTGCTACTACTATTATAGTACACAGTGACAGCAGTGTTTCAAACAGTGTGACTTACCGTCGTCATCGAAGACGCCTATCGAAATTTGTCATGTATTAGTGGAATTAGAGGAATTACATGTTCTAAGTAGTTTTTGAAGGTATGAATCCAACTGAAGAAAGTTCTCTTATCATGCCTGCAATTCTCTCTCTACTGGCTATTAGATTTATAATACTCCATCTCTCTCCCAGATTGCGTTTCTGCCGCTATCAAGATATGACTGGACGGAGCTTTATCAGTAACAGCTGTTACTCATACATTGTGGTTTTAACACATACTGCACGTATTTTGAACCACTCAAAACCTTTGTTATATTATGTTTATGCTATGTTTGAGTGTGTTTCACGATTGTATAGTGATGTTGAGCAGATATGAGCTGCCTTATTAATTCGCATTCACATAAGCAAAATAAACTTTTAAAAGTCAAGTTGTCTTCTTTTTTTGAAAAAGAGGAGTCAAACCAACGGTTAGACGATTCTGAAATCTGAAGTGTCAGGCTACATACACCCATGTTACCATGTAACGTAACCTACGGTACCTACCTTCATCAAAATGCTTAAAAGTGGGATAAAATTATAAATAGACCTACGGGCTTGTAGTTATAATAAAAAAACTTATAGAACGAAACATTGGTAATCCTGGGAACGGCGGTCGTAAATTCCGAAACACTGTTTTTTTTATAAATTATGAAATGAAAGAAATCAACAGAGGCCGCTTTCTTATAGTTTCGCTAAAACGTGCTATAATTTATTCTCAGGAATCCAGCTTCTAATTACTGAAAACATTATTTTCATCCAGCTTCTATTGAATGGAAACTTAGTTTCATCCATGCAACCAGCTTGGTATCCAGCTTCTATTTACAGGAAAAATTATTTCGATCAATCCAGCTTCTATTTCAACACAGGAATGTTTTCATCAATTCCACTTCCATTTAGGGAAACAGTTTTTTTCATCAATCCAGCTTCCATTTTAAAGTGACAATATCAAATAACTTTGTAGAAACAGTGTTTCGGAATTTACGACCGCCGTCCCCAGGATTACCGAAACATTTTTCAATTTTTAAATAGCTTTACGAAACTTTTGATCCAGATCACCTTAACATCCAGTAGTGAAATAATAATAAATAATTCATACGTCATCTATTACGTCAGACGAAATGAGGCGCTACTCTCATATCGCTTTCTTTCACTGGAAGTACCTTAGAAATTGTTTTAAAAACAACGAAGCGGAAAACGCAGCAGTTTTAAAAGACTTAAATATCGGTAGTGTTTTCTTCGCAACTTAATTAAGTAGCCTAAGGGCTAGTTTATAGTTAGTAGATTGTTGAGATTAATTAGCCAGAGCGAAATAAATTGGTCGACGATTAAATAAAGTTAGCCTACCCGAAATATTTCGCTTCTGACATACATGTAAACATACAGGGAAACTCTACTCGAGTGCAATCCCGGAAATCTACCATAAAAAATCCAGTTTTAACCGCAGGCGATGAGTGAAGACGATATTCTTAAGCTAACGAGTCAGCTTCCTTCTTGGGAGGAACTTGCAAGGCAGCTTGATGGCGTGAAGTGGGGCAGACCAACACAAAACTGCAAGAGTTATTGCAAAGTGTCTTCCACGGAAGAAAAATCTGCAGCAGCCCAAAGCGAACTCGACGATGTAACTACATGTTGCATTTGCGATGAAACATACAGAGACCCAGTGATTTTGCCGTGTGTTCATACTTTCTGCCTTACTTGCCTTCGAGGTATTGGAACCCATACTGCCAGGAATCCGGGCGATCCAATGCCTTGTCCACTCTGCAGACAAGAGTTCACAATTCCTGAAGATGGTTTTGCTGCCTTAAAGAAGAACTTCTTTATGGTAAGACTGATTGAAATCACAGCTTCTCTGCGAAGGGAGTCAAGTGTATGCGACAATTGCGACATACACAAACACGAGAATCTATGTCTCTATTGTTCTGATTGCAATGAAGTTCTTTGTATGGTGTGCCTACGTGAATGGCATAAAAACCATCGAATGTCGGATCTGAACAGCGCTGCGGACATTCTTCGTTCACAGTTACACAGATACGTCAACACTGCCAAACTCTGCAGGTGTGATGCGTTGAAGAAGAAAGAAAGATTACGTGATAAAAGATTTGCTGTCGTTAAGAAAATACAACCCTTTGAAACAGAAGTGAACCGAGTAAGACGTAATCTGAAAGCGCTTATTGACCGACATGCAGATTCGCTCTTGCAGAACCACGAATCGCTCAAGAAGGAGCAACTTGATGACATTGAAATCGAAGAAAATGAACTTGACAAACATCTGGATTGTCTTAAAAACTTTGAGGTAAGCTGTGCAGAGCTAGCATCAAATGATCGACGTGACAGCCTATTCTGTAAGATGGCAAGCGAGTTGAAGAAACAAATTGTTGAGTTGAAGCGGCTGAATGAATCAATTGTTGAACGCAAACTGCGTTCAGTTGAAATCGACTTCAGGAAGACTGTACCAACGGCATTGGCAATTTACGAAACGAAAAACATCATAGGTGTGGTTAAAGGTTAGACCAGATAAATCATAAATTTATGTTTTGTATATCAAAGTTAGGATTTAATTTAGCGACTCGTCATAACACTTATACAACTTTGGTGGATATGATTTTCATGATAACTGTTATCAATCCAACATCTATTTACGCAAGTATTATTTTCATCAATCCAATGTCTAGTTTTACAAGAAACTATCTTCATCAATCCAGCTTCCGTTTCAACGCAAAAATTCGTTTAATAAATCCCACTTCCAAGTCTTCCATTTCAGTGCAAAGATTCTTTTCATCAATCCAACTTAACTTAAGTAGTAGTTCATATTTCATTAGCCCTGGACTCATATATACCACATGGTGCTATTTAACAGAGAGCTGCTGGCAAAGTTGTAGAGTAGTTTGTAGTTTATACAAGCATATTATGCTGATGCACGATTCACGAATCCAACTGTTTATGCAGATTTTCTCAGATTTGACAAAACAATTTAAACCAAATGTTTCTGTAAAGCACAATATTGTTGCTTATGTAAAAATACTGTGATCTTTAGATCTTGCAATTAATGCTGGTTATGTCAAAATCTTGTGATCTTTCTATCTTGCTAATTCTGTTGCTTAAGTAAAAAAATACTGTGATCTTTCGGTCATTCTGCAGTGTTTGTTTGTCTGTAGGCACTGTGTATTGAAGTCACAATAGTTTAAGTGACTTCTATTCATGAAATGTCTTCTATTCTTACCCTGTGTTATCACTGTGTTTAGCAAAAATCGCCTACATTGGCAAACCAGAACTGGTCACGGTAATTGGAGCAAACAACACTGCAGTAAATGAAGGTGATGGCATCAGTGGCATGGCAGTTTCCTACAACGATGTCTTCCTAACGTATGAGAGCAACCCAGTTGTCAGCATATATGACACACATACGCATAAGTGCACGACAAAGATGACCCTAGAAGGTTTTGTCCGTGAAGTCGACCTTAGAGATTGTGTCAGCGTCGCTGGAAATGTCTACATTGTAAATGGTATTACGAGAGAAATTCTCCGAATTGATCAAAATCGGGACTTTATGAAATGGTCAACTGGAAGCGACTTGGGTCGTCTCTCTGTCTCAGCAGAATCCACAATAGTTTCAACATGTTACGAGACAAGTGCACTAAGAGAGTATTCACTACAAGGAATCCTAATTCAAGAAATCAAACTATGCTCAGGCATAGTTCATCCACAGCATGCAATAAAACTGAGCAACGGACATTTCGTGGTCAGTCATGGTATTCGCAGTGACCTTATTAACCGAGTGTGTGTGGTAAATGATGTTGGTGGTATAACAAAATCGTTTGGTGACTGCTGGAATGGTTACAGCAGCGAGGTGTTAGCTGTTCCAGCCTGTTTGGCTGTAGATGAAAATGGAAACATTTTAGTACTTGACAGGAACAACAGTCGTGTTTTGCTGCTCAGCCGTGAACTGGAGTTCAAGAGAGAACTCCTTACTAGGGCCGATGGATTGCGATGGCCGGTGGCAATGCATCTGGATGAGAAAACCAGTCGACTTTACATTGCTGACAACAACTGGGAAACGTTTCAGCGGTGCAACAACAGAGTGCTCGTGTTCAACATAAAATAAACACCTTAACATTTTTGGGCACTGCAATGGTTTGAAAAATTAGTTAATCAAAACTCTTAAAATACATAGTGGAATGAACGGTAGGCACCAATTTCCCTCTCTGCTTTGTCGTCACGCAGAACAGAATGCATGAAGATGCCATGTTCTAAGTTTTTTCAGATTGAAATAGGTTCTCTATCAGATACGATATCAGTTCCTACGTAGTCATTACTTTTATTCTATAACTATAGTAGAAGCTGTTGTGGGTAGACACATTCCTTATACAGTATTTAGTTGGGTTTAAGCGTCGAATCCACCATATTGTCATTCCACAAATTGGTTCTCTTTTTCGTTTATTAGTTTAAACTTTACTTTAAAGGTTCAGGGGTACTCAGAACAGGTTGCGTTATTATAAAGCATCTGCTCACTCCGTTTCAATAACATAAATGTATGATGAAATCTCTCCTTTTGTTCGTCAATATTTTCTTTAAATGCACTGTTGGGTTTTGAGTATCATAGTACTTAATAAGAATAAAAAGCTTGTTATAATTCAGTCTGGCATTGGTGGTGTGTCATGAAAACCAGAAACCCTTTCTGACCTAATGTAAACGATACATCTACCGTTTACGTAGAACCTTCAAGAACTGCTTGAAGGTGATCAAGGACCAATCCCAGCTGCTTATACTACTCGGCAGTTTAACAAACAGACATGATTGTTCAGATTAAAAGAAAGACGTAGCTGGAAAATATTGCTTTCAAACCAAAAATTAATTCTCCTACACCATGTTCATACCAGATAACTGTTACGACCTCAGGATGTAAAGCATTACTTTCGAAACAGTAGTAAATTCTCCCATATCAGGCTCAGGTTTAAGAACAGTTCTGTTCACATTGCAAGATGCAGCTGACAAGCATTCTATTCAAAACCAAAGAAAATTCTTCTACATCATGTTCAGGTCTGACAATTGTAATAATTTGTGGATGTAAAGCATTGCTTTCAAGGAGAAGTACATTCTCCTACATCATAAATGTATTCTCCGTTCGTTCGTGCTACTGTCCCGTTTGAAAGCGTTTAAGCAAATGATTTGCAGTTGACAATGATCATATATGATCGACTCCGCAACCAATCTGCCTTAACTCTGCTGGAACCTGAACCTAAAACAAGAAACCAATCGTGTCTTAATAATAGACTAAGAGTCGTGGTTTGAAGACATTTTATTAATTGTTAGTTGGCTGGAACTCGAGAGCTTAGACAGAAAAGACGATCACTCCAACAGTGCATTATATATCTATGTAGGCCTATATCCAGATCAAATATATAGTCATGCAAGCAGCGATTTCGGAAGGTGCTACATAAATGTTTTGTTATTTGACATAAAGTTGTGTTACATTGCATCAACATCTAACTTATACACTTTGCGTCTATCGGGAAAATATTAGGCAATCATTCAAAACTTGTTTTGAAGGACAATTAGTCTGTTCCGAAACTATATCCTTGTCCAGAAAACTGGTTTAGCAGGCCAAAACATTGCAGCAAAGGCCATTATATGACTCATGTGCCAGAGACACCGTGTGCTAATCTGAGTAATCTATGACATCCGTTTGGAAAAGGGTATTATTCTATTACAAACTGCTGGCATCGGCTACAGCACATGCATTTAAACGGAAAACGGATATAGGCATCGTTTGTTGCCATTTTAACTTTGTGTGAATGAAACGTTGTCAAAATGTGGATATTACCTTTTCTCTTTTACATAAATTTATATTTGGTAAGTCAGTTCATTGATGTTAAGATCAACAAAATAATACTTTTCGCATTCTGATCATATTCAAATATATTAGCAGATAGGCCCTATTATGGCATAACTGAAAGGGGTACTATATCCAAGTCTAATTGTATATATATATATATATATATATATATATATATATATATATATATATATATATACAATGGCGCTTTTTCGAGTGACGCTCAAAGCCCTGTCTGGAACAACTTAAATATTATGTTTAAAGCTAAGCGTGGCAGAAGTCAATTGGAACATTGGTTGCGCCACTCTCGATTGACTTCTGTTCAGACTAAGTTTAGGCCTGCACAACAGGGCATTTCCTCTGATGTTACTCTGAAAATGACCTTTTTGTCCTTTAAATAACCTCTTATCATCTTAAATTTAGTAACCTTGTTTCTTGTCACTTGTAGCCCTTATCAATACGAGAGACACAGGAAAGAATTAACCAATTTCAACAATTGGTAGCCACGATCTGATCATTTTTCTTTTATTGTTGCTAGATTTCATTTTTTCTGACCTTGAGATGACCTTGAATGACCATGAAGTGTGTGTCTATATTTTACCTGCATGTAGCTCTCATCGAGACAAACAAATAGCAAAAAGTTCATGCAGATCAGACTCTACTTTAATTTTTAGTGATAAAAAGAGTAAATCGAAAATGGACCCAAGTTCCATGAGGCGCCTTTAGTCCTGGGAATTTAAGTAGGGTATGTTCAGGGGCTTCGAGAGACCTCAGGATAACATTTTAAAATTCTGTACAAAATCTTTATAGACAATGTATGGATAGAATAATGGACAAAAATATGGAATGGTGGTTTCTGCAACGTATAATTTTTCTGGACACCAGAATAGTCATTTACATGTATATCTATATATCTTTATCAAGTGCATAGCCATGCAAGCAACGTTTTTCGAACATGCTACATAAAGGATTTGTTACTTCACATATCATATCATTACATTACATTACTCAACATCCAAACACGCGTTAAAGCCGAGAACAGCCCAGCACAAAAGGGTCTTCTAAAAATAATGTAATATACCTTTAGTCTGCTATTGTTTGCCTAACAATGGAGACCATGATGTTATTATGGTCCGATTATATTCTTTTAACACAAATAAATGTCTACATGGCAGATCTTCTAAAATGTGATACGCCTTTACAATTGTTTGCCTAACCTATAATCTTTTGACACAGACAAATGGCTACATAGCAGATGCATGTAAAAAGAAAACGGATCTAGCGTCATTTGACTTTGTGTTAATAAACTGCTGATCGACCAAAGCGTTACCAACATGTGGATATTCGTTGTCCTTTGTCAGCTAAGTATTATATTCGGTAAGTGAGTCACATGTCATTCATTCAGGAATTAAGGTTAGGCTCTACAGATAGTTATCACATCGGTGTCATATTCGAATTCCATATGGGCAGAGCGGGAAGAGACGAGACATTAAGTCTCCTGTGCCAACACACCTACGTATGTAGTTATATTTATATCTAGAAGGTTATTACAGGCATTTTGTGTTCCGCACAAAAACGCTGCCTGCGCCAATCTAAATGATGTTAAAGTCACTTGACATCTTTTAACATTTAATCTTACGGACTGATCTTCTGGTTATTGACTTGATCAGGGATTGGTTTTGGTGCACCCTCAGTTGATGCCTAGTGCATTAGACACCGGAGCAATAGAAGTAGCTAATTAGCCAACAAAGACTTATCATAATAATTATTTATCTACTCTGCTGCTTTCCATTCACGACTGAAAATCGAACTTTTCAAACTATCCTATGCTGATTCTACTCCTGCGCCACCCCATGACCCCTATCATCAGCCATTACCACCATATAGCACCATTCCGTCTCCTCGGCTTGACCTCCCCAGATTCTGATCTGGCACCTAAACGCACCAAACAACCTGCAGACTATTGCGAACCTGATTTGATATAATGCCAGTGAATAATATAAGCCGGTCTCCTTGGAGTGGCTTTTGTGTGGCGTTGAGAAATTTCGAAGATTTAGGTTACATGTACAATTTAAATATAAAAATGAATCAATAAGCGAACAGTGCTAGGATAACTAGAATATTCACCACTGGCGAGCTCCCGCAGACCCGTAGAACAAACCGACGGAATTCCATTCAGAGCAAACATTTTGGGAGTTCCTGAACTGTGTAGTGTCGACGAAGAGAAGCGACGAAGCTCGTAACCGACAAACACCAACATCACGCAATTCCTCGCAGATGCTAGAAGACGCTGCATGCGTGGAGGACGACATTCTTCCCAGAGCATCCTGTGCGGTAGAAATATCAGCACCTGCAATGACTCTCGACCTGTACTGTTCAAGTTAGCAACCCAGACCCCAAAAAGATAAATTCCGAACACCCTCACCCTCACACTCAGAATCACCGGTGAAAGAGATATAGCTCCATGAACGCATACTATGTAAAAGTTGAAGTCACAACGAAAAATTCAAAAGCAAAATTTGTCACTGACCAAAATGACATGCTTCAGAGTCTATATACATACATACATACATACATACATACATACATGCATACATACATACATACATACATACATACGTACGTACGTACATACATACATACATACATGCATACATGCATACATGCATACATGCATACATGCATACATGCATACATACATGCATACATATACACACACATACACACATACACACACATACACACACATACACACACATACATACATACATACACGTTTCTTATCTAGACCAGTCTGCAACGAATTTCTAAATACGTGAATGCCATCCACCTGTTCGCATTTTCTAGTTCATATGGGCATATCTGTATTTAGGAAGTGAAACGATGATGGTTGGTCCACGTAATTCGGCTGTTATCACCGGTCAAAAGATGGAAATGAAATGCCAAGTGGACTCTAATTGGACAGTTCGCGAGTGGTCGATTGAGAGAACGTTTAATCGGACGCGTGAAGTGCTTGCTTCAAATTGGAATAACAAGAACCGGATAAACAATGCTCACTTTGGGGTGGATATAAACGACTTTGGTTCCGCAGAAGTACTTTATGCTAACTCAACGACACTGGAAGATGCACAAATTTACATATGTAGTGTACAGCAGTGATCAAAGCAGCCAGAACACCACAGCGCCTATCTGGTTATCTTTGGTAAGTCTTCATCCTTTTGATATTTACGACATTAAAACTATGATTGATGTTTCTGCATCTTAAACAGGTGTGGTAGAAGAATTACTTGCAGAAACTGTTTTGTAAAAGTATTTATTGCTATGCATACTTTCCAAACTTCAAAAACCCGCTTAATGACCCATAGCGTTTACTGCTATCTTGCGTTGACAATACTGCAGCATAAACTGTCTGTTTTTTCCGCAGAGGCAGAGCCACTTTGCTATTCAAACTCTACTTTGACTCTCAACGCAACATTACAGAAAGAAACAAATGTATGGATGCGATGTATGGTCAACTTCAGAGGTAACTTGGTTCCAGATATTGAATGGAGACAACACGAGGGTTATGGAGAGGAACACGGGAAAGGTCGAGAGATAACGGAATTGGCTGATACTGTAATCATTCCAAATTCAACTATCACTTCGGAATTGACTGTTGTCCTTACCTCAAACACCAGTCCGCTGTTCTACTCATTTAAAATCTACTTCAGACCAGTGAACGATAGTCAGTTGACCAGGGGCGGCGATCCCGGGGGGGTCGAGGGGGACATGTCCCCCCCACCTTTAGCAGTGGAGGGGACGCAGTATACCGTTGTCCCCCCCCAAATTGTTAAAGAAATTTTGACTGCTATCTTTGTTAAAGAATTGCCAAGTGGAAACTTGACCAATGAGATCAGGCAGCTTACACGTCAACACGTTGCCACCAACAACTTACAAGAATTACTGAGTTTTGCTTATTATCATGCAGTCTGTTTCTTTGTTCGCATCCTACGACCCTATACAGTAGGAACAAGTTCGACTTATATCTCTGCATAGCATAAATATACTGTGGAGAAAGTGGACTTTGACTGCATGCCGACTGAAGAGCCTTCCACTCCCCTCTTTAAGTTCGTGTGCTGTGCTCGTCTGCAGCCGTCAGGCCGATCAACCAGGCCACGGACCCCTGGTATAAGGGCGAAGCCGGCCAGGCCCTTGGTTGCTGCAACTACCGAGCTACAGAGGCGCCTAAAATTCTACATGTATATAGACAAAATTCTAAACTACAAAAACCATTGGAATTTTTTAAAGAAAATTGCAAGGTCCTCCGTGCCACTGACTGGCGGCCTTTGACAATCTTTGACAGTGTTGTGTTATAGGCAAGGACAAAAATAACACCCCTTAGCCTACTCATAAATGACATCTTTTTGACGGAAGCGACCATCATGTATTTTTTCGGATTTTTCTGCCCTTTGAAAAATGCCGCTCTAGGCAGCCGCCTATATCGCCAGTAAGCCTACCTAAACCCGTCTCTGGTGTTACTCATCAGAGGCTGGCGTGCCACAAATGCCACGCGTACCTTAGGGTTGGCCACCACTGGCGTTTGCAATATGTTAATAATTAGTCGTGTTTTATTGTTGATAAGAGGAGACCCTAAAATAGCTTAATAATTTCAACTTAAATCATTGTCTTAGAACTTCATACATTCTATTGTCACGGAGCGTCATGAAAAGAACTAAAGTAGCCTATAGGCCTAAGTGATCCAAGCAAGGGACTGATGGACAGCTTCGTTAAAAAAGGTAAATTGAGTTTGTGAATCTACTGAATTAGGCTATCTGATTCAGTGAGAGGAATAATTAGTTCGAACTTCGAAATCTCATTAATTATTATTACATAATAAATTTTAAACAGCTTGAACTTGGTTGAGCTGGAAGAACATTTGATTTCGAGAAGCGATATAATATATAACTATAGGAAGAACTTCTTTTGTTGTTTTGCGAAAAAGTAGAAAACTCCGTAGTGTAGTAAGTACATAGAGGTCATAGCGCATTAAGTGACATTATTCAGTATGCTAAAGTGTTACCAACTAGGCCTAATAAAATCAGTTCACTTTTGATTTGCGTTTGCATATGATTATGCAATTTGATTAAAATATATATCTACATGCCGTTATAAAGTGTCTGCCACTTGCTTTCATAATGCTTTTATGCGCACAAAAAGAAGTTAAAAAAAATTTTTCGCGCTCACGCGCGAATACATTTTTTACCCATTTCAAAAGTGTCCCCCCCACCTCTCAGGCTAGATCGCCGCCTCTGCAGTTGACGCATGCAACCAATGCACCAAACTACAGTTACATATGGACGACACCTGTAGTTGATATCTCGTCAACTTATATGCAAACTGGTATGTATTGTGGAAACCAGCTTCCCATGAATGACTTGAACAAGCACGTAAGTTTACTGCATGTTTCTAATTATTAGATGATGTCTCACAGAGTCTTAAATGCATGTCATCCGCATATACTGCAGTCCCATTGAGTCGACATCCATCACAAATGTTTATTAATTATTTCGTTTTGGTTCATCCAATGAAAACTTTATTTTAAAGTAGCTAACTCTTGTGATTGAGTTTTATTCACGGTCATTTGCGACTGCATTTCCCCTACCACATAAAAGCTGTAGTGAGATAGAGTGAAGCAAAGTAACAGAATGACCGAGTGAAGCAGACAAACAAAGAAAGAACAGGGTGCTATGGAGCTTTTGTTTTAGGAACTTAATGAGGAAGTAAGGATTGATCATTCTACACAGCGGATCTGCTAAAATACCACTCATAGAAAAAGCCCCCAAAACGATGGACGTTGTCTGGCGATCCAGAAACATTCTTGGGGTTGCTCGGAAGCCCAGAAACATTCCAGAGGCTGGTTATGAGCTTCGATAGAGGACGCCATTATGTCAAATTCTATAGTAAATGATAAATTCGCAACCGCCACTGGAGCTTTACATCTGTGCAGTAGTCAGAGAGTGGTAAAAATATTACGTTACCCAGACTAATATAGAATAATGCGACCATAGTTTTCTTTATTATTGCTTCTATCTAATCATCCAATCATTTATCATTATTTCTTATTAATTATATTTGCTGATGTATTAACACGCGCAGAAGTGCGCGCTAATACATCGGCTAATATAATAGCCTAAATATAATGTGGCAGCCTAATGTTAACTTTATTTATTCAGGATGAAACGCTAATGCTATTGATTTTGGGTTGACGCATAGTCCAGCATTTGCTATTCGGTCATTTCTTGTAGGCTATTTAGGTGTCATGCTTACCGTAGATGGAGCCGAGTAAAATTACAAAATGATTCTACAAAATTGCTGTCAACGTGAATTTCAGTGACTTTAAATTACTTTAAAATGACTCGCGTGGACTGTCCTGGAGCTTATCTCTCCTCTCTCTCTCTCTCTCTCTCTCTCTCTCTCTCTCTCTCTCTCTCTCTCTCTCTGGTCTCTCTGGCAACCGGACTCGGAACCCCACTGGACAGCTCTGAACAACATCTCTGACACAGTACAGCGCCCCTGAATAAGCAGGTGCCCTGCGCTTGACTTTAGATACCGTAACGTTTTAGATATTTTTAGTTCACGTTTACGATACGATTACAACAGTTACTCTCTATTTGCAGACCGTGCATTGATCCTGATGGCTCTTGCAGTGTCTTTGGTTTCTGCAACATTTGTGGCTGTGATAATCTGGTGCATTCGTCGTAGAAGATGTGACATAGGTAATGATTTTCAAACATTGTATCTGTTGTAAGTTAAGTAAAGTAAAGTAGAGCTCCCATATCTGATGCAAAGCGTAGAGGAGGCACTAATTTAATTGACTAGAGTAACTAGACCCTTGATCCAGCTATGCACGAATCCAAACGTGCTAGACACGGGGCAACTTCTCAGCTTAAACCTCTACCAGATTATACCAAATTCTACTGCCTGGTAACTGAGCCACATGTGTTCAAGCAATTTGCCCAGGGTCGTTACTCGTTACACGGGGTCGAACACGCAACCGTATGATCCGTGAAAAAGCGTGCTACCGAAAGGCCATTATGTCACACTGTAACTATAGTAACGGCAACGAAATAAATTCCTTGTATCGTCATTCTGACAATACTTATAATACCTACTGCTACAGTTACTGTAGGCCTTCATAGTATTTTACTTAGGCCTACTACAAGTGAGTAGAAATAGGAAAATAAATGCATCAGCCTAAATAACCAAATAAGTGTAAGTTAAGTAACCCTACGTAGGTAATTTACTATTGGAGTAATTAACTAATGGAGTAATTTACTATTGGAGTAATTAACTAATGGAGTAATTTACTATTGGAGTAATTAACTAATGGAGTAATTAACTAATTGTGTAAGTTATTAAGTCATTCAGTCAGTAAATCAGTTTGCACGTGCAGTATACCGTATTTTGAACACTACAATTTACAAATTACGATGTCTGTGAGAATTTATTGTACGAATTTGTTACCAATATTCCTGATTTCTAGCATCGGCTGTGAAACCAGCTAATATCCCAGATGTGGCCAAGAGTCGACAAGATATTCCACCATATCCGTTGTATGCTGAAGGTAAAATCTACATAAACTCCTCCACTTATGAGCATTATATTTTGACATTCAATTTACTTTTGAAACTGGTTAAAATTATCTGGAGTTGATTTTGGCTCAATAAGCATTTTAGGACCTTTTTGAATAGTACATTGACAGCTTGATAATGAGTTTTCTTCGTTCAAATCAACCTTTTGTTTGAATTTTAAAAAAACTTATGCAATATGTGACGGCTTGAAACCGCGACTTTAGCTCACAAACCATGAACGCTATCTTTAGATCAAAATGACTCCTCGTCCTTTGAGAATTAAAGTTGATAAGGGTCTGATAATCTAACCAACTGACCTCTACAACCCTTAGCATAATGGCCACGATAAATGAGTGATCATTCATTACATAGGCTACATGTTTTCCTCGCCTGACGAATATTCGATATAAATGTTCTTGCTTAATATTGACACGTGACATTGTACTGTGTAAATGTAATCTTAATTGAGAGGATTTGCAACATATAATTACTGTAACATACAAAAATAGAAGCAAGTTCCTTTATATTGCTATATCTCTATAATAGGCCCTAAACTTCTGTTAATCCGTTTGTCTGTATGTCCGTCTGTCGATCATCTATTTTTGATTATAGTAAACATGCATATGACTGCTTTTCCTTTCTCTTTTTAGTAACGTGTATTGAGAGAGCAGCAGTGAAATCGGAGAAAAGAACTCCAGGATCTTCGGTGACTGAAAGTCACGATTCACAAAACTCACGGCGATTGGTCAGATTTTGACCTACATTTCAAAATTGGAAACGCAGATGAATAAGACGATAATAACGATGATGATGATGTTTATAATTATAGATTATGATGCTAGTGATAATTATCATGATCGTGAAGACTATGAAAGATACCATGATGATAATGATGATGGTGATAATGATGATGGTAGTAGCAATAGGCCTAGTTTCATTTTAACAACAGTGTGTGATAACGAAGATCATTAGCGTCGCCTTGCTCCTTCATCCATAGCCTAATTGGTAATGGCACTACCAAAGTACAAGCAGTGGCGGAGTCTGATGATGGTGATTATGAAAATGAGAATGATTATGATTATAATGTTTGTGGTGATGTTCATAATGATCATGAATATGACGATCATAAAATTAGGACCTAATGATGATGTTGAAGATGGTGACATTGGTGAGGATGATAAAAATGATGATGATGATGATGATGATGATTATGATGATGATGATGATGATGATGATGATGATGATGATGATGATGATGATGATGATGATGATGATGATGATGATGACGATGACGATGACGCTGATGATGATGATGATGATGATGATGATGATGATGATGATGATGATGATGATGATGATGATGATGATGATGATGATGATGATGATGAAATGGGAGGCAGGAGTGGGAGGTGTTTTCCCATTTTGACCGCTTTATCAAGTCTTTTAGAGTGATCAGATCTGTAGTTAAAACTAGGTTTCCCAAAACTTAGTTCAATTCCGTGAACTCTGCAACATCCTCTTCCTCTGCTGACGAAATCCGATCATTGACAGTTGCTTCCTTCGCCGAGATGTATCTCCTTTTTACTATTTGAAGTTAATCCAGAGTGTAAATTACATAAATTATAAATTATTTAGAAGTAATTTGATAGAAGAAAGTTAGATTAAATCAGATTACAGGAAACACCTATCATGATCGAATCTCACCGGATTTTTGTTTCGGTCACTAGTGACGAGAAATGTGCTCATTGTAAGTCGTCTTAATTATGGATGTCTAATTTTGGGCTCTTAAATGTTGTTGTTCGTGTGTTATGTTGTAGAACTACTTTGGCGATGATGGCACGGAATACATGGAGGTGAATGCAATGGGTCGACAACTGATGCCTGTTAGACTACCGACCCAGCAAAATAGATTCAGTGTTGTGGGAGAGTACGCCTCCATTGACCACACCCTCAGTCCACCGATTCCACCTCGAGGGAAAATTGTTTAGGTTCTCACAGCCACAGGCTGTGTAGTAGTGTGTAGGTCTGTGTTACTGATACGTGAACAACTAGACTCGTATGTGGACAATCAGATATCGAGGTGGTCATTGCATGAATCTGATGTTAAGAATTTTCAAGAATAATTTTTATGTAGGACAAATGCATTTTTCAATCTGCTTTGTATCATTATATATTTTGCATAGAATTTTGCCAAAGAAAGCCTAACCTATATTTAATTTGAAATGCAGAAATATCCGAGCGCAGATTTCATTGGCAACTATCTAACTTACACTGATAGATCTATTAGTGATATATTCACAATCATGAGGGTGTTAGACACTATCAATTTCTTAAAACAGACACCGTCACACATTATTCTATACGATCGGAGTAGAACAACCTGAACAAAAACAACCTTCGAATTAAATCGAAACATTTCCTCATTCTTTGTTTTAATGTTGGCCTAATGTAAATCTCCGAAATATCTCAGCATCACGCAAAAGCCACGTCATGGAAACCAGCTTATAGCCTACACTGGCGCTATAATAAGCAAAGTCCGCAAAACCAGGTTCTTTCGTCCGTTCCGATGCTAGATCAGAATCTAACTACTAATACTGTATAATGTACAACACCAAATGAGCAGAAACTAAAAGATAACAATGAATATGGAACCCATGTGAGTTCCAACACAGCGTCTTCCCAACTAAGTATTCGTCGAAAGATGTCTATAAAATTATTATGCAGACACTAATGCCATTCATCGGTCCAAATCGTACAGCTTAGGTTATGCAATTGATAGCCTATCTACCTCTCTGTCTTTCTATCTGTCTGCCTTTCTACCTGTCTATCTATTCCTCTATTTATACAAATGCACACAAAGAGTCTTCATAATATAATATATTATATGTATATCCAGATCAAGCAAATAGTCATACAAGCAGCGAACTGGAAGGCGCTGCATATATTACATCAACATAGGCCTATACACGTTTGCGTCTATCAAATAAATATTAGACAATCATATAAAACTTGTTTTGAAAAGACAGAGTCTTCCAACTATATGATTAAATGCAACTATCATTGTCCAGAAAACTGGGTTAATAGGCATAAAAACTGATACATTATAAGTTTTAAAAGCTACTGAAGAAGAAGCAAATTTAATCTTAATCGAAGATGATAGCCAAAGTTTTGACTGAAATAAAACATATTTCTAGGTGCAGCAGTCTTCTCATTATATGCAGAGAGATTTTCATAAATGAAACATGGACAAATGATGATGTGAAATTCGAACTTAAACATTCACGTGATTCAGTTTTAGCATCAAGAATATACAGAATAGAATGATAATATCGGAGATTAGTTCAACTGACAAGAGTAATTTCCAGTCGATCACATTGCCTACAGCTGCGAAGACTAAGAACATCGCGACGCAATCATATTTCTGGGCGGCCGCTTTGAAGAAGGAGAGATCCGCGCAATTCTAGACGTGTTGAACGAAAAAAACACCATGTAAGGAACTCCTCCCCCCCCCATTAAAGAAATTGATACCGATGGTCCAACAGGACGTACACCAGGAAACGGTCGCCCTTAGTCTGCTAAAACAAGACTGAACATGCTGAACTTGAGATATTTTGAGTTTACTTTTGCGATACGATTACAACTCTCTATTTGCAGACCGTGCATTGATCCTGATGGCTCTTGCAGTGTCTTTGGTTTCTGCATCATTTGTGGCTGTGATAATCTGGTGTAGGCCTATTCGTCGTAGGTAACAATTTTCAAACATTGTAGCTGTAAGTAAAGTAAAGTAGAGCTCCCATTTCTTATATGGAACATAGAGGAGCCTCTCATTTTCTTTACCCAACCCTTGATCTGGCGAATGGCGATGGACGAATCCAAATGTGCTAGACCCGGGACCAGTGCATCACAGGTCTTGACGTTTACTTTACAAATGCTTGGTGACAGAGAGAGGTATGCGCAAACAATTCGCCCTTGATCGTTACACGAAGTCGAACCCGCAATATCTGTGACCAAGCATGTTACCGATGGATCACAGTGTTACACTGTAACTAGTAACTGTCAGGAAGTTAATTCATTGTACAGTCATTCTGACAATACTTATGATAGGCCTACCTTCTGTAGTCCTACATACTATTATACTTAAGCCTACTCTATATGAGTAGAAATAGGAAATTAAATAGATTAGTGTAAGCACCTTAATAAGTGTAAGTTAAGCAAGCCTTAGTAGGTAATTGACCTTTGGAGTAATTAACTAATTTAGTAAGTTAGTAAGTTAATCAGTTTGCACGTGCTGGTAAACGTACTTCGAACAATTTACAAATTCCGATGAGCAGTGTGAGACTGTGAGTGTCTGTGAGTATTTATTATATGAATTGTTTGACCTACGTTCCTCATTTCTAGCTTCGGCTGTGAGACCAGCCAATATCCCAGATGTGGCCAAGAGTCGACAAGATATTCCACCAGATCCGCTTTATGCCGAAGTAAAATCTAGGTTATAATTTATTAACTTCTCCACTGATGAGCATATAATTGTGACATTCAATTTACTTTTGAAACTGGTTAAAAATTGCTGGACTTGATTTTGACTCCATAAGTATTTTAGGACTTTGTTCTATTGTACATTGACAGCTTGATGAGTTCCCCGTTCAAATCAACCCAAATCAACATTTTTGTTTAAATTAGAAAAATCTTATGCTATGATGTGACGGCTTTAAGATCCTGAAGCCAAGAACGCTATTACTAGGCCAGTATGTCTCAAAATGACGACTTATTTGAGAATTAAAGTTGATAAAAGCGTCTGATAATCTAACCTAATGACTTCTGCTGTAAGCGCTGTTAGCATAATGATCATGATAAATGAGTAATTTTCATCATAATTTATAAGCTACGTTTTTTCCCTCGTCTGACGAGTGCTCGATATAAATCATGTTGCTTCTTAATATGGAATTGGTACAGACACGTGACATCGTACTGAGTAAATCCAATTTTAATTGAGGGGATTTCCAACATTTAATACCTGTAGCATGCAAAAATGGAACAAAAGTTCCTTTATTTTACTCTATCTGTCTAAACTTCTGCTAATCCGGCTGTCTGTCTGGCTGTCTCTCTGTCTGCCTGCCTATCTGTCGATCATCTATTTTGATTCAAGTAAACATGCATAATTGCATATGACTAAATTTCTTTTCTCTTTTTAGTAACGGGTAATGAGAGAGCAAGAGTGAAATTGGAGCAAAGAACTCCAGGATCTTCGATGACCGAAAGTCACGATTCACAAAACGCACGGCCATTGGTCAGAGTTTGACCTACATTTCAAAATTGGGAATCCAGTTGAATTAGACGATAATGACGATGATAGTGATGATGTTAATATACATGTAGTTTATGATGCTGGTAATCATTATGATGATTGTGAAGACAATGAAAGGTTCGATGATGATAGTGATGATGCCGATTATGATGATGGTAGTATATAGTAGTTTCAGTTTAACGACACCGTGTGACAGTGATAACGAAGCTCATCAACGACGCCCTTCTCCTTTATCCAGACTTGGTATTGGCACTGCCAGAGTACGAGCAGTGGCGGAGTTTGATGATGGTAATTATGAAAATGAGTATGATTATGATGATGATGTTTATGGTGATGTTTAGCATGATGATCATGTATATGACGATCATAAAGTTAATGATGATGCTCAAGATGGCGAGTATGATGATGATGGTAACCATCATGACGATTGTGAAGACTATGAAAGTACGAAAGATGATGATGATGATGACCACAGACCTCGGTTTACAACTCCTTGCACGCTGCCATTAATGGGGTTTGATAAGTAGACGGATCCCGAATTATACCGTTTACAACTTTACAGGTTTGACAGGATCCTGGATAGACGATGCGATTTCGGCAACAGACATACTGATAATAGAATAATAGAAGAGTTGACTTTAATATCACGTTACAATAATTTTATTTTGATCTAGTCCATCTATATTCTATAGCAGCAGTGTTACAGTATCAAGTAGGCTAACTGTGCCTGTGTTAGAGTTATGCGCAAACACTTAATACCTCTGCACAGATAACACGACGTAGGTTGGATTGGATCCACAGTTTAACGGCAGCTTATGACAACATAGGCCGTCGCCGCCGACAAAGATTAGTTTTGGCATATTACAGCTCTACCGCGTAGGACTCTGCTCTTATAAGCCATTCAGCCTATCAGCATAATTATGCATGAGCTGACCTATTAATAGCGATCACGTGTTCGGCCAGCGTCGATGGGCCTGTGAGCGATGAAGTAAAAGTGAAAATGCAACAAAACAAGATGGAGGGAAATGAAGAGAAGATGACTTCGTTTGGAATCTGAACAGCGAAGAACGATCGCATTCGTTGTCATTCACCCGCAGTTTATGTTGCTAAATAATTTTATATTGTCAATTCAAAATGGATGCTGGATTGATGAAAAGTGTTGGCCTAATTGGAAGTTAAATTGATTAATCTAATTCCTTGTTTAAATAGAAGCTTGGTTGATGGAAATAATTGTTTCCGTAAATAGAAGCTGGATAGATTAAACTAAGTCTTTGCTTCAATAGAAGCTGCAACGATTAAGTTCTTTTACTTCAATAGAAGTGGGATTGACGAAATAATTCCTGCCTGAATAGAAGTTGTATTTATGAAAAATAATTTTCTTAAATGGAAGCTGGATTGACAAGTACGGCATTGACGACATCAAAATGATTTAGCAACGTAGACTACGGGATAACCGAAGCGTCTCCAGTAAATGTTGTCTTAGACACTTTTCTGCCTTTCTTCCTCCTCTGAAACCAGACTTACATCTTCATTTAATAATTCTCTACTTAGGCTGTCCTGAAAATTAACGCTCTAGAAATGTGAAATTTACGATTACGATCTATCGACCGTGCGCGTGTGCGTGTATGCGTTTGTTGTTTGTATATGTCTATGTTTGTGTGTTTTTGTTTATATGTGTTTGTGTTTGTTTGTGACTGTGTTTGCGTGTTTGCTTGTGTGTGTCGATCCTATGTTTTCTCGTCGGCTGATCATCCCATTGTCTTGCATCTCGACAGAACAACGCAGTCCATGACCTCTTCTCACTCAAAAACAGACCATGTAAATGATTGTGTCTCACATCCTACCTTACCTAGCTAATAAGCTCGCTTATGAACTGTGGCTGATTCATAAGATTTTATTGTCATCATATGCAGTACAGCTTTTGTGTTGTCAGAAGTTGCAAGATATAACACAGTAGCGGTACATTAAGTGTCTGAATAAGATAGACTGGCTAATTTAGATTATTGCGACTACTAGGATGTGTGTACACCAAAATGCGGTTAGCCGTTTATTTGTTAAAGGATATTCTTTTTTATTTACTTACTTAAATAGACAGAACAGACTTTGAAATCTAAGTGAAAATATGCGAAAGGCTTCTTTGTGGCTCATATTTAATCAGATTTAACTCATTTAAGTGAGTCTCAGGTGCATACTATTCTAGAGAGAACTTGGATCTCATCGGACATAGACCTAAGTCACCTAAGATGCAACTGAATCTCTTAGTTGTTGGTTTTAGGCAAAACAGAAACTGATTCCGATGGCGTTGAGCTACGTCCCTTCAGTAAGTGTGGGTCATGTAGATACTGAGAGTAGGGTGATGGGACTCCGCAACCTAGGAAACACCTCTTACTTCAGCGCAGTGATGCAATCTCTTCTGAGGACGGACCTTCTTCAGGAAGAACTCCAGCATTCGCATCGATACCACCAGCATCAGCAACAACATAATCATCAACATAATCAGAATCATCAGCAGCAGCATGAAAGTTCCCAAGTGGCACTGACTGATGTGTTCCTTCGTTTTGCCAAGGACGGCTACAGACAGCGATCAGAGACAGTCCTCCGTCAGTTGCTCGACGCTTTCCGACGCAATTCCACGAGATTCATCGGTAGAGGACAACACGACAGTCACGTCTGCCTCATTCACTTCCTCAACGACCTACGAGACGAAGAGAGGAGATGCATCGCTTCTACTTCTGCATCGGATCCCATGAAATGTCTGACGGCCGTAGACAAAGTCTTCGGAGGCCATCTGGTGACGATCTACACCTGTCTGTCATGCGGTGAGCAACATCGTTCCTGTGAACCTCTGCTCACCATTGCTTTACCTGTCGTCTTTTCAAAGGAGGAGCGCCCTCTCAAAGACATCTGCCCAGACAGTCAACTGAGAAGGAAGATCGAAGACACCTCAAGACCACTCGCCCTTCCGATGAAAACATCTCCAAGTAAATTCAACTTCTTCAGGACCTCTGTGGAAAGCTGCTTCAGACATTTTACGAGATTCGAGGAGATTCAAAGTGAATACCTGTGTCAGAAATGCCAGATGAATGGAGAAGGATCCACTGTAGGACCAGTCCAGACCTCAACCATTAAATGCACTCTGATCTACAATCCTCCCGCTGTCCTTGTTCTCCACATGAAGAGATTCCAACAGTTCTTCGGAAAATTTCGCAAACGCAACGACATAATCAGATACGATGAACTTCTCGATCTGGGACCCTACTGCATTTCCAGCTGCAAGCGAAGCAATCCGCAGGATCAGAACGTCTGGTATTCACTGTTCGGGGTCATAGTTCACAAAGGTTCACTGACGCAAGGTCACTCTGTCGCCTATGTCAAGGACAGACGGACTCGATTTCAAGATACGAAAACTTTCCTGCAGACAACTTATTTGGATCGAAATGCTGAAGCGACGAAGGAGAGCGTTCATGAAGAAGAATCTTTAACGAGACAAGAGCAAGAAAGCCCGATTCCATCTCCTGGCCAATGGTTCTACGTAGACGACGAATATGTCCGTCGTCTTAAAAACTCAAAGGAAGCGCTGAATAAAGAAGCATATCTTCTATTCTACGAAAGAATTGGAACGCCTCTTCTGACTACAGAAGAAGAGAAATCGTTCATTAAAACGGCGCTATAGAAGTCTTTTTAAACCGGTGGCATAAAAGATGCATTGGGAAACAGAAGATGAAACAGAAGATATAACTCGGTGGTGGTGTAGGGGTATGTTCGGTGCCTTGCAGCTGGAGGGTTGCGGGTTCGAATCCACCTCAAGCCGCCGCGTAGGGACCCTGGGCAAGTCCTTCACTCGCAATTGCTCATGCGCTTCGGCGTGAAGCTCCGACTCAGTGTCCGCGCTGTACTCGTGAGCACCTCTGAGTAGAAATCTTGAAGGGGCGCTATTATATAGATTATCTGAAATGAATGAATGAATGAATAACTCGAGTTTTAGAGAGGTTCAGAAGACTCTGGACTGTGTGTTAACTGTAACTACTATACGTGATTTATATAGCACCTCTTTGAAAGAGACTAATCAGAGGTGTTCCCACTCTACAGACAGAAAACCAGGATGAGATGTTGTAACCTCAGCAGGGAATTTCTCCTCCTATAACGGCCTCTTAGTGTTTGTGTCTACTGAGGCTGCTGTGCTATCGTTGGAACTATTTTCAACCAGTCTGTAGCTTCTTCGCTAAAGACCCTTCTGTCGATTTCTATGGATGCACTTAATGCCTCCTCTAATTTTTCATCATCTACTTTTCCCTTGTTGATTTAAGAATCTAAGTCATTATTGGCACGACTTTCAAACCCAACATTCATTAAATGACACAACTTTAGTTTGTTTGTCTCCTCGTGATTCTGTGCGACTGCTTGAAACACTATTCGCTGTCTGCAGCGTCTCAAAATTTGCATCGCAAATGTATCCAGAATATAATAATATTATTATTCGCTGAACGTCTCTGCTCAACCGAGAAATCTTACTCGTCTCACCTAACATGAATTATATTCAAATACTCGTAGGGTACGAACAACAACAACCTATAAATGCGTTCATTATATGATTATATATGACGATGCATAAGAATATCTGTCGTCTCACAGAACGGAAAAAAGCTGCTAATGCGTTCGACGATATTTCAGTTTGAATCGAATGTTTTCTTCTGCTCAGGAACAATATATCGATAGAAGTTCTCGTCACAATCGACCTTGGGTGAATCCTCTGAGCAGACGACAGACAGACAAAGATAGAGACAGACAGACAGAGAGCAAGGAAGCGATAGTCTTCAACCTCCATCTTCTGACGATGCAGAGATCATAACCTACAACAGCGCCTTTATGAGATTTCGCGAAGATAATACGCATAGGCCTATCCATAAATGTACAAGTAGCTGTATGTCACATCGTGGTTAGGGTCAGCAATTGTCTGCTTGACTAGTTGATAAAAATGTGTGTTACAACGGATGAATAGTTTTGAGAGACATATGTTGGTCATGTTTTGGACCTCTAGTGTCGATGTACAGGGTGGGCCAAAAAAAGAAACCCCCCAAAGGGTTTTTGTTAATATTTCGTCCAAAAGTAAGAATTTTTAAATCCAGTTTCACAGGCTTAAAGGTAATTCATATTTACGTACGGGCCAAATTTCACGAAAAACGTTCAAACAGCACAAAAGTTATATCAATTTCAGTGAGTCCACCCACTGTTCTTTGTTTAGTTAAGACCGTCAATTCTCGAGTTGCAATAATTTAAACTTGACTTAGGCCTAAACCAGTCTGGCATGTACTTATTTAAGCTATGGCTAAACCGGACCAGGTTTTTCTAGGCTTTAACATTAGATATTTAGCTTCGGCGTTTGTTCTGATGAGGATCTGCAGTTTGTGTGCTGTTTTTGTCTGTCTATTCGACGTTTTGACGTTCTTGTGCTATGAAATACGTTTGTAGGCCTATATTTTCTTATGGTTATTGAATAAAGCGAATAAAGCTGAATTTTATCATACCCTTAGACTGATAATTATATAGTTAGCTAGGAACTATAGAGGGTGGGACGTGTAGCAAAGTGTATAAAATTATAGGCCTATATATATATAGGCCTATGCATAGGACCCCTGCCTATCGATTCTGGTTTGATAAGCGCCTGTGAAGAAGGTGGTTCCCTCGACTTCGCTTTTGTGGGCGCTGTAGATTACAGCGAGATTACGAATACGATTACATTGATTTAGTTGATCATATGAGATTACCAGGGTCTTAGCCAGGAAAAAATTTCGGACGGGCTTTTCAGTTTTCGGGAAGGGTTTCCAATTGGAAATGGTCGTATTTTTCTACATTAAATGTAGTGTGTAATGTAATGTGGTGTGTTATCTAAACTAATTTTTTTTAGTTTTTACTGACTGTAATGCATTTATTGGGGGTTGAACCCGCATAACAACCCCTAAATATGGCCATGGCGATAACACACACACACACACACCTACACACACACCTACACAAATAAATAGTTGATCACATCAGATTACACAGTGGGTGTTAGGTAATATAGGCCTACTGCTTCGTGCCATTTTTTAGTCGTTATATTGAACACGCAGACCTGTATGAAATCAATCGCTAAAAAATCACGTAAGACATTATAGGCTATACACCATATTTCAAGCTGAATCGTCTTCAGGAAGGGATATTTTAGAATCATCTTTATCTCGTGTAAAATATTTAATAATAATAATAATAATATCTTTTCTTTAATAAGCGCCCGACAAACGCACTGCGCTGTACATTTACATGTTATGCAATTGAAATCTTAACTACTAAAAGAACAGACAGCTTGCAATACAACGGCGCTAATAGCAGCCTACAAAGCATATCCGCCCAACGGGGGCTCGAACTCGGCTACCTCTCGGTCTCTGTGCCAGATGTTATCCAATGCGCCACGGGCCCTTCCCCCCGATAACGGTTAGGCCTACTGTTAGGATTTCTATTCTTAGCTTAATACGAATAGGCCAACTTGTTTTAGGTTGCTCAGCAGGCAGACAACAAACCTGGGTTAGAACTTAGAACAACAGAACATTGACTGGAAATGCTCTCCTTTTCCCCCCTTAGATCATAATTATAGTGTCCACTGAGCCACTGTTACTATCCTCTTGAATCTGGTATTTCGCGAGATTGTTTCGTCTACTCCACGCAGTCCGATGGTTCGATAGTCCGAAGGTTCGATAGTCCGATGGTTCGATAGTCCGAAGATTCGTAGTAGCTTGACGGATGGAAATAATTCTTGCTTGAGTACTAGTTGGATTAATTAACAGAACATTCTCAGCTAAACTTAAGACGCGCCTTTTTATCGCTGTTATATGACCAGTTTAGACTACATTGCTCTTCAGTTGCACCGAAAAACGCGTTATATAAAAGGATGTTCCTAGACTTATAGTAAAGTAGGCATACTCAAATACCACGAGAGTCTCTTTTCCTTCACTTCGACCCTTGATCTGGAAAAAGACGAACCCCAACGACTTATACACGGGACCAGTGCACCGCAGGACTTGCCGTTTACCTCCGAGCCAGTGGCGGGGTATCCGGACGATTGGTCATACGGACGATTGGTCATAGGACGATCGGTCATAGGACGATTGGTCATAGGACGATTGGTCATACGGACGATTGGTCATAGGACGATCGGTCATAGGACGATTGGTCATAGGACGATCGGTCATAGGACGATTGGTCATAGGACGATCGGTCATACGGACGATTGGTCATAGGGCATATTGGTCATAGGACTATTGGTCATAGGGCCTACCGGTCATAGGTCACATGGGTCATGGGGCCTGTCGGTCATAGGTCCTATCGGCTATGGGACTATCGAAGGCTCTCAAAAGCTAAAACAGAGAAGTTTTAAAACATGAACAACCATTTATTGGATCATAAATTTTACTGTGAAATACGTAATACGAAATACGAACAATACGTAAAAGTCTCGAATTATCCTAATAAGTTTCTTGATTGGCAATGATTTTATTTGTCTAAAAAAGGATAAATGCCCCTAACTGCTGCTTATTTTGCGTTCGGTGTGCTAAGCTTAAAACAAAGAATGTCCATAACTAACGACTACAACCAAGTATGTCGGTTTTTAGCGGCATATGACCAATAGTCCTCTGACCAATAGGCCCTATGACCAATCGTCCATAATGACCAATCGTCCTATGACCAATCGTCATATATATGACCAATCGTCCTAGAAGTCCGAGCTTAAACCTCTACCAAACTATTTGCTTTCGTAACAGAGGAAATACTACATGCCCTTGATCGTTACATGAAATGAAACCCGCAAAGCGCATGATCAGGGACGAACCATGCTAGCCATAGACCAACACCATTGTATAGTGTATAGGCCTACTTGCATAATTTAAAGAATTCAAACTTTTACGTTTGCATGAGAAAGATTCGAAATGAAACAGGAGGATTCAGGGTTCAGTCGAAATTACTCCGATAATCATGCAACTGGGTTTGTTCAGTGGACACCAACCTCTCTGTCTATCTATCGTGGCGGACGATTGGTTAGAGCGCTCGGCCTGTGACGCGGAGAATACGGGTTTGCCTAGCGCCATCGATGTTCTGTCGTATGGTCGTGTGCACTTCTGGACTTTGAAAGGAGGGCCATATCAGACACAGTTGTACATGACACTGCATCCATCTATCTATCTATCTGTCTGTCTGTCTGTCTGTCTGCCTGTATGCCTTTCTACCTGTCTGTTTCTTTATATAGTCATTTATATCTATTAATTAGGTTTTTATCAATTGAATAGCCACGCAAACAACGTTTCCTCAAAGGAGCTACATACAAGTTTCGTTACTTTACATACCATTATATTACATTACACCAACATGTAAACACGCATTAAACCGAGAACAGCCCAGCACAAAAGGATCTTCTAAAATGTGATATGCCTTTACTATTGTTTGCCTAGCCAATAATATGTTTGCCTAGCCTATAATCTTTTAACACAGATAAATGGTAACATAGCAGATGTATAATTTAAAAGGAAAACGGATGTAACATCGGCTGCCATTTCAACTTTGTGTGAATAAACTGTTGATCGGCGATAGATAGTGTTACCAACATGTGGATATTCGTTGTCCTTCTTCAGCTAAGTATTATATTCGGTAAGTCAGTCACATGTAATTCATTCAGGAATTAAGGTTAGGCTCTACAGTACTTATCACATCTATATTAATATTCGAATTCCTATGGGCATAGCGGGTAGAGACGAGACGTTATCTAAACAACCTGAATATTGCGGATTTGATTTGATTTGATAGTTAAAGCCGATGAATAGGCTGTTCTCATAGACATGGCTTTTGTAAGTAAGTAAGTAAGTAAGTATAACCTTTATACTCCATTAGCAAACGCACAATGGGACATCGAAATTGAATAGAAAATAAAACACAGAAGTAATAATAAGGTGTAGTAATAAAAATGTAATCAAAAGTAACGGCAGTCATAAACAGGCGCCCAGCCCTCGTGTAGGACTAGGAAGCAGCCTGGTTGATGATGTTAAATGTTAGAGGTAATGGAGTGTTCATGGGTCACCGGTTGATGCTGCAAAGGCGTCGGATTCGAGGTATAACGGCAGATATTAGATTCCTGTCACGATATTTGTAGCAACATTATGATGATTGATGCTATATGTATTGTCCAATCGTACCCCTAGAACTATAAGGTTCTATGTCCACTTTTTTGAAAAATCAACCTAACGCTATATCCGTTACCGGATGACAGAGGCTATGTCCTGAACAGTCTAGCTTAACTGGAGACGCTTTCTTTAGCTCTATCTTCAGTGCTATAAAGACCTATGTCCACAAATTTGGACCTGATTTGGACAGTGTCTCAAAGCTACAGAGGAACAAGTTCAGTCATCCAATAGAATCCTTAATTTTGTATCACGTGAATTGGAGATATAACCGTGATCGAGTGAGGTTTTAAAAAAGAATTATACGGTGCTATGTCCATAGCCAATACCAGTGAGAGATCTTAACACGTGACTGGACTTGGAAGCTACAGCACTCACTTTGTCTGCAATCAATAATGCTATACAGCTCTATGTCCAAAAATAATCACCCGTGACATAATTATAGCCAAATTACTCATAATCGGTTTACATTATGATCGAAATACACATATAATCATACTAAAGGAAAACTTTGTTTTCCAAAAAGTTTAATTTAATTGCCATCAATGAAACAGAGCAAAAAAATTTCGTCAGCAAATCTCCGTTTCGCAAAAAGTGGACATAGAACCATAAAGTTCTAGGGGTACGCAATGCTGTGGGCCTGCGGAGAAGCACTTTTGTGTGGCTCTGAGATATTTTGGAGAGCTACGTTACATTTGATTTACAATTGCATGACATTTACATAACACTCACAAAACACTTACATTACATTTGCAACTCAATTCAAATTAATCAATAAACGAACAGTGCAAGGATAACTAGAATATTCTTTCACTAGCTAGTTCCCCCAATGAACAGTACTGTAGGCTAAGTGGAATCTCGGGAGCACAGGCCAGTAATTCATGTACAATAATAAGCCCTAGTTGTAGCCTAATGATCAGTAAGTAAAAAGTTATTAATAGTAAAATGCTGTTCTAAAATAATGAATTAGTGACTTACATTTGGTTCTCTTTTTGCAGCTTCTATAATAGCAAAGATTTGTGCAATTATTACATTAATTTATTGGTTTTTAGTAAAATAAATAATAATTGCGTAGTGCAACATATAGCCTACATGTCATGAGTGATACAAAAATTGAACAGGGGAAATTAAAACTAGAATTTAAAGATTTTTGGCAATGCAGAAAACATTTATTAAGCATAGGGCCTATTTACTTTTTTAAACAGTGTCTCTATTGAAAGTCAATGTCGTGGAGCGATCTCTAAATATTTTCAGATTTCACTAACATTTCTTACAGATGTCACTGATATTATAGAGAACACTTTTGGGGTGAGACTTTAGGAAATCTAAAAAATAACTTTTCGTGCATTGTTCAGTGTTACCCTAATACGTAGGCCTACATAGACAACATACCTACATGACATTGATTTTTAAGTTTTGGACTTTAAATGACCTTGGATTGCATTAGTGTTTAAGTACTCTGTCATCTGGAAGACTAACACAAAAAAGGTAATTTAAAGGTCAAAACTTAAAAATCAATGTCAAATGACCATAACTCAGAACCCCTTTAACGAAACAACATTTGGCTGATCTACGATCATATTTATTTGATTTTGACGTTTTGACCTTGAAATAACCTTGGATTGTATTAGGCATTTAGTACTCTGTCTTCTGGAATGTAGGTTTGATCGGTCTGAGCAAACAGGCAAAAGAATAACTTAAATAGAGCAACATTTTACCGAGTTAAGGCAATTTCGTAAAAGATTTCTCTGAACTTGACCTGTTTGTCCTTAAAATAACTTTCGATCGTCTTACATTTGGTATCCTTGTTTCTTATCACAGATAGCCCTTATCATGACGAGAAACGCAAGAAAGAGTTAAGTTAACCAATTTCAACAATTATTGGCCGAGATCTGATCATTTTTCTTTGTTTTTTGATAGATTTCGTTTTTATGACCTTGAAATGACCTTGAATGATCCTGAATTTAACCCTATATTTTTTCCTGGATGTAGCTGTCGTGGAGGCAAACAAACCATAAAAAGTTCATCCACATCGGACTCTTCTTTAATTTTTTGTGATAATAAGAGTAAATCAACAATGGACCCACATTCCAAGGGCGCCTTGAGTTCTGGGAGTTTAAGTAGGGTATGTTCGGGGGCTTTGAGGGACCTCAGGATAACATATTAAAATTCTGTAAAAAATATTTATAGACAATATATGAATAGAATAATGGGGGAAAATAAGGAATGGTTAGTTTCTGCGATGTATCATTTTTCTTGACACCCTTAACAGCCTTGCAATATTCTAGATTGAAACACGTGCAAATAACGAGCATTTTACTATAGAAATGAAGACTAAAGTTAGGACCCTTTGGGGACCCCTAAATAGCATTCGAAAAAATTGAAAAATTTCCACAAACATTGTCATCTAGAAAGGAAACTTTTTGGCTGGTGAGACCCAACATTTTCGATAAAAAGTTTTTTCTGGGACACCCTAACCTACATACATACATGGATACATACGGCAACATACCAACAAACATCCATGATACATATCAGTCTGCAGCGCATTTCCGACTACACAAATGCCATCCACCTGTTCATATTTTCTTGCTAATTATTTCCTGTATTTAGGGAGTGAAACGATGATCGTTGGTAACGAGATAACGAAATTGGCTGATACTGTAACCATTCAGCCCACTGTTCTACACATTTAAGATGTACTTCAGACCAGTGAATGGTAATCAGTTGACGAATGCCACCAATGCACCAAACTACAGTTACATATGGACGACACCTGTAGTTGATATCTCGTCAACTTATTTGCAAAGTGGTTTATATAATTGTGGAAACCAGCTTCCCATGAATGACTTTAACAAGCAGGTAAGTTTTCTACATGTTTCTAATTATTAGATAATAATAAATTCAGAAGTCTGATGATTATTTGATGATGTCTCTCCGCATATACTGCAGCCCCACTGAGGCACTCGTGAGGCGCAGATGTCAACATCTATCACAAGTGTTTATTCATTAGGCCTATTTCGTTTTGGTGCATCTAATGAAAACGTTCTTTTAAAGTATGTAACTGTTGCGATTGAGTTTTATTCAAAGTCATTTGCGACCGCATTTCCCTACCACATAGAAGCAGTAATGACATAGAGTAAAACAAAGTAACAGAATGACAGAATGAAGCAGACAAACAAAGAAAGAACAAGTGTCATGGAGCTTTTGTTTAGGAACTTAATGAGGAAGTAAGGATTGATCACTCTACACAGCGGATCTGCGAAAGTACCACCCATAGAAAAATGTCCCCAAAACGACGGACGTTGTCTGGCGATCCAGAAACATTCTTGGGGTTGCTCGGAAGCCCAGAACGTCACAGGGTTGTTGAGAGTAGAGACCCAGAACCATTGCAGAAGCTGGTTATGAGCTTGGATAGAGGAAGCCATTATGTCAAATTCTGTAGTGAATTATACATGTACAATTGTACATACGCTACCGCCACTGGAGCCTTACATCTGCGCAGTAGTCAGAGAGTGTTAAATATAATGTTACCCACACTAATAATTATTGAATAACGTGACCAATGACCATAGTTTCTTTATTATTGCTTTTATCTAATCATCCAATCATTTCACATTATTTCTATGGCAAATTAGTTATTTATTATATTTGCTCACCCTTTCGTGGGCACATTTTTTATATCCATGGGGCAGTTTGGGTTTTTACTGCTAAAATCATAAAAATAAGACCATCTGACTGGTATGTTTGTATGTTTGTATATGTTTGTGCATTTATGTATGTTTGTATGTTTGTATATACAGTATATGTATGAATGCATGCAGAAATGTATGAATGTATGTATAATGTGTTTGAATGTATGTATGTATGCATGCATATGTATGTATTTTATGCATATATATGTATTTATGTATGCATGTATGTTTATATGTTTGTATATATATATGTATGTATGTTTGCATCTATATACGTGTGTATGTGTGTATGTATGTCTGTATAAACTATAAATGTATGTATGCCTGAATGTATGCATACATGTATGTATGAATGCATATCTATGTTTGTATGAGTGCATATATGTATGTTTTTATGCATCTATATGCATGTTTGTATGTATGTTTGTATGTATATATGTATGTTTGTATGTATATATGTATGTCATCACAATGTTTGCAATGTGTGTAAACATCCTAGAAGTTGCTTGCTATTCACAATGCTATAGAAACTGTTGTAATTACAATTGTGCATGTATGTATACATGTATGTTTGTATGTATGTTTGAATGTATGTATGTATGGTATGTTTGTATTTATCTATATGTGTGAATGTTGTATGAACAGATATATGTATGAATGCTATGTTTATGTGCATGTATGTTTGCATGTATGATTATACCTATGTATGTATGTATGTATGTTTGTAACTTTGTATGTATGTATGTATGTTTGTATGTATATATGTTTGTATGTATGTTTGTATATATCTATGTCACTGCGTATTTGACCGTGTGTGAACAGCATCCTAGAAGCATCTTCCTACAAACAACGCTATAGAAATTGTCGTAATTATGTTTGTATATATGTTTGTATGTATGTTTGTTTGTTTGTATGTTTGTATGAATGTGTGTATATATGCATGAATGTTTTTATCTATATATTCATGTATATATGCATATTTGTATGTTTGTATTTATGTATGTTTGCATGTTTGTATTTATGTATGTATGTATGCATATATGTATGTATGCATGTATGTATGTATGTATGTATATATGTATGTATGTACGTATGTACGTATGTGTGCATGTATGATTGTATGTTTGTGTGTGTATATATGAATGTATCTACATATCTATGTATGTATCTTCGCACTAATGCATATTCGACATTATTTATGTATTTTTGCATGTATGTATGTGTGTATATATGTATGTATATATATGTATATATATGTATGTATTATGTATATATGTATTTATGTATGTTTGTATGTATGTCTGTATGTGTAAAGTGAGCAAACTGTTTCCCATGACCCTAAATGTAAAACCCAGAAAAGTGGGAAGTATACTTCCCGGCGCCCATGAAAGGGTTTTAACACGCACATCAAATTATAGTGCGCGCTAATACATCGGCTAATATAATAAACATAATGTGGTCGCCGAATGTTTTCTTTATTAATTTTTTATTCAGGATGAAACGCTAATGCTATTGATTTTGTGTTGACGCATAGTCCAACATTTGCTATTCGGTCATTTTGTAGGCTACTTAGATGTTATGCTTACCGTAGATGGAGCCGGGTAAAATTACAAAATGACTCGAAAAAATTACTGTAAAAATGAATTTGAGTGACTTTAAGATGACTTTGAGATGACTCTCTCTCTCTCTCTCTCTCTCTCTCTCTCTCTCTCTCTCTCTCTCTCTCTCTCTCTCTCTCTCTCTCTCTCTCTCTCTCTCTCTCTCTCTCTCTCTCTCTCTCTCTCTCTCTCTCTCTCTCTCTCTCTCTCTCTCTCTCTCTCTCTCTCTCTCTCTCTCTCTCTCTCTCTCTCTCTCTCTCTCTCTCTCTCTCTCTCTCTCTCTCTCTCTCTCTCTCTCTCTCTCTCTCACCTTCACTGGGCATCTCTGAACAACATAGAACTCGTGAATAAGCTGGTGCCCTGCGCTTGACTTTATTATAGGCCTACTGTAGCGTTTTAGATATTTTGAGCTTACGTTTGCTATACGATTACAACTCTCTATTTGCAGACCGTGCAATAATCCTGATGGCTCTTGCAGTGTCTTTGGTTTCTGCAACTTATTGACTTCTGCTGTAAGCTCTGTTAGCATAATGCCCACGATAAATGAGTAATTTTCATCATAATTATAGGGGACGTTTTTTCCATCGTCTGACGAGTGCTCGATATAAATCATCTTGCTTAACATGGAATTGGTACAGACACGTGACTTCTTATTTTAAATCTAATCTTAAGTTAATTGAAGGGATTTGCAACATATAGTAACTGCAGCATGCAAAAATGGAACAAAAGTTCCTTTATTTTGCTATATATCTGTCTAAACTTCTGCTAATCCGGCTGTCTGTCTGGCTGTCTGCATGTCTGTCGATCATCTATTTTTGATTCTAGTTAACATGCATAATTGCATATAGATACTTTTCCTTTCTCTTTTTTAGTAACGAGTATTGAGAGAGCAACTGTGAAATCGGAGAGAAGAACTCCAGGATCTTCAGTGACTGAAAGTCACGATTCACAAAACACACGGCTATTGACTTGAACCCGAGACCTTAGGCCCACGCAGGAGCACTAGATTGAAAGGCCGTCCGCAACCTGATTATCGTTTCCCTGTGAAAACTGGACTTAGAAAGGCAACTGGAGTCAGACCTAAGGACTGCTCCAGTGGCGTAAATCATGGGGGGGAAACAGAGGGGACTGTCCCCCCCAAAGCTTTGACTTAACCCCTTCCATCCCCCAAAAAATCCGGCCCTCGTAGAATCTGCCCCCCCCAAAGTTATGTATAGATTGTCTCCTCTGGACTGCTCTCTCTTGTCGAACATCAGCGGAACTCAAATCTCACTTCAAAACGCTACCTCTCCTTTAAATTATGCAAACCGCCTGTAGTAGCGCACAGTAGGGGAGAAGATAAGTTCCGTTACATAATCGCAATTTCATATCACGTGTATTATTTAAAAACATCTACTAAATACATTATCTCCGGTCTATGCCATATTGGTTACCTCGTTCGTTGCCCTAACTAACATTGCCACTAGCCTAAAATTATTCTTCTTTAGTTAGAGCAGAGATAATATTATTTGCTATCTCAACCCATTTAATAACACGTGTCAGAGCTTAGACAATTTTTCCTATCTGTTACCTGTAACAAGTTGCGACCTGTCAGCTTGGTGTTGTGAATAAACGAAATTGATTGATTGATTGAATTAATAGGTGAATAGTAGGTCTATTCGGATAACTATAATAGGGAAACTACATGTATTATTAGTCTACTATTACTCTCTTAATTAAGTGTTCCTATGTTTAGGCAAATATAGTACAACGAAAGTTTTCATTCTGTATACAGAAACCTTGTCATTTCACTATAGGCCGAGCGACATCAGAGATAAGTCAATTAATTAATTATTTTCTGTTTCAGCTTAACATGCTATCCTAGTTGTTGACGAAAGTTACAACGCACTATCATGATGAACTGGAAGTAGATCTGGACGTTTATAATCGTTGCGTTGTGAATTATTAGTATTTTTCTATACGAGATGATAAGGAAATGATTCTTGTAATAGCTATTCTTTGTTTTGCTTCAGTTTGCATTGGACTGGGTAAGAGTTTCATACGTCTGTGTACAAGTAGTCGTCAGAATAACCATACTGGATAAGAATGTCATAGGCTGTTATAATAACTCGACGGCGTCATGTGCCTATGCATGCTTGTAATCAAAGTTCATCTATTTCCAATTAAATGTAACGCAATTTCACGTAAAGTGTGCTTCCTATTGTATGCATACATATACGTAACAAGATAATTGTTTAGCGCCTTTTTGCACCTCATAAAAGCGCTGCACAAATGATTGTTAACTTACACGCTGGTTCCTTTTCCTGCCTAGGATCCACTTTGAAATTGATGTCCTTTCATGTAAGGCACGTCGTGGTTTAGCGGCGAGTTATTTTACTGATGAATCCATTCAACTCCTGTTTAACCCCACTAGGACCATCTTAAAGTCTTGTTTCATGTTGCCTTTAGATTTCGCTACAACTAAACAGACTATGGACTAGTTTGTAGGCTATTGTTACAAATTATGTTTAAAGTGTTCTTGGATACATTTACCTTGTTACCTTGTGCTGTCAGTTCGTTGAACCCTGGCGACCGTCATGATCAAGTTCCTCCATTTTCTTCTGTCCGCCGTCGCATCTCTCAGTTCTGTCAAATTCATTCTAGTTATTTCATGTATCTCGTCCATCCACTTTATCCTTGGTCGTCCTTGTTTTCTCCTTCCCTCTCCATATGCTAACATCATTTCCTTTTCCAGTCCGTCTGACCGCATGATATGTCCAAAGAACCTCAACTTTGCTCTTAGCACTGTTTGTTGAAGTGTCTCTTCTTTCTCAATTCCTATATCCCTGCGCACCCATTCGTTAGTCTTTTTCTCCGTCCATGAAATTCTCTGCATTTTCCTCCATATCCACATTTCGCATGCGTTAATCTTTTTTCTCGTTTTCTTAGTCAATGTCCATGTCTCACTGCCATATGTTACTGTTGGTATGATTAGAGCTTTCACCAATCTTTTTTTTGTGTCTATACTGACATGTTTGTCCTTCCATATTTTTTCCAGACCATTCATTGCAGCTTTTCCTATCGCCACTCTACGATTTATTTCCATATCACATTTTCCTTCTTTTTCTATTACTGATCCCAGAAATGTAAAGCTTGTTACCGTTTCTATTTCCTCATTGTCTACTACAAAACTATCCTCCTCCTCTGTTGTCATGATCTTTGTTTTCTTTATATTGAAATAGAGTCCTGCTTTCTCACTTTCTCTCTTAAGCCTTCTTATTAATTCTATCAAATCATTTTTATTGCCGGCCAATAGTGTTGTGTCATCAGCGTATCTCAGATTGTTCAATGTTCTTCCCGCTATCTTTATTCCTTCTTCAGCTTCATCCATACCTGCATGCCTCATTATCCTTTCTGCATACAAATTAAATAGAAAAGGAGACAAAATGCAACCTTGCCGTACTCCCTTCTTTATCCTGAATCCGTCAGTATCTCCATATTCTGTTCTTATCACCGCTATCTGATCTTCGTACAATCCCTTAAGAAGTTGTACCAAGTGTTTCGGTATTCCCATTTCTACCAAAGTTTTCCACATCAATTCATGGTTAATACAGTCAAACGCTTTACTATAATCGATGAAGCATATGTATACTTTCTGTCCATATTCCCTTTGTCTCTCCATAATCCATCTCATGTTGGCGATATGATCCCTTGTTCCACGAGATTTCCTAAACTCTGCTTGGATACATAGATCAGTTTAAAAACACACATAATCTTATATTTTTTTATCCAATAAGTGCAAAATGTACGCAATAATATAAAATATCGCTAATTATGGGGTTCCGTTGTTTAAAGTTCTGTAATTTCGAGGTGATTTCACATAATGTACAACTAAATATACCATTCTGTTCATAAATGAATGCTGAATGTTAAACAGGAGTTGAATGAATCCATTGCTGTATTACAAGTTATGATATGTGAAACCAAACACGAAATCCAGGGGGCAACCACCCCCCATTCCCCCTTGGTAGCCAGTGTTACATAAAAACCTCGGTAGCCTGAGGGTTACGGGGACCAGTCTCTTTCCCCTATTCATTTCACAAACGATTGAACACTAACGTTTTTCAGCTACCTACACTTTTGATACGAATTCGTAGATTAGCTCTTATATGCTTACATACATGTAGCTATATACATGCATGCTTTCATACAATCAGTCATATACAAATGCAGGTACGCACATAAACAAAGAGAAAGGCTATATCGCCGAGTAGATGTATCTGTTCGTGATCCATCGCTTAGCATAACAGTAAGCGTCAGTTGACTAATTGACATTGTGGTTATTGTTATGCGCTATTATAACTCTAAAAGTGTAGGCCAAAACTTATGACCCGTAGGGCTATGAAACTTAAGCAGAAATTATGAGTAATACAAATGTAAAACAGTAAAAGTAAACATGGGCTGCAGTCTCATTATATCAAACATGAAACATAACATAATCCTGAATTGATGAAAGCGTAAACAACGATGGGTGCATAATGCACATTGACCAAGCTCGGAAGCTCATTTATACGTCGAGCAAAAAATTGTTGGAGGAAAAGAAATGCCATCTTCCATTCACCTGCTTCTATATATTTCTAGGTGTAATTGTAATTACGATAATTTATGTCCTATTTCTCACTGTTGTTTAAAAACGTAGATCTAAAGACGTTTTCTCTTCTGAATAGGTTTGATTTTCGGGTTCTGTTTTTTAATCCATAGTCAACCTGTAGGCTCGCTCTCTTTCCAGATTCAACATGCCTTACTCTGAAATTATTGGGTTAGCTACAATATTATTGTCTAGCGGTTAGTTCGTTGGATTGTCAACCAAGAGATCAGGGATTTTGATTGCGTCTGGCCACAAACCTGTCTCGAAATGTTTGCTCCGCTTGCGCCCCTAGTCAAGTCAGCTAAAGTATACTGACCGCACACTGTCGGTTGGAAGATGAAACAGTGAGGGAGAGGACTGGTCAACCGTCCTCAATTGCCGAGGTTAATAAAAAAAGTTGAAGTCACTAACATTTCATACTCATAGCAGCCTCTCAGTCTAGCTTAGAAGAAACGCATTTCTATTCTTCTCTTATAGTTTTGACATTATCTAAAAGTAACACATTTCTTTCTCGGCCAAAACTCTCTAACTATTTTAATCGACATGGAAATGGCAATCTTGGGTTTCCAAATGTCACTGTTTTCAATGCTTTGCAAGCTTAGGCTATATGACAGAGTTTCATTATAAATTCCGCCAGCATCATCATGAAGAAATGATTCTAGGTTATAGCTAGCCTATCCCTCTAATCTAATGCAAACAAACTATTTCCCGGTAGTCACACGCACCAATGATATTGCTTCATCATCTGCATGTAAAAGGTGACATTATTTACAAGTTACAGCGTAAAGGAAGCCAAATCGATTACCTTTTTTCAGTAACCAATGAAAACTGATGTTTAAATATAAATAATAGTTGTGAGGAAGTTTTGTGGCATTTTATGGAACAAAGCAAAATGTACAATGTCGCGCGCTTTAAAACAGCTCTGTATCATGTGCGAAGTGATGCCTGCATAAAGCTGTATACAGTGCATAGGCTACTGTGGAACTTGCATAATCGGCTTCCAATGGAATCGTCATTCTTGGAACAGTTAGCCATCGTGAATCTGTTACGTACCCCTCACCGACGACAGGCCCTACCTTAGTCTTGTTCAAAGAAGAGGGGGTTCCGTGTTGATGTTGAGCTGCAGGGGTTGAAGTAGAAGGAAATTATTGGGCGCTATATAAACGCGGAAGGTAACTTCCTGATTGAATTTACCTATAAGCTGGGCACGCTTTTAAACTAAATCTTAGACTGCGTCGGAGAGTGGTAAGTCGCATCAGATTCGTCTTGTTCAACACCAAACTTTCTTACTTATTGGGAAGCTATAATAGGAGGACGTTCCAGTTTACCTCGTCTATGGGACAAGTCTCTTATAGCGGTTTCTTGACGTTCCATGAAGCCATGTTGTCTTTCCGTCACCGTATGTGTAAATTCCTGCCTTTGTCCAAGAACCACAGTGCGGTCACAGTCTCAATACTTGTTCTCAAGTCTGTCTAACCTTTCCATTACCTCAGCTTGACTGTCTCTGACTTTAATCTGACTTCCGGACAGAGATTCTCTAATTTCAGCCTGACCTGCTCTTAGTTCAGCCTGACCATGAGCAATCGAACCCAGAGTTTCCAATATAATTTTCAGGACGACATTAGACAAGCCGGCAGAGGAGGTAGGCCTGGAGGTAGGTCTATCCATAACCTCTCCTGGGCGTTTCTGCTTCTTCTAGCCTAATCAAAGGCTCCGACATTTCTACCCAACATAGGCTAAATTCAGATCTACTTTTATTCTAATAGTAAAGACAATGAATACAAGTTATGGAATCAACTGAAAGTCTTAGAAGAAGAAATAATACGAAGTTACGATCAAAATGCGAACACATTAATCGAGAGAATACATTTATATAAATTTAGGCATAAACCTCTTCCTTTCAGCCCTTTGTCCATCTGCGTATTGTTTCCGTCCTTGCTTGTATGCCTCATGCCTCTCATGACTTAGACAAAGGCAAACCTTCGTCATTTGGCACAGAGCTGGCGCTACATAAATGTCTATCAATGCAACTAAAACGCACGGTTGCCAGCGGAGACAAAAGCATTTTCGATGAGTTCGCCGTCTTCCGTGGATTGGAGGCGGCGGGACGAACAGCTACAGGGCCAGACGACCTGCTACCGTGGCTGCTGAGTAGAATGGCGTCAATAATTTTAAAGCCAATCACGCTGCTATATGTACTTTGTACTACCGCAATGGAAATGAGCACCATAACCCTCGTTCCTAAGGTGCAGAGACCGATGAGTGTAGCTGATTAATTACCGGCCAATTTCGATAACTTCAGTCTAATGCAGAATCTTCGAGAGGCTGGTAGTCCGCCTGTTCTTCTACTCGATACTGACCGATATGCAGTACAACAGCAATTTCTCAGACCAATTTGCATTCAGACCAACCGGTTCAACGTGCGCTGCCCTAATTGCTATTATGCACCGCACCATCTTACAGAAATGCTAACAACAAGCCCATACGTCCACCTGATCTCCTTGGACTTCTCAAAAGCATTTGATACGGTGAGCCACGCATAGCAAGCAAAACAGCTGTCAGAAATGCCCATCTCAGATCAGGTGCAAAACTGGATTGTAAACTTCATCCAAAGTTCTTAGGCATAACATCAGCCGCCATAGAGATCAATGCCAGCATAGTCCAAGGCCCAGAGATGGTCCCTATCGACTTCATAATAGCAATATCGAAACTGAAACCAAGGCACCCAACCAACAGAATTGCTAAATTCGCGGATGACTGCTGCATCCTCATCCCGGCGGAAAACAGTGCCACGGTAGAATTTGAACTAGACCATGTTTCGTTATGGGCAGAAGAATGCAACTCGAAACTAAACAACAACAACAAGACTAGAGAAATGATAGTCAGACGGCCTAGGAAGAAGCTGGGTACATGTGAACCAAGTTAAAACCCGGGTCTCATCAAAGTGGACAAAATGAAAATACTCGGTGTCACCATGTTCGAACGACTTCAACCAATATCAACTCAAAGGCGAGGCAGTCTATGTACGCATGCACTTTGTGTCTTGGGCGCTCACGGACTGAAGGGACCAATGAACAACTACAGTTGCTAAGTATATATGCGTCCCCAGTCTGGTGGGGATTCGTTGGACAGTGGGAACGATCTCGACTACAGACCACTATACGGCGATTGGTTGGAGCAGGGTACATGTACTTGGCCGACTCAGTCCAAGATGTATAACTATTGCATGCGGCTGCAGACGACCGCCTCTTCAAAGCTGTTATCAACAACCCCGCGCACGCATTATAATACGGACTATTACCCCCGATCAAACAGACTCTGTACTCACTGCGTCGAAGAGCCCACAATCGAGTAATACCACATGCTGACAGTTTGGCACAGAAAACATTTTATAATGCGAATGATTTATGATGCAGTTTAACGCTAGAGATAGTTGGCTTATTTCGACTTTTATGGTATGCTAGGCTTTCCTAAACCATCAAAGTGACTGCTTTGTAAACCAAAAGGCGGTTAGCAATTGGTATAATAAAGGATACACTTACTTGCTTGCTTACCTTCTCACTTATTATATAATTGAGTGCTCGCGAGTTATTGTTAGCGTTCTGGACTGTCAATTGAGAGGTCGGGGTCAGAAATTTGGTTTGATATTTCTGCCTCACCTGTGCTCCCTAGCCAACTCAGCTATAATGAGTCAACGGGGCATACAGCCGTACATTGTAGGTGAGAGGGATGAGACTGCGAACGAGAGGATTGGTCATCCGCCCTGCGTTGCCGAGGCTAAGAATATGAAGTCGCTACACATGGCTGCCTCAGGGCTAGCGTAAGGAACTGCTCATCATCATTATTGTCCTTCTCCTTCTCCTCCTCAAAATCGTCATCTTCGTCATCGTCATCATCATCATCATCACCACCATTATAATCTCGACGTTCTTATTAATCTGGGGCTTTATTTTACTGCTTCGTAATTCGTAATCATATCGCTGTTTACAACGGTCTATATTTCAGTGTTCTTGGTGATAATTATTTTACTGTGTATCATTTGCAGCAGAATGCGGTGTAACCCAGGAAGCGTGTGTATGGGAGTCATTTGAAGCCAGATGTTCAGGTAACAAGGTCCTCCTAATAGAAAAGGCTTCGTTTGGTCGACTGCGTTCAGGCAGATGCTTTAACGTCACAATCGATGAGCAGCCGTGTTATGCTGATGTACAATCATTCGTTGAAAGACATTGTAGTGGAAGAAGATATTGCAAGATGAAACTTACTAACGATTATCTGAAACTGTTTCCAAGCAACTGTTCAATATACTCGCAAAAGTCTGTGGAAATCGAATACAAGTGCATCGATGGTAAGAACTTCTAAGTCAACGCATACAGTTAAACACTGAACTCAAATAAACCCCATACAGCAGATACGGCATTTAATTTAAAAAAATATTCTGATTTTAATTACCTATTGGAATATTTTAAACTACATAATAGAAATTTCACAAATGTATGGTGTTGATTATAAGATTCACATGCATAGCATGCTGTTGATCTTCTAACCATGACATCAACGGAAACTGTTCCAAGCAACTGCTCAGTATAATACAAGTCTCTGGGAACACAACAGAAATGCAAAGACGTTAAGTATTCCAAAAGCAAAGAAGGGTCGGAAGTAGCGTTCATATAAATGTGGTAACAGAGCACAACTTCGAAAAGGCCTGCAACAATAATTATAGTGATCGATAGTCTTTATGCAGACAATTCATAACCGTAATTTCAGCTGTTTTATCTCTTTCAGTATATGCCGTTAAAGACCAATCCTGTGTCTCAAACCAATCGCTACTCGTGACGACAAGTAGCGGATATTTGTCGAACATAGTAACAGACGAGACTGGACAGGGATCTCAGTTGTGTCCTTGGAGGTTTCAGCCAGGACTGGGTCAAACCGTCCATCTGACCCTTCTGGACTTCGGAGTCTGGATCGACAGGGCGGATCGAGACAGAAGGAACATCTGTCGGATCTACGCAACCATCAAAGAAATGGGGGAAGCGCATCAGACGAAAGATACCTTGGTCTGCGGTGGAGTGCAGCGGGAAAAGTTCATCATGTCAACGGATAAGGCGATAATGATTGCAATAATGAAACAGGAGAATACGGACACTGCTTACTTCTTCATCAAGTATCAAGGTTTAGAATATCTCTTATTACTTAGAATATCTGATCAAATACCCTTAGAGCTTTGCTTGAAATGACAACTTCCTAACCTCAATGCCTAACTCACTATAATTGACACATGCAAACCTGGCAATAAATCGCTACTTGCAAACTAGAAGCATTAGGGTGGTCTAAACTAAATCTGAACAAATAATTTATTAAAAATATGCAGCTCCACAAGGTTGACCGTGTTCCACTGGACTATGTTTGAAAAAATTGAAGAGATCTGAGCATGTTAGGGGTCGCTATTTTTGACACTTTTTCTATAAATCTAAAAAATGCACATCTGACGGTTTAATAGCTACAATATAAATTAAAATTATTAGCACTCATGAACTCCAAACGCAATCTCTCTAAATTAAGTTCAAATGTAATGTATGATATATGTTGCTGACATATGCCCAGTTACCCACTTGTAATGTAAAATATGATATAAAAATGACAAGGGAAGAAATCGGCATGTCCCTACTATATGTATTATATATATATACTGTACAGTAGTGTATAGCGACTCTATTACGCAATCACGTTTTTCAGCGCTGAGCTTCAATACGATATATCTCGTGGCTGGTGTTGCTGTTCTCTTTGGCATCACATCATCTATGGTAGCTTTTATACTCTGCCTACGTCTTAGAAGAAAGAATTCAGGTCAGAATTCCGTATATAAATTTCCCTGTAACTCTACACGAATACACTGCATATATTATACATACATTACACGTGCTAATATTAACTTTGGAAATAGGTCACGAGCTCTATCATGCACGTCGATTGCCCTCAGCATCAATCTTGGTGGATATGATCTGAAATTTTTTGACCTGATGTTGATTTTGACAGACAATGAACGCCTGTGGAACACATTTCATTTCTATTCTAATCAGGAAGCATATACCATAGGGGTGGCTCTTATTGATTCGACATTGGCAGGTGCATTGAAGTTAAGCAGCGTTGAGACGGATTACCATTTGGTTTGTTGACTATTCGTGGAATACTACACAACTTGTATAACAGTCATACATACAACCATGTTGTGATCGACAAACGAATATCTGAATTGCTGTGATAGAATTTGAATCTCATGCTGGCATGGTAATAGAGATTCGTGAAAACATCGACTCGCAGCCAATTCCAAACCCATTAACCGATTTATTGGACACTGGATATTGGTTTATGTTAGCAATTATAGTTACTTGAAACTGGAAACTGGTTATGAGCTTCAATAAGTGACTTCAATTTGGATACTTCTGTTGACTTTTCATAATTAACTTCAAACACGACAGTGGTTAATTATTAGCTGCATGAATTACGACCTAGAAAGCGGTTCAGAGCGATTTGGTTCCAAATAGCGACTTCAGCACGCAACGTCTAACTCTCCGTTTATTAACTTCTTTTGTTAAAATGTTGACCAACTTTTCCCCACACAGGCTTATTTTACGTTAACTTGTGGAGGCGAGTTTAGTTGGTTTGGAGGTTAGGTGTTCCTGTTTATAGGCTGCTTCGTTGTGTTGCTTAGCGGGTGCGCATTAGCTCGAGGATTAGTCTGCTACACTGTCGAGCATGAGATTATGGGTTCAAATCCTTGTCAGGCAGAGAGATTTATCAAACTTTATGGCCCATGACACACCCCTAATAAACAGCTAAAATCTATCTACATTGTCCGCACACTGTCAGTTGTTTTAAATTTGCACCCATAGTGCAAATTTAAAACAACTTTGTAAAGGGCGTTATCAGATTTCAGTTGTACTGTATTTTATAGTACTGTATTGCATAGAGAATACTTGACTGAATATGAATTTGAAAGTATTCACTGTTTGTTCTCATGAAAACACATTAATTTGAGTTCAAAACACAGCTGTGAAATTGATTTCCTTTCTCTTTCGGCGTAAAAACTCTCCTGATATGACTAATTACCGACTTAGCTCTGTGAAGTGTTGCTCTTCTAAGGCGAGTTAGCAAGCGCTGTTACGTTTACTTAAAGATAATAATAAAATTATGAAGTCTCTGGAGGACAATTTGACTATGTACTATGTAGAAAGATCAATAAAAAATTCATAGAATTAACGGCAACTGCATTTGTGGAGTCCAGATGTGCCTCGTATTTCATCCAACAACTTTATAAAATCGCGCTATCAGTGTAACTAACCTTTCAAAAAGATGTTTTGCGAGGTGTAAGCTTTCAACGATCCAACACCATTTCGTCAATGTGTCGAGTTCAACTGCTGGCAAAATAAGGAGTGTAGGACATAATCCCTCTGTGTGCAATTAGCTTATTTCTGCATGTCATTGATAAACCTTAATTGCCCTGTTTTTGATAGCTATGTCATTCAGGTGTAGGCCTAAACGTAAGACTTGCTAGTGTCATTCAGTTCAAAAGTTAAGACTTGTTAGTGTCAATCGGTTATTCAGTTATAAAGTGAAGACTTGTTAGTGTCATATAGATTTAAAGTTAAGATGTGGTAATTCGTTCAGTTGTAAACTGAAAGACTTGTTAATGTATCTAACCAAGAATTTTTTCATCAATCCATATTGTATTTAGGCAAGAATTATTTTCGTCGATCCCACTTCCATTTAAGCAAAAAAACTTACCATAGAGCCAGGTTCTATTGAAACAAAGACTTAGTTTAATCAGTCCAGCTTCTTTTTACGGAATTGTATATTAGTTAGAATTAGTTTTATGACTTTTATCAACCAATCAAAATCAAACTTCCATTTAGTCCAACAATTATTTTCATCATTTTGCTGCTGCTGGTAACAATTTTGGGCAGACTAGTATAATAAACTTTTCCAGTGGAGTCAGAAATATTATACGATTATATCGTAGCCTGGGGATTATGTCCTAGCTTGGGGATTATGTCCGGGGGGCTTTTGTCCGGGGTAATTATGTCCGGGGGATAATGTCCAGGGGACAATGTCCGTTCCCAAAAATAAGTGGTGCAAAGTATTTTGAGCGCTGACGGAGGGCCCTTTTAGCAGTGAGACCCCTAGGCAACTGCTTAGTTTGTCTACCGGGTGTTCTAAGCCTAAGATATATTTAAATAATGAATTGACCCCACTTGTATCAAATTGATGTGATTAAATTCTATATTGAATTCAAGGAATTAGAGTTCAAAGTAAAAGCTACTACCAAATTAAATCTTCCGACTTCTGTGAGCAAACGTTGGAAACATGAAGTATTGCTACAGTAATGAGAAAGGCAGCAGTTTGCAAACCATCAATGGGGTGTATAACAATGAACGACGGAACTTGTGATAATTTATTTTTTATTTAAATAATTTTTTGCATTTACCGGATCATAAAACAATGTGTCTCAATTAAATGCCAGGGTATTTTATGTTTTTATTAGTACGGTATAGTATTTTCATAATATGATTTTATTTATTCTGCAACCAATTTCAGCGTCCATGACACAGAAAATCCCAACGGATGTGGAAACGAACGAGTATGACTCGACAACTCACGCTTACCCAGATGGCTACGAAACAATTGAAGAAGTGGATGAAATAGATGACATATTGGCCACTAATTTTCCGCCACGACATGGTCCTCTACCAACCCCTGGCTGCGCGGGATTAATGTCTGTTGAACCTAAGCCTCTAGGTGTCTGCTTAAGAGTGGATCATCAGGAAAATTCAGTTGACGACCGGGAATGTGATGTTGATAGAAACTATCCGCAGTCAGATATTAATAGATCCAAGCCTGATTACTTAAGTCTTCTAAATGGGGAAGAAACTACCATGAAAATAGCATCGCCTGTAAACAGCTATCTTGTCCTAGAGCCAGATATCAATATCGTTGAGTATACTACTGCAGTTAGTTGACTGTGAAGCGCCCTTGTAACGGCATGGCTGTGCTACGGCGCCATATAAATTGTCACTATTATTATTATTATTATTATTATTATTATTATTATTATTATTATTATTATTATTATTATTATTATTATTATTATTATTATTATTATTATTATTATTATTATTATTATTATTAGTGTGAAGAGATACCATTCGCCAAGCTTATCATAGCACACGACTCTCTGTGAATCAAACATGACTAACAATGTCCAAGACGCTATTCAGGAATACGAGGTTCCATCATCGTGTTTTAATAAGGAATGATAAATTAGAATATTAATTTGTGAATATTCGTAAGAAGCAAACAAGAAAGACACCGTACCGGTACTAGAAAATAGTTAATTCTCTATTTTTAAATTTATTTTAATATTTGAATAAATAAATTAGAAAGCTAACTAGAATGGCAAATATTCGAGAAATAAGGACTGTTTCCTTTCAACTTCAATCAGGTGTCGTTGTAAAGTTATAAATCGATCACCTCAAAATTAACAGCTGCTCTTTATGCTCTTATCTACGTATGTGAACGAATGAACATATACAGGCAATGTTGAAGTATTGTATATTAGCTCTCTGGTAGCTGTAGTAGGAACTCTTAAAACTATAATGTTTATTAGTTGTTAGATATTAAAATGTCATAATACTGTACCGTTATGCTGCGTATTAAAATAGTTTTTCATCATGTTGACTTGGGTAATTTTTTTCAGGTTAAGCGTTACCTAACCCATATTGTGTTTACATTTGACTTAATAGCGATACGTTTAAACCAAGCTACACTAATAATTATGACAGCCTATAGCCTAACACTGCTTGGGCCAACAGTGAATTCAGACAAAATCACTTGTGACATATCAAGGCGTCAGAATTTCACTGAAAATTGAATACATCAAATCACACAACAAACGCATTTTCTCATTATATTTGAGCTATTCTGCCCAGTGTTGAAAAAATGAAACAAATCATCTCTCGTTTAGTGTAATCGAATCTAACCTAAACAAATCTGAAATTAGAGGCACAGAATATCGTCAGATAGATTAGTTTTGAATCAAAATCAGTATACAGAGTTAATGACAAAACAAAATATCGTTCATTCTATTTTGTTTCCATGTACATCAATCTAATTTATTTTAATTAACTCGTTCATTCGTTCATAAATTTTATATAGCGTCTCTTCATATGTACTACTCAGAGTCGCTGCCGACTCCAGCACGGATAAAAAGTATAGTTTTGAGTTTAATAAAAAAGACTGTGACAGTTTTCACCCTCCCTTATCTTTTATTCCTCATCTACTCTGGCCTACATCTACTCTGCCTAAGTCTACCTCATCTACCCTACCCTACGTCTACCTCATCTACCTAGCTTACGTCTACCTCAAATACCCTAGATTACGTCTACTTCATTTACCTAGCCTATGTCTACCTCATCTACTCTAGCCTAGCTTTATCTACTCATTGACCTACTTAAACGGTATTATATAAGAAAGTTCGTTGACGGTCAGTCTTACAGAGAGAGCGGTCTTGAGTCTCATCGTTGAGCTAGGCATCGGTAGATATTAGACTTGCTAATAGGGACTCTGATCATCGGTTGTCAAGAATAGTTGTTGGCGTGGTTACCGTGCTTCAGATTGGACGTTACAGAAGTTACTGCGAACTGAGTTACTTGCAGTGTGCAGACTGTTCAGGAGTAATTGCACAAGACGAACATTTATGTTTCTTCGAATAAGCTTGGTTAATCTTCATTCATTCATTCATTCATTCTGAACATTTATATAGCGCCTCTTTTTTTCAATCAATCAATCAGCCGTTTATTGAATCAACAACAGCACAATTAATTAACAATCAGTAATTTAAAAAAAATGTTAATCTGCTGATGCCGTCAACAGGACAGCCCTAAAGGATAAAATAATCCGCTATTGCAGGGCTGCCCCTTTTCCATATTACATTTACAGTACTGATGGCAAGACGATTTTTATGATCATATAGTTATAGAAAATTCAACTTAAATAACAATTTTAGGGCTAAATCATAGCCAAACAACTAAATAACAAAACATTGCAGTACAAGATTTAAAACAAACAAACAAAATCAAAACAAAACACATTATAATGTTCACAGTAGTACATTATAAACAATCTTAACTAAGGTACAATCTATCGAGTCATTCTATTCTTTTTATGTGTTCAAGAGATAATGTTTCAATTGAGCTTTAAATTGAGCCATGTGTAATATATTTATTAAATTTGAATATCTACTCAGAGGCGCTCTCTACGCTAGCCTATATGATGATAAATGTAATTACGAACGAAAATATTACATCAGTGAGCAAAACAATGCACAGTAACTGTCAGTAATCTGAAAGAGTCACCACTGGCGAACCAACGCACACGCGTGGAACCAACCAACGGATTCCCGTCGAAAGCAGAAGATGGCATGGATGTTCAGAGTCTCTGAGCGAAGTTGCGTCGATAAAGTAGAGCGGCCACAGTTGACAGCGTTCGCAAACACGGTGACGATGCCGACGAGTAGTCCCTCACAGGTGGAAGATGACGCACGTCCGGCTATTCGTCGAGGCACAGGAATGCACAGAAAAGGCATTTGAAGCGCCTCCAGTGACTGAAGGTCGAGGTCACTCTAATGGCCCGCGTCGTCGTCGTCCTGATGGACAAAGTATCCCACAATGACGACACTTGTGAGGACAAATATACTCTAGCCTATATATAATACAATGTGATTAAAATTACGATTACAATCAGGAAGTAGTTCTCGAGTGTTTAGCTACATGTCATGGCTGCAAATGGTGTTAGCGTCGCCCTCCTCCTTTTGGGACTTGCACTACTAGTGTACTGGGAGTGACGGGGTCAGTTACAGTCGATTATATGGAATTGTTGAAGGCACGTGACTTGAGTAATAATTATAAGTCGCAATTGAGATAATAATTATATATAGCCTAACACATAATGACTATGGCATACAACAGCTGGAACGAGCAGTTTATCTATTTTTTTCTCTATTTGTATCTCTGCTTGCCTGTCTGTTTGAGTGAATGTCTGTCTGTTGGTCGATCGTTTACTTTGCATTTTTTATGGTTAATGAATACTTCCTCTTCTGTTTTTAAAGCTGTATATTGAGAGCGGAGCAGGGGAATCGAATCACGGAACTACATGCACGGGACCTTCTGTGCCTAAAAATCACGATGCCTTAAATCAAAACCACTGGTGGGAATTTCGCCTAAATTTTAAGATCCGCAATGCAGTTGAATGAGACAGTGATCTAACTGATGATGAAAGTGATAACGATTTTGACGACTATGGCGATAGTGATGTTTCATTATTATCATGACGACGATGATGATGAGAGACAGCATGATGGTGATGAGGCGGAAATTAGGGAGAGGATGAGTAGGAAATCTGGAAATGTGGAGACACGTAGCACCATAACTAGCTACCTGCATATTATAGACTCTGTTCCTTTATATGTTCATCAATTTTCCACAATGGCCAGTGGCACTTGTTGTACATGGAGTGAAAAAACCTCGACAAATTGTCAACTGTCTATATTTTAGTTCTTATGCACTGAGATAATCCGTAAACTAAATATTGCTCAGGGATAAGTTTGCATAAATGTCAAAGAGCCGTCCCGCTGGCCGACGATGTTTTTCTGGTCCACAGAACCCCCTGTAAAGACTACACAATTTGAGAATAAAAGTTGACATTTGTAATTCTTAGTGCTTAATGAGTTTCATGTGATGTTCTTGACTAATAATGAAGATGACAATTTAGATTTTAAGGCTAATTCGACTCTTTGTGTGCTCAAAAATGCACCATTTAAGATTTGCATTTGCAATCGTTTCGAGGGCGGGCTCACCGAACCCCTCCCAGATCTCGACCCCCATTTTGCACATTGATCCGATGTATGCTACATAGGCCTATATCGAAAATATCGGAATGCTATGATTCTGAATCTCAACCAATGCAGAATTCTTTGTGTCTGGCACGCCTGGACATGCAGATAGCAGAATTAAGTTAAAACACAATCTTTAACTATGACAGAGATCTGACTAATAGTGTAAACACAATAGTAAACACAATAGTCCGACTTATGTTACAAACTTCAAAAATATCGGAAATGTTATGATATCTAAGTGTTAAATTTATGGGGAATTCTTTGTTATTGGCACGCTTAAATATGTAAAAAATGGAATTAAGTTAAAATACATATTCTATGACTGCGAAAAACAACACGCAGAATATATGTCGTACACCTACATTCCACCGATATTGCATAGGAGATAGGGACAACATTGGGCCAACGTTAGTGGTTTTTATGACATTGGGCAAACATTGGCCCGAAGTCGGTGTGCTGGCTGGGATAGAGTTTGCAGATCTATTTTCTTTGCAAACGGGTCTTATAGATAAATTTGAAAACATCCCAAACGATGAAACTGGACGTAATTTCAGTGCTAACTGGTTCTTTAAAAAAACAAGCAAAAAGTAATAGTGATATTGATATTCACTGGATGGTTTACGCACCAGAAGCGAATATTATGATTTATTTTTCTTGCTGGCTTTTTTCTAATTGGTCGGATACTTCGAGTGATCCATAAAATGGTTTTAAAAATTTTGTCAAAGCTATGCAAAAAACTGAGAAACAAGAGAGTACGCTAGTGAAAGTCATTAAACAAGCAGAGAAAGAACTTTTGTTACAAAATTGGGCTTCCTTAGCGATAGAAGTGCCTTCTAGCAACAGAAAGGAAAGAAATAGAAAACATAGGATGATTTTGTAACGTATCTCCCAAATTTAGTTTTTTAGATCCAAAGCATTTTAGCAATGCCGATAATGCGACCAAATTAGAATCTTTGGCAGACGTGCACTCAGATGTCATCGAAAGTCGAAGTAAAATTGCTAAAGACATGTGCAAGGAAACATTCACTAGTGTCAATGATGAAAATTCCAGTGTCGCAGAAATTACCATCAATAATGTACTAATATTCATGATCACCAATGACATGTGTTCCATTTAGCATAGCCTGTCCACAGTGTATCACGTTTTTTGACCTTGCCAATAAACAGCGCTGATGTGAAACGATCTTTCAGCCGACTCAAACCCAAAATACGTTCTACAATATGCGAGAACAGGTCGTCTAGTTTAGTTTTGATTACAATCGCTAGTGAAGTGGATTATAATTAATCGATAACGTTGCTAAAATGAAGCCTAGACGAAAAGGCTGCTGCAACTGGCTTGTGTTTACACTAATATGTTATATTAAAATACAAAAATACACGTATAATGATAATGAATGTAATTAATTGAAATTATTTATTTCGGTAAGTGAGGCATTTTTTATTTAATCGCTCCCTCGGCTGTTACAACCTGGCTACGCCTCTGAGTCGAGTGATGTGTGTTTTAAAACAGGATGCGATTCCAGCCTCGTAGTCAGTCTCCGATGCTTCTAATAGACGTGGACCACACATAAGAGAGTTATCAAAGCGTAAAAGCCGATAGATTGTTTTTTTTAACAATAGACCGTGTTGTCAAAATGTGGATGTGCGCTATCCTGTTTCAGCTGAATTTTATTTTTGGTAGGTCAACCAATCTAGTTTAAAAAATGCTATACAATGTGGACAGGCTAGGACAATAATAGCAACTACGCTAAGTATTATTGAAGTCGATTTCAAATTGTATAGGCCTAGATTTTTCTCAAAGTGAATTGACGTATAATTAGACCTACCTATAATCCTATATGCATACACGCATACATATAAGCTTATGCATGCATACGGTACATAATATATACATATTAGGGTGGTTCTTAAAAATAAAAGTGTGAAACTAATTTTCGCCAAGGTTCCATTTGGTTCCATTCCATCCAGAAACATCACACAAAAAGTTGTATGAAAAAATTTTAATATTTAGAGCTGCCACAACACCGTCAAAGTTTCACCCTTTATCAAATATAGGGGCACTCGAACAGTAGGCATAATAGTTGTAATCAAAAATGAAAACTGAACACTTAAACCAGGAATAAATTCAACTGCCTGTAGTAGGTCCAGATTACAGCACAATTACATGTATTGCATGCCCGGTTACTAGTGATTACACTGATTAGTGATTAAAATTATTTATTAGAGTTATTATTATTATTGAGGAAATGGTAAAAAGTTAATAACTTCTACAAATATGGGCATATTCTGAAAATTAACACATAATTTTATTCAGTTTTAATTACTCTTTCTAGCGGCATATTGAATGGCAGTTAATTAGTTTTCAATTAGAATATTTTACAAGAAAACCTAAATTTTTCTCGAAAAACGCTTTGTCTCGTAACTTTGGCCCTCTGGTGGGGGCGGAAGACATTAATATTTTTTTTACATTTTGAACAGTGGTTGATCCATGCCATTAGGCAAGTTTTGGTTGCTATTACTTTTCGAATTTCTAATTTTCGCTTATTTTCCACTCTACCCTTTTGTGTATGCTTGTTCGAATAGATTTGTGGTTATCGGTCTCAGGAACTCACGGATCAAATACCACTAAAATGCCAATAAAAATAAATAATAAACAATCGACGAGAATATAAACACTGTAGAAATTATTTTTTAGTTGTGCTTATGTAAAATCATCCAGCTTTTCTGTTGAAAACTAAACATAGGTCCAAAAATGCGAATCAAATACTTATACTCGAAATGACGAAAATTATCTATAAAAGTCAAAATTTCAAAGACGTTGTGGCAGTCCTAGATATTGTTCAATCCTGATAATTTTTGGGCTACATTACCTCTAAACTAATTGGCAGGGAATGCCGGGTTGGCGAAAGTAAACAACTGAAGTTGAAAACTTTCCATTAGAGATGCAACCACCCTAATACATATACAATTATACATACATAGATAGATGTTTTGATCCACATAATATATTCATAAAAAAGATACTGGCATATTATATGTATACTGTATACAATATACAATATGCATTTAAACACAAGTAAATGCATACACTAGGGTGGAGTGAAAAAAGCGAAAATTAGACATTCAAAAAGTAATAGCAACCAAAAGTTGCCTAATGGTATGGGGTAAAAAATGTCGAAAAAGTTTTTAAAAATATTAATGTCTTCCGCCCCCACCAGAGAGCCAAAGTTACAAAAATAGCATTTTTTCGAGAAAATTGCAGGTTTTCTTGTAAAATATTTTAATTGAAAACTAATTAAATGTCGTTCAATATACGTTTGGATAGAGCTACTAATACTGAATAAAACGATGTATTAATTTTCAGAATATGCCCATATTTGTAGAAGTTATTAACTTTTTACCATTTCCTGTACAGTAGTTCATGACATGTCGCTAAGTTTGAAAACGGTTAAAAACTAATAAGTTTTTTATTCTTTGAGATATTTCAACCCGTATTATGTCATTCGATTTAGAGCTGAACCGCCTTTCTAATGGTATATTGTGATGCGGGATTGTTTAACAGTACACATTAGTTTTTAATTTTATACTGTTTTTTTTGCAATTTATCATTGTGTCTCTGTTGAACTGATCCACAACCATGATCTTCACTCTCTAATGCCTCCTCTTCAGTCTGGATTTAAAAAATTCTACTCGACAGAATCTCTTATGGTGAGTCTTCTTGCGGATATACTTCATGATGTGGACCGTAGCCATATAATTCTACTCTCCGTTTATGACATCAGTGCCGCTTTTGACACTGTTGATCACACCATCCTCTTAGACCTGTTGCCTAGGTCGTCTGGGATTGTTGACTCTGCTCTTCTTTGGTTCCATTCATTCCTTATATTCATGGTCCTGCCGTCACAGCCGCTGCTATGGTTGAACATATTCTAGAGGCTTCATCTGCTCTTGATCGATGGTTATCTGCTAATCGTCTTTGTCCAAACGAAGACAAGACTCAGTAGGGCCTGCATTTGGCTAAGTAGCCGATCCAAGCTTGCCACGATTGACAGGAGTACAATAGGTCTTGATAATTATAGTGACAGAGAGAGGACAGGATCGAGAATTAATTCAAGATCACGGGTCATTAGTATATTGGTGGAAGAGACATTGAGTGCACCAAGAACCCCGGCTAGATCCGATCATGATAAACAGAAGGGGAACAATGACAGAGTCCTGCAGTAAGCCATAAGATAAGTGGACACAGGGAGAGCGGGTACCGCCGAAAACTAAAGAAATAGTGCGATGCGTGAGGAATGAATGGAACCAAAGAAGAGCAGAGTCAGTAATCCCAGACGACCTAGACAACAACATTTCGCAATTATTCACGATCAAAATGGAATGTTCTTGGCGCTCAATTCATCGGACAAAGTGCGCATTCAGCTGAAATGACAACAGAATCAATGAAAAATTGCCAAAAAACTTTTCATACTTAGCGACATGTCGTGATCTACAGGAAATGGTAAAAAGTTAATAACCTCTACATATATGGGCATATTCTGAAAATTAATACATCGTTTTATTCAGTATTAGTAGCTCTATCCAAACGTATATTGAACGACATTTAATTAGTTTTCAATTAAAATATTTTACAAGAAAACCTGAAATTTTCTCGAAAAAATGCTATTTTTTGTAAACTTTGGCCGTCTGGTGGGGGCGGAAGACATTAATATTTTTATAAACTTTTTCGACATTTATTGACCCTATACCATTAGGCAACTTTTGGTTGCTATTACTTTTTGAATGTTTAATTTCGCTTTTTTCACTCCACCCTAGCATACACACAAGTGGCGTGTTTAAACGCTAGGAATACAATCCGTTCGTCTTGTACGTATATTCCTCCCTAAATGTCATATATTCTGTGTTTAGGAATTGAAACGTTGGTCGTTGGTCCACGTAATACGGCTGTTATTGCTGGTCAAAGGATGGAAATGAAATGTCAAGTGGACAGTGATGTGATAGTTCGTGAATGGTCGATTCAGAGACACTCTACTTTAGAGACGGAGAGGTTGTTTACTAAATTCTTAAACGAAAGCAGGATTAGTAATACACACTTTGGAGTGAATGTCAACGACTTTGGCTCCGGAATACTTTATGTTAACTCAACGACACTGGATGATGCAGGAATTTACATATGCACGATACACAATGGAACAGAGCAGCCACAGAAATACAGCGCCAATTTAATAATTATAATTGTCCTTGGTAAGTTTTTCATATTCAAACCAGAAGTTTAAGATTTTTAAATAATTATATTTCTGCATTAAACAAGTAAGACGTAGGAATAATTTTACTTGCAGAAATAGTATAGCACAGAAATTTCTGGATTTGCATATTTTCAAACACTTGAAACCGTTTAAATACGCCGATATCTTCTCCTATTGCTGTACAAATGTCTGTTTTTCCGTAGAGACAGAACCAGCCTGCTTCTCAAACTCTACGCTGCCTCTCAACGCAGCAGTGCAGGAAGAAACATATGTATGGATGCGATGTACAGTCAACTTCAGAGGCAACTTGGTTCCAGATATTGAATGGAGACAACACGAGGGTTACGGAGAAGATTACGAGGAAGGTCGAGAGTTAACAAACTTGGCTGATAGTGTAATCATTCCGAATTCCAACATAACTTCAGAATTGACTGTTGTAATTACCTCAGTCACCTGTTCGTTTTCTTACTCCTGCAAGATCTATTTCAATTCGATCTACGGTACTCAGGCGACGACTGCAACCAACGCACCGGACTACAGCTACACATGGAAGACACCTGTAGTGGTCGTCGTCCCATCTACTCATTTGCCAATTGGTATGTATAGCAGGAACCAACATCCCACAATAAGGACTCGAAAGAACAGGTAATTTTGTATTGTTTATGTAAATGATCTCGTTTTTGTTAAACGATGTCTTGCTGTTCTACCTAAATGGACAATGACCAAAGAAGTATTCAAGTCGTATAAGCTGTCATCAAAAGTGGTTTAACGATTGTAATTTGTCAACGGTCATGCGGTTGCAGGTGTTACTGCCTTTTTTACACGAGGGTAGAAGCAGATATATAGGGGAAGAATGAATCATTCAGACAGAGACAGGCGGAGTGATGCAAACAAACAGACAAACAGATGCATAGCAGGAACTAAGTAAGCAATGCACATTGCACACGATGGAGCTCATTAAGTATGAATAGATAGAAAGATGCAAAAAAGCAGACAGGTGCCCAAGAAACATTCCACCGTTTGATCTCAAATTTGGTTATGTGACGCCACTTTACACATATACATCAACTCAAACTGAGCGACCCGTTTCTGGATCGAGATGTTGGTATTCTAACTCTTTGTATCCGTTCTTTCTGTTCAGTGGCGTAAGTCATTTCGTTCTCAACTTACGAATTTCCTTTGCCAAATTGCTTAACCACCATAGGTCGCCCCTCTATTACGGACTGTCTAACTCTAAAAGACAGAGCTATTCACCTGGTTATGGCTTGGTTTTGGTGCACCACCATCAGTTGATGCCTTGTGCATTAGACACCCTCGCAATAGAAGTCATAATTATAATTACACTTTTAAGGGGAATTTCATTCTGTTAACCTCTACAGTAAACTGCAAATGCGCAATGGCCATCAATGCTTTTTGGGCTGTGTGCCGTAGAAGATAGTTAATTATAGTCAGGTCAATATCCAGGAGATCAATTTTTGTAGACTGACCTTATGGATATTGACCTTATTACGACAATGGCGCAATAGAAGTTATAACTACAATTACATTTTAAGGGAAACCCATTCTGCTCACTTCTGTAGTAGACTGCACATTCAAAAAGGTCGTGGGGTATATGTAGCAGGGTGCTCCAGAAAAATAAAAGTTCAAATATCTTTGCTCCACGGACATTTTCCCATGCGTCTAATACAGATGAGTATAAAAATCCAAATTTTAGGCTTTTACATTAAGGCTAAGCCTTGCCCCCAGCACGATGAAGTTTTAGCAATATTCGCAATTCTTCGGTTGAAAACACAAATTACCGGTATCTAAGTATATATGAAAAAACTAATATGTTTCATATTTATTGACCAGAACATGAAAGGTTGCAAGTACAAATACAAGTACTGAGGTCTCAAGTTCCTGTACAAATACTTAAGTATCAAGTACAAGTACGAGTACAAGTACACATGGCTACTGCAAGAACAAGGATTTACTTCCTTGACAAAGCAATGGTTTATTGCCATATGCACTCATTTATAATTTTGTTTTTTTTAGAAATATAATGGATGTAAGCATCTTGTCACTCAGATTCGATCGAAACTGTTTTAATATTAAACTAAACACACTTTCAACCGGAGTGCTAGATGCAGGCACACTCACAACTTTAAACGCTGGCTTGTCAAGAACAGTTTTCCTGCATTCCAAAAGTCCAAACAATCAATTTCATCAAAGTCATCATGAACTCTGATATTCAACCAGGTTGTCACTTGTGATGATAAGGTGCTCGGTTTCACAGAATATCATGTACAGTTGTAGTGACCAAATAGCTTAGACTTTTTGATACATGAGGTCTGCAGTTTCAGTTGCTGCAACCGTATCTGTGATTATCGTGCCAAAATGAGACGTTGGTGTAGCACCTGCTCCGCCTTTGCCAAAGAAACTTGATGTGGTCCCCAACAAAGCATGTGTCTCATTCACTTAAGATATAATCATATCTGCACACATTAAATAAGAACATGCTGGCTGTAAGCAGTCTTTGACAATTGGAGCAACACAAAGAAAATGCTTTAATTGGCGTTTTATATAAAACAGAAAAGTGATTCGCAAATGACTACCTAAGTGGCCTAACTAAGCGCGTTTTGATACAGATTACAATGTTTCCTTAACATCTTGCACACGCAGCGGAAGACTCTTTCGAGAGGAACATAGAACACAGAGGAACATGGAAAACTCACAATTTTCACAAGTGAGCCCCATTCACACATGAATTCCATGTATAAGCCATAGGTTCAGTGGTTTATTACTAGAAGTCCTATAATACAATTCATAAAATGCATTATTTCGGCGAATAAGCTGGTTTCCTTATCGCGGCTTTCGTATGGGTGCTGAGAAAGTTCGACGACTTACATTTACATTACTCGATCGAGTTCAAATGATTTGTTACTCACTGCTCACCTCTCCGTATGGAGTCTTTGCAAGTGTTTAACAAAGTTTGATGTTGTGCCAGTTGTTTTCTTCAATGATAGTTTTCTCACTACAAAACTTGCACTTAACAGAAGTAGCATTTCCCGTGAGAGTGAAATTATCACAATATAACCAAACTTAACAGCTCTAGAAATATTAGTGTTTTTATTGTTAGCATTATCACCGTCCGTGGCCGCTATTTTAGCAAGACAACCGGAAGAAATTCTGATCAAGATGTGGTCCATACATAACTGCCAGAATATTCAATATCCAGAATGAAAGAATTAATTACTTAAAGGCAAGACAAAGCTTACTGGTAAAGTATCCGAGTGCCTGTAGAACTGTCATTTGTGTCCAAGTACTTAGGCCTCAAGTACGAGTACAAATACTTAGGTCTCCAGTACAAGTTCAAGTACTGACTGTACTCAAGTGAAACTTGAGTACAAGTACAAGTACCAATACTACACCTCTGCACACAATAGTTCACAAAAGAAGTTAATCATCATGAAAATAATTACGTTTTTCCTCCATGATATTGCTGATTTTTAAGCAAATTCCCATATTTTCACATATTCTAACATTTTTGTGCCGGGGGCAAGGCTTAACCTTTTTCAATTGGTCTGAAAATTGGTACAGTTGAAAAAAGTGATAAATGGAATGGGAAAATCGCCGTGGAGCAACCCTTTTTGGAACTTTCGGGAAATACATTACAGTTTGGAGCACCCTAATATGTAGGCTGCGTGCAGTAGAAGAGAGTCAATAATAATATAATTATTACAGTCGATCAATATCCAGAAGATCAGCCCTAGTTAACTGATCTTCGGGACAATGACCTGATTAAGGCTTGGTTTTGGTACGCCATCAGTTGATGCTTTGAACATTAGAAACCGGCTCCATAGAAGAAACTAAAGTGTGCTATGTTGGAATATAATTATTGTATTGTATTGTATTGTATTTGAACACTTGTTATAGCGCCCCTACCAGATTTCCCATTCAGAGGCGCTCCCGACTACTGCGCGAACGCTGAATCGGAGTTTCACGCCGAAGCGCATGAGCAATTGCGAGTGAAGGACTAGCCCAGGGTCCCTACGCGGCGACTTTGAGGTGGATTCGAACCCGCAACCTCCAGCTGCAAGGCACCGAACATACCCCTAAACCACCGCGCCCCAGTTGTATTGTGATGTGTTGTATTGTGTGTTGTATTGTACTCCACGTTTATAATGCGACCGAGCCACCCGCAGTAAAGATCCGAGAAATTAATCTCTGATAAACCGACCCGACCGGGAAGCGAACCCGGGGCGCCCGCGTGACGAGCAGGCTACCGACCCACTCAGGATCCTTATACTATGCTGACTCTCTTAATCCAATATAACAAATATGACATTTCCAATACACTCACTCCAAAAGAGGGTTGTGAGAACCATAGCTGGTGTACACTACTTGGCTAAGACCTCTAGTCTGTTTAAAAGTTTAAACTTATTACCTATCTTTGACCTACATAAACTTCAACTTGCTACCTTCATGTACCGACATCAGAGCCAAACCTTACCCACTATATTCAATGACTATTTCTCGACCAATGCTTCTGTCCACGGTTATAACACTAGATCTCGGTTTAATCTTCGCTCTGCAATCTGTAAAACTAATGTTAGACACTTTTCTGCTAGAATAACTGGGCCTAAACTATGGAACTCCAATGACCGTGGCATCCGGAATCAGAGCTCACTAAACTCCTTCAAACAGGCTTATAAGAAAAACTTACCTAACTGATGTTGATTTTACTACTGCCTTATCTATTCCTCATTCTAAGTTAACCGAACTGCCTCATATTCCCTTTCAAGTCCAACCAATTTGTTCTATCATAGTGGGGAAGACTAGATAAGCCCCATGGGCTTCTTCTTCCACGAATCGGTTTTACTACTTAACCTGTTAGTCTATGACCTCTTCAATTTCTGTTACCAACTAATGGCATTTACGAAATTAAAACTGTTAATGACTGTATTCATACGTGTACAAACACTGTACATTGTATTCACTTTTCATGGAATCGATTCTAATAAAATTTGAATTTGGGAAAAAAATTGAATACCCGTATTTCCTTTCTTACTTCTTATAAGTAATCATCTAATCACTCACCATTATATTCATTTCAAAGTGCTTTATTTTTTTAAAATTACAATGTTAAGTCGAATTTGCGTGAAAATCCTGTGCTTCTTTGATTTAGGTGAAACATTTATTATTGATATCCGCTGACGCAAAGTTAATCAGTTGATATTCAGGCATTTCTAGTACTAATTAGATGTTAAGTTCGTCTTAGACGAAAGAAAGAAAAATTACAAAATGACTCAATACTTGCAGTTTCAACAATAGACTTGACTGCAGATCCAGCAATAGACTTGGCTGCAGATCGAACAATAGTCGTGACGTCTCTTGCGGTGACTTTGTTTGCTTCATTGTCGGTGGCTGTGATAATCGGATGCATTTGTCGTAATAGACATAAAAGAGGTAATAACTATCATCCGATCTAATCTAACAATTTCATAAGTTAATTTAATTAATCTAATATAATCTAAACAACGCTGGGAAAATGTTGAGAAGAGTACGAGGAAGGCCGAGACATTAAAAACTTCGGTGACCCCGTAATCACTCCAAATTCATGCACCACTTCAGATGTATCCTTACCTCAATCACCAGTTCACTCCCTTACTCCTGCATGATCTATTTCAAATCAACGAACGATACTCAGATGACGAATGCTACCACCGATCCGGACTACAGGTCAAAAAGTACAAATCAAGGAAAATGATCATAACTCAGAATCACCACAATGAAACAACATTTGGCTGAGCTAGAGCCATTTTTCCTTCATTTTAATCTTTTGACCTTCAAATAACCTTGGATTGTGCTAGCCTTTTAGTTCCATAGTTCTCCTCGAATGTAGCCCTTACCCACCCGAGCAATTAGGTATCAGAAACACTCAAATAGAGCAATACTTATGGCCATTTCTTCTTATTTCCCCCTAAAATTGACCTTTTTGACCTTAAAATAACCTTCGTTTGTCTTGCATTTCGTTACCCTTTTTCTTACCACAGGTAGTCCATATCGGGAAGAAAACTACAAGGAAAAATTAGCCGCTTTGAGCAATTATTGGCCGAAAACTGGCCAATTTTTCTCGTTTTTGCTAGATTTTGTTTATTCTGATCTTTAAATGACCTTGAATGACTCTGATCTGGGTATCTATATTTTTCACAGAAGTAGCTCTTCTCGTGACAAGCAAATTGCAAACAGTTAATCCAAATCGGACTCTTCGTTAAGTTTTTGTGATGAAAAGAATAAATTCACAAAGAACCCAAGTTCAAAGACTCGAGCATGGGTTCCTTCAGTTCTGGGTATTTAAGTAGGGTATGTTCGGGGGCTTTGAGCGACCTCAGGATAACATTTTAAAATTCTGAAAAAATATTTATAGACAACTAATGAATGGAATAATTGGAAAAACTTGAGTATGTTTGTTTTCTGCGATGTATCATTTTTCTGGACACCCCTAGTGTGTATGTGTGTGTGCGCGCTCGTATGTGTATGTATAATATGCAGGCATTCATTTATGAGGACACTTTAATGTGGCGCATTTTCGTAAGTCTTAACTCACAAAGCTGTGTACCTATAGACTATCTACCATCTCAATCTATGCAAGTATGCATGTGTGTATCGGGACACTCAATAAAACGCATTTCAAACACATCACATAACTCTGTACATATGAATATTCAACAGAACTAAACAAGTGTGTTTTTAAACAGTTCTTAACCCTAGCAACTGTATTATTATGTGATCAGTGGTGCAATAAAGAGGAGAATATATAAAGAAAACAGTTCGCTAGTGCAGTGGGAGACTGTTCCAGGAAAACCGTTGATTATGAAATAAGGAGTGAGGTTTCATGCTGTATATAATCTTCATCACTCCGTGTGCATTGCACATTAACAAAGGAGACGTTGCAAAAGTCTTCAGATTAGATTAGATTCAATTGAATTTACAATAGATCATGTCTCATATAATATTCAGCTTCCGTATCGGTCAGAATCCCATATAAGGCTGCGACCAGCGGGCCATGAAATACGGGTCATCGACCCTCAATAGGTCCGCTGGTATTGAGGCGGATTCCTTAGTGGAGGCAAAGCCAGAGCGAATAATACTGCAAAAATTAGGTCGTACATCGACCCAGACCCAGAGGAAATGAAATGAAAGACGGTGAAGACCACCCGCCACAAGGGGACCTTGAGTCGGAGGCCAATCGCCACCCTAACCGAATCGTCGTCCAATCTGAGCCCGCACGATAAGATAGTGAGAGCCAACACCCAGTCGCCGGCCTGAGGGGCTGAAACAGCAACTAAACATTTAGCCATAATAATCACCTCCTACAGATACAATTTTTCGCCCTATTACCGTTAATAATTCATTTAAAAAAATCTGACATACACTTTCACACCACCCTACTAATATTTTATACAAATATATAGAAGTGGTGCTGCGACGTCTAATTAAAGGGCACTATCTCCCCTCAGACATTCCAACCACAGAGCAGCAATGCCTAAATGCGGACTATCGCCTATTCGCAGCTGTAAGAGAAACGAAGGACATGTCTTGCATGACATGCTCAAAAGACATACTGCGCCCTCGCGCTCATGATTGTGAAATACCCACTGCAGACTGTCTCACCAGAAAAACCTCTATAATTAGGATGATTTATCAAAGATGAATAACTTTCATGATTCATCAAATATAAATAACACGCGAACAATATAGAATGCATAAAATAATAGTCTAATCCAGAAATAGAGAAAACAATCCATTAAACTTTAATGTTAGCCAAAGTGCGGTTTGCAATTGGTCTTATAATAAAGAATGTTCTATTCATGTTCTTTTATCTATCGTTGTTCTGTCTGTGTTTGCTTCGGAAGAAAGTTCAAAGCAGGCGCAACAATTCACCCATAATATTTACACAAGATTAGGGTAGGTTAGTTTAGGTCAATTATCAGAGTAGGTTATGTTATAGTCTATTATTATGTACCATTTGCGATATATTGTAAGGTAGGCCTAGTGCTTTGTCGCATCACTTATTAGTTTGTGTATCTAACATGGTAAGTGAATTTTTTCATAAGTTGACAATCAATATCTTTTAAAAATAATTAAATTTCACACTCGTCCGTATTGCTGAAACAGAATTGTTTTTACTTTGGGATCCTTATCAGTTAGTCACACAACACGCACCATGCAAATAGCTATAGTGAAAGAGTGTAAATAGTTACAATGAAAGAGATAACTTTATCGTATCCAAGCCATGTAAGCCAACATCCTGGTTTGACTGTGGCAGGACAAAGCCTGGTATGTTTTAGGCCGACAGTGTTTGCATAGAGCTTTTAAAACATTTGTATGATTTTGATTAGAGATCCACAAAATATATGATCGTGCATAAGGTAAACATTCATGAAGTCTAAATAAATAAAACTTGGGTTTGATACCGCACTGGATTTAGATCAAGTTTCTGAATAAATATGTTAAATTGCATTTTTCTATAATAAATAAAGTGGCCACATTTAAACGTATAGTTCTCTTCGTGGCTACTTTTGAGAAATCGCCTGTTGAAGTTTACTATTATACAGACCTAACCCAAGTCGCTGTAAGTTCGTGAATCTTTGTATGAATACATCTTGGCCTCGATGCTTCATGGGACAGTTTTTGAAGTCTTAGTCTCGTTTTCTGTCCTCGCCTCCTCGGAACCTATTTTCCTGGTCACGGTCTTTAAATTATTTCTTGGCATATGTCTTGCTCTATCTTGAGAAATTAGTCTTGGTAAGTTTGGCGCAATAGTCTATGGTTGCTGAAACATTGGAAGAGGCAAAACTTGGACTGCAGCATCCCACGCTATTCTGAGGAGACAATGCAGTCCAAAGTTCAACGTTTTTGACCGTTTTGAGTGCAGACTATGCCGTTTTCCAATTCTTAGTTACATCATCATATTCCTTAACTGCATAGCTACATCTTTACATTTACCAAGTCAATAGACTCTTTTGCTCTAAATGAATTCATATCCCATACCAAAAAATTCCTACTAATGAAATTCTAACTACGGAATTCTATCAAAAAAAAAGTTGTCCTAGATTTTGTATAAAACTGACTGTAGTGTTTTATTGTTGACACAGGTTCAAATGAGAAGGCAGAGAAAACTAATGAAGAACCAGTTGACTATCAGACCATCCATCAAAAAACTACCATCGGCGACTCTCAGGCAGCAACATATATGGAGTTCACGTCTTTTACCCAAGCGTCACAGTCGGTCTACACAAGCATCGACATCGCTGGAAGGATGTTGGACATGCCAAGAACCCCATCTCCTGTCTATGAGGATATGGCGGATATATAAATGCCAGCAGATGACCTGTTTCCATTCCACGTAGTTAGTTACCTTGGTAAACATATTGACAAGTCAGACATCCATTTGAAAAGATAACGAATAAAAAATGAAAACATTTGTGACTATGTAAATGTTAATGACATGACGGAAAACTTAACTTTTTACCTATAGGTATATTTGAAATTAGGCTAATTATATTTTCGCACATGAAATGCTGACAGCAAGTCATGGAAACATACCATGAAAACGGAACATTGGGTTTCACCCCTCTGCAGAGCGGACTTTCGAGAACAGTGATCCAAAGGATATAAAAAAACCGCCACGTGAATGGCCAGGATGTTGCTATACTTGTATAACATATTCACTGTTATGCATACTTATCTAATCTAGAATATAGGCTAGTACTTAATATTACCTTTAACAAAGCAAATGTGAACGATTTATGCAACGCCATGTGTTTTAGGAAAAATTATTTGGGTCCAATTATGCATGAATAGCGATTTTATCAACTTCTTGCGAAGCTTTGAATGCAGAATTATATCCTTTTTAACTTGCTAATCTACGAAGCTATTTTTGATCGCTCGCTTTTCGACTTAATATATCCAACGAATCATAAAGACAGTGTGGCGATTTCAAAATGAGGTAGGGCAATAAAACTACGGAGCTATATTCTTCTGTTATATTATATGCCATGGGTGCTGAATTGGTGGCATTAAAACTAAATACTGAGATAATTAGTAGCCTACATGCAATGTAGTTCAAAGGCGGTAAGGAAATTCAGAAACTGCACTAAGCTGGTCTCAACCCTATAAGACTTGCGATGTGCATTCCGAGAGAGTAGGCCTACAGAAGAGATGAGAGGCTTAGAGAGAGGTAGTCATTCGTACGAAGTGTTAGCAACTTCATTCTCTTTGCCTCGGCATATGTGTGAGGATGAAAATTCATTCATTCATTCATTCATTCATTCATTACGAAGATTTATATAGCGCCCCTTCAAGGTTACTACTCAGGAGCGCCCCCGACCCCAGCACGGCTGAAAAGGACAGTTTTGAGGCAAGAATAGAAAGATTCAGAGTGGATTCTGGGATGCAATCGCAGCGCCAAAGGGAGCCCGTTCCAGAGGGAGGGGCCAACCATTGAAAAGGCGCGATTGTGCTTAGAAGCAGTGCGGGCAAAGGGGACCATGAGCACGCCCCGCTCAGTAGAGCCGAGAGAGCGATGAGCCGGAGCACCCAAGGTAGGGCAGCAGAGGTAACGTAGATAGGCGGGGGCGAGGCCCAGCAAGGACCGCCAGACCAAAGCAATGATCCGATACGAGATCCGCTGCAGGAGGGGGAGCCAATGAAACACATCCAGCATATAATGCTGAGACATGGCCAAATTTGGGGGTGCGTCCGTAAAGGCGCGCGGCAGAGCGCAGGACCAGGTCCAGGCACCCAGACCTACAGGCTGGGAGACCAACATAGAGTGAGGAACAGTAATGAAGTCGGACTGTGATAAAAGAGTGGATGAGTGTAGCAGTGGCGTCTGGAGTAGGTGAGCGAGCAACAGTGCGGAGCTGGCGCAACTGATAATATGAATCACGTACCCCACAAAGGAGCGACCTAAAGAAAAGTTGTTCGAGAATTTGTGGTAAAATATGGTGGCTATCGCGATTAAACAGGATCAGTTGAGAAGGCAGAAGACACCACAGCTGACTCAAATCCAGATGACCACCAACGCAAAAAACAATCGGCAACTTTCAGTCAGCAACAAAATAATTATGGAGTTACGTCTTTGACCCAAGCATCACGGTCAGTCTTCACAAGCATCGACATCGCTCAAAGGATGCTGGCCATGACAGGCAACCCATCTCCTCACTATGAATATATTGCTGATATCAACGATTACAGCATTTTACCTATTTTCCGTTTATGTATAGGAGATGTTCAGAGCGTGATTTAGTCATCAGTCGGAACAAATGCGGAATAAATAGGCCTACATTTAGAAGTAAGGTACTAGGGATCTCCTCTTAAAAGGTTCTCTCTATCGCAGAAGAAGAAGAATGTGTTTTAAAGCAGATTCTCTCTGGCGATCTTTTTCAGAATAAATTCTCCCCGAAGACTATATTCTAAAAAGAAGTCTCATGGGAGAATATATTTCTTTCCCCGTTGAAATAATGTCCCAGATGAAACTTTATTTCTTTGAAAATGATAATTTTAAGGAGCTCATTTTTCCTACTTTATTGTAATATTTCTCGTTATCGAACCTAACATTTTTGTTACCTAAAAATAAACAAAATGTAGAAAAATTAAATTTAGAAAGTCAAGTAATAATGATGCTCACAATGATATTTTTCGTGCACCCTCACTTTCCAATCGGGATTGTTGGAAACTCCGCTACTTCTTGTTTTTCAAGACATCATGTCACAATTGTAGGCTATGCTTTGCTACAGCATCGTACAAAGTATTCAGAGTTTTCCACCAAGACGTCGCTGAATCTTGCTTGTTTCTGAATGCAATTGACTACGCGAATGATTTTCACAGACTGGATAACAACGATTTCTAAACATTTCAGGGCAGACTCCACACCAACTAATGTCGCAGTAGACGTTCTTCTAGTGCACTGTAAGCAGTTTTAATTTTGCAATCCTCTTGTTGAATTGAATAGTTTTTTGGCGACGCAGCTACACTAACGGCTATTATGCTAAAATAACTCACTTGGAGAGTTATGTAGGAGTGAAAATCGTTTACAGATACGGTATTGACGCGTTGTAGCAGCCAACTCGGTATAGCCTACTAAAAGGCCGTCCGGCGAATTACGAGAGAGTAGATCAACGCAGAGAGACTCTCTTTCTCTTTCTCTCTCTCTCTCTCTTTCTCTCCCCCCTTGGTATCTTGAAAACATTGTTATCTATGAAGTTATTCGCAAAGTTTCATATAAAAAAGAAATGCACTTCTGTTACTCTAAAACTCATTCTTCTTTACATTTACTTTCTATTTGGTAAGTTCATTAACTTAGTCTCAGTAGCCCTAGCGATGCCTTTTCTTCGCATCCATAGTATCAACATCTAGTATTACGCTTTTTCATCGCTAAGTATGCTGCTTATTGTTATTGGAGTAGGCCTACAGTCATGGCCATAATAATAATAATAATAATAATAATAATAATAATAATAATAATAATAATAATAATAATAATAATAATAATAATAATAATAGCGACGGCGGGCGCGGCAGCCGAGATCGCCACGGACAGGAAAATGACCAAGTACAATGCACTCTTAAACACGCACTTTTCCGTGCCTCTAGCTCTCGAGACCTTAGGTCCAATTAACACCACTGGCCAAAACTTTATATCAGATCTAGGTCGTAGTCTGACGCTGTCCACAGGAGACAAGAGAGAGACCTGCTTCTTGCTGCAGCGTCTCTCTATAACTGTCCAGCGGTTCAACTCGGTGGCTTTCCGCGGCACTTTAGCGGAGCCAGACCTTAGGGCGATGTGACACTAACGGCACTTATGACGCTCATTTTAGACAGCTACTGCATCCTTGTCTATTGTAGCTTTCAGTTGATTGATTGAGGAGAGAATAAATATAGTTGTTATAATAATAATAATAATAATAATAATAATAATAATAATAATAATAATAATAATAATAATAATAATAATAATAATAATAATAATAATAATAATAATAATAATAATAATAATAATAATATGACGCAATCGACCGGTGAGGATGACCGTTAACTCCAGAACGAAAACGCTCTTTATATAGTTTCTTAGAGCCTGAGGGATTATTTCTACCTCGGGCGAAAAAAAAAATAATAATAATACAGATTTGAGTGCCGTAGTTCGTAAGCAGTCGATGACTCGAAGCAACGATTCAGAAGCACTTTGAGGAGCAGGGGTAAGTCACTCAAGATGGGCCTATGTGAAAAGTTCAGTTTTTAGATGTTTCTTGAAAACAGCGACTTCCATCATATTCTGCCAGTTCAAGATCAAATAATTCAGCTGAAAGGCGAATCAACGATTCGTTAAAGCTGCTTACACTGTAGGTTTGTATGTGATCATGATGACAAACGAAGCACTCACATGCAACAGATTTAAAATAAACTTATAATCTTATTGTATTTTTGAAACTGACACACCGCAGTATGATTACAATTCATAGTATGATTGGATGATCCCAAGTTATTACAGGACTCAAATTTAACTGTTGGCAGCCATACAAGCGGACATCACGTCCTACTGCTCATTTCACCAACTCCATCTGGCGAATTAAAGGCCGAGTCGACCTGGAACGGGTGGCGGAAAGCGAATCCGCGTCCGTGCGTGCTGATATATATATATATATATATATATATATATATATATATATATATATATATATATATATATATATATATATATATATATATAGAACGAGAGAGACAACGAGAGGGAGGGGAGGGCATAATAATGTTATTTCAGGCATTTCTTAACGCTGGAGCAGAGTGATAGGAAAAGGAGAGGTTAAGGGGTATACCGTGGTTGTACGCCTGAATGATAGAATCATTCAGGCCGTATAATTGGCGTGCACCCTAGTGAGCGTGTCTCTAGGTACAACTGAGTGTACGCTTCTATTGTGGGTCAAATACTCCGACACATGTGTAGGCCTACAGTAGGTGACTTTGACAGACACTACACATTAGTGTGGCCCAAACTTACACGGGGAAAATATTTTTGTTGAAACATGCTGCTCCACAAGGCTGCCCTTGTTCCACTTGACAAGAAGACCATGTGGTGAAAAAATTGAAGAGATCTGAGCATGTTTAGAGGTCGCGCCTTTTTGACACTTTTTTGTAGAGATCGCAAAAACCGCAAGTCGCGTTTCAATAGCTACATTATAAATTAGGATTAACACCATGAATTCCACGCACCTTCTTTCTAAATAATAATCTAGATGTCAACCCTATTTAAGTAAATTAAAGAATAATAAGCTTACTTACAAATAAAAAAGCTTGTTTTCAAGTTCATTGTATTTAGAAAATGGTTGCTGAATTAGAGGTAGGCAATAATCTCTAAATTTGCATGCTAACTTACAGACTAAAGTTTTCATAACAATTCGTTTAATTTACAATTGGATTGTTTACTATTGCTCCTCATACCGCTACATTTGTATGATTAAAGTATTTTTTATTTGTGAAGCACTCCTTAACTGGGAAATACAACGCATGCCTTTTCACTTTGTATAATAAACGCTTATATGTAGCAAAAACAGCAGCTGTCATGGCATCAACCAGGAGTTCTCCACAATTTTGGCTGTTAGGGATGCCTAACAAGGACATTCTTGGGTCTGGACTACCAAGAAATAGGGCTATGTTTCATCACCAAAATGAGTGATTCGGGTGTTAGCTAGCTGCGGAAGTCGTATGACGTTAACGGCTACAGTCTGCTAAAGAAGAATAGACTTAAATTCAAGATTTCTGCCGACTCAAAGAGGGACAGTTTAAGGTCGATTTAAATTAACTATTTGACATCTCACGAAAAGATGCAATGACTTTAATGACAAGTCAAGAGGACAAGCTCTTTCTAAAAATGAGAAAAAGGATCCTTCAAGTTTGTTGCCAAAATCTTGACGAACAGAGAGACTCACAAGAACTTTTGCGGCACTCAAGCGGTTGTTCGAAAGTAAAGGTAAGTAGCCGACCAATTGCAACTAAGTAGTGTTGTTGCAATTCAATGATTTGAAGCTTCTTGCATAGTTTCTTGAATACTCAGACCGTGTCATCAAAGAAAAAGCAGTGGAGGCATTCAGTTGTCTTCTCTGGTATTTCACCTAGCACTCTGTGCCACTTGCTTTGTTTGATGAGAGAACAGTGAAAACATCAAGGCCACTATGATGAAAACCTTACTTACCCCCCTAATCAGCTATCCACGAAACGGCTGGACAGGTGATCCTTTGACCCCCACACTACACTGGAGGCGTATGTCACAAGGAGTTCTTTAAAACTGCTTGGTCTTCTTACTATCCAGGGTGAAGAGCAACCCAAAACTTTCCTATCGAAGCTTTCTGCTCTCTGTCCAGTCGATAAAGGCTAATGTCAAACTTTTGATGTAGTCAATGACTGCGCAGAACGTGGAGTGGCTCTGATTTAATCTCACAATGATGTACTAACTAAGGATGAGTCACAGAAACAATACTTGCTGCAACTTGACTCCAGTCATCGCACAATGATTTCTTTTCCGACAAGAGCAAAATGAAAAAAATCGCAGTTTTCGCGTTTTCCGGCACTTCAATGACGGTTATTTATGCAGACTGAAAAACTACTTTAATAATAAAAAATATATTGCATTACAAATTATTTGCATTCAATGCACTCTGACTAAGCAGTAACACTGAGGTATATATTTTATTAGGCTGTTCAAAGTTCTAAATAATAACTGCCTTGAAATGCAAAATGATACATGTCTTTTGACGTTTCATACTGTATAGTGTAAAAGTGTCCAAAAGGCGCGACCTCTAAATATAGTTCAATCTGTCCAAAATTTTGCATACAGAGTTATATTTTCGTGTGTAACAAGGGCAGCCTTGTGGAGCCAAACATTTCCAACTTTTTTTGTGTTGGGCCACCCTACTACACATGCATACGGCTGTGGAGTGTGGACCTCCTGCAGTTGTGTATCGTGTATCATGAAGCATCCGTCAAATACAGGCTATAGAGGCTGTATAGCAAAGGTTTTTGGCTGTTTGAGTGAATAGCTGTCTGTTGGTCGATCGTTTGATATGCAACTTTTTATGGTTCATGGATACTTCCTCTTTCTGTCTATAGGGCTGCATACTGAGAGATAAGCAGAGGAATCGAAACAGGGAACTACATGTACAGGATCCTCTGTGCCTGCAAGTCACGATGTCCAAAACTCACGACCACCGGTGGGTGTTTCCCCTCCAGTTAAGATCCGCAATGCAGTTTAGTGAGACCGTGATCTAAATGATGATGAAAGTGATAACGATGATGAAGTCTATGGCGATAGTAATGTTTCATGATTATGATGACGACGAAGATGATGATAGACAGCATTATGATGGTGAGGCAGAAATTTAAGAAAAGGACGAGTACGAAATCTGGAAATGTGAAGACACCTAACACCATAACTAGCTACCAGCGTATCATAGACTCTGTTCCTTTGGATCAGTGCATGGTCACCAAACTTTTTTCGGCAAGGAGCCGCATTGCTAAGTATAGCAACTTTTTGGAGCCGCCATTGGTTTAGGAGCACAACAAATACTAGCGGCTAGCATCATCAGCCGCTAGCGTTAATTATTATATAGGCCTCATATCATATTATATTTAAGGAAATGAACAATTGGGCGCTAATCGAAGTATATATATCTAAGGAAATAAAACAATTTAAAGATTTACTTCATAAATGTACTTCTCGACACAATTGTACTAATTATTGAAATAATAAGTGGTTTCTTGTCACTTAGAACTCAACAGGTTCTAGCTCCTACACATCTTTGCAACTTAATGCGCAAATCTCTGCCTGCTGTCTCTTCCCGCCCTCTCCGGTCTGCCGTTCGACTTGATCTCCTCTTTCCCCGGGCAAGAACTGCCACTGCCCAACACCGTGCCTTTTACATCGTGGGCCCTTCCATGTGGAATTGCCTCCCACAATCCGTAGTAGCCTAAGATTTTAGTCGGGGTCCCACCCTTATCCCTCCGTTGTTTGAAGACTTTCTTAGTTCATCGGGCTGTCACGCTGAGAACGCCTCTGAATAGCTATAACACTGTAAGAGGCCTTTATAAATTCTCAGATACGATGATGATGATGTATTCGTTTATTTATCAAGAAGGAAGACTTATGACTCCTATCGAACTCGGAAAGACTGGACCGACACATCAATTATGCCAGAGAATTTTGATCTCAAGCAATACGGAAACATTACATTCTGATGGCTCAATTTTATTTCGTCACATAAAAATGTCATTTTCTGGAAAGCTCTGGAGAGCCGCCACAGAACTTTCCGAGAGCCGCCTGCTTGAGATAATCCGTAAACTAAATATTGTCCAGGGATAAGTATGCATATAAATATAATATTATATTCTGGATCTCGCTGACGGAACATCCGGTTACCGCCAAATTTCGTCAAATAGACAGTTGTAAGGCTAGCACTGTACCTTATTCGTTATGATGTGCCGCTGTGTTTAAGGCTTCTATGAGACCGTTATTATTTCTTCATTCAGCAAATGATGTAGGTCTATTTATTGTATTGTAATACCTTAATTACTCTTTACATTTGAAAATTGTATCTGTTTGCAAACAACATGCAGTTGGAACTGACGCACGAACACTGAATTTTTTCGAACCTCTAAAATTAAATTATTTGCTACACCATAAGTTAATAGCTTGAGTGGTAGGCACCGGTGCCATTTAAGTTGCGTTTTTTTTATTATTATTAATTATAATCTTATAACTTCTTTCGTGCTCATGGCATAAGCATAATCGATAATAATTATATTTGTTTATTATTTTGAAACTGATCACAGTATGATTACAATTCATAGTTAGAACGGATGATCACAAATTATTATGTTGCAAAATAAACTTAATAAACTGTCCATGAACTGTTCAGACTAGCACTCCAATATAAGAAAATTACTACACACGGAACAGTACGAAGGGGAGACTATTTACAATAAATTGCACTGGTACACCATCATACAATCTGATGGCTCTGAGTATCAGTTCAACGCACTATAATTTAAAACAATGATTTTAGAGCCTAGAAAGCGGATGCATAGGCCTAGCCGCCTATGTAAACTGTAATAAAATATTCCTTACAACTGTGCAGTCGAATGATGCGTGCTTGAAAACAGGATGCTATTCTAGACTCTGAGTGAGTTTCCAATACTTTTAATAGAAATAGACCATACGAGATATTATCAAACCGTGAAATCAGATTATCAGTGCACCAGCGTTAAGTTAAGTTCGGGTTAACAATAGGTTGGTCGACGAAAACCGTTGTCGAAATGTGGATATTCGTTATCCTTTTTCAGCTGAATTTTATTTTTGGTATGTCGATCATGCAAGTGAAAAACTTTAAATACCAAAGAGTTGAAGTTAATTCATTGAAACAACTTCATATCGGTATCAATTAAATAACGAGTCAAAATTTAATTCTGTTTCCCAACGAAGTATTACTGAAGTGGATTTGAAATTGTATACACGTTTCTCAAAGATTAGAAATATATCTGTATATCATATTCATTCAAGCATACATAATGCATGCATTGCATAAATGTATATATATATAGGCCTATATATATATATATTAATAGATGTTTGCACCTACATACATTCATAAAAGGCTACTTGCACGTATATACAAAATACATTTATGCATACACGCATACATACATGTTGCTTATACCAGCTTACAACGCATGTTTAAACGCAGGTAATATAATCCACTTGTAAGGATCCTCGTCCCTCAGTATCATATTTTCTGTGTTTAGGAATTGAAACGTTGGTCGTTGGTCCACGTAATGTGGCTGTTATTGTTGGTCAAAGGATGGAAATGAAATGTCAAGTGGACGGTGAGTTGATAGTTCGTGAATGGTCGATTCAGAGAAACTCTAGTCATACTTTAGATACGGGGGAGAGGCTTTACACTCATGGGATAAACGAAAGCAGGATTAATAATAGACCTACACACTTTGGAGTGGATGTCAACGACTTTAGCTCCGGAATACTTTATGTTAACTCAACGACACTGGATGATGCAGGAATTTACATATGCCAAATACATAATGGAACAGAGCAGCCACAGAAATACAGCGCCCATTTGATTGTCTTAGGTATGTTTTTAATCTAACCGATGTTTAAGATTTTGAAATAATTATATTTCTGCGTTAAACATATAAGATGTAGGAATGTTACTTGCAAAAGCAATTTGCACGGAAATTTCTGGATATCCATACTTTCAAAACTTATAAGCCTTTTAAAATCACCCTTGAAATGTGCAAAATATGCCGATATCTTCTGCTAGATGTATTGCAGTAAAACCGTTCGTTCTTCTGTAGAAACAGTTTTGAGCAGAAATTTCTGGATTTGCATATTTCACAAATTTAAGACATTCTAAAATCACCCTTGGGATTTGCAGCTATCTTCTGTTAACAAAATTGCAGTAAACTGGTTTGTTCTTCCGCAGAGGCAGCACCACTGTGCCACTCAAACTCTACTTTGCCTCTCAACGAAACAATACAGCGAGAAACTTATGTATGGATGCGATGCACAGTCATCTTCAGAGGAAATTTGGCTCCAACTATTGAATGGAGACAACACGATGGTTATACAGAAGGGTACGAAGAAGGTCGAGAGATAACGAAATTGGCTGATACTGAAATCATTCCAAATTCAAGTATCACTTCAGATTTGGCAGTTGTTCTTACCTCAATCACCAGTTCGCTTTCTTATTCCTTCAAGATCTTCTTCAGATCAACTAACGATACACAGTTGAAGAAATTCAATGCCAACAATGCACCAAACTACAGTTACGTATGGAAGATACCTGTAGTTGTAATCTCATCTACTTATTTGCCAAATGGTATGTATTGTCGAAAGTCGAAACCAACCTTGTACGAGAGACTAGCATAACCATATAGGTTCTGTCTGCTTCTATTTATTAGACGATATCTCGCGGTTGTATCTAAAACGGATATAATAATTATGGTTATATGCATCGATTGCAGTCCCAAAGAAGCATTAAAGTCGACATCAGCAACAAATGCCTTTCTTACACCGCGATTGTATTTTGCAGCTGTCATATGGTTTCAGATGCGACCGCTTTTCTTTAAAGAAGGCAGATGTAGGACGGGGCGCCCATGTAGACTCAGAATGAAACATGTAGAAAGAGACATAGAGAAGAAACAAAAAGACAGACAGAGAGCAGAAACTAAATAAGCATTTAGCTATGTGGAGCTGAGGAACTGCACAATGCATAACACTCATAGGAAGATGTCAAAAGGACGGCGTCAGTTGTCCAATATGTCCCAAGCATTTCACCGCTTGATTATAAGTAAGTAAATAAGTATATATTCTTTATTAATCCAATTGCATATCCGCACTTTGGTGGACATACATTTATACAGAGTAACATTCTTATTATAAAATATCTGCGTGTGAGATTGTCCGCTTGTGGAATAAAACGGTCATGCAATTTCGGGCGCAGGGAGTAGGGGAGCGGCTTTTGGGGAGTAGCCCATGGAGTATATGCCCCGGGTTTCCCAAGACCACAGAAAAGAGGCGTGAGTCAGCAGTGTGGCAAAGATGTTCAAACGATGGACTATCCTCTGGCAGGTATCGCAGACGAATCAGACGCCGCATCGCCGACTGAAGGTTTTTTTTTCTTGTTGCCCTGCAAACCCCCACCAAAACGGAGCAGAATATAGCATTCGAGCAACCATTGTAGCACGAACCACGTCGTATAGTATAGGGCCTGAAAGACCATGCGCCACGAGGATGCGCAAGGCATAGTTACAGCGATTGACTGGCCTGACAACATAATTATGCGAGTGATGTGTGCCTCGAAACTCAAAGCTTCGTTCATTGAAACGCCCAAGATGACCATGCTGGAGACCCTTGTCAGTCCCGTAAACTTGTTTATGTGACGCCACTTTATACCTATTGGCTTACCTACTCAAATTGAACGAACCTTTTTGATTTCTTTACACAAAATTTTGTACTCTAACTCTATGTATCCTTACGTTCTGCTCAGTCGCTTATGTCATTTCGTTCGGAACTTACGAATTCACCTTGTCACCTTGTGCCGTCGATTCGCTGAATCCTAGCGACCGTCATAGTCAGCCTTCTCCATGTGTTCCGATCTCTCGTCGCCTCTCTCAGCTCCGGAAGGTTCATCATCATCGTCTCGTGTATCTCCTCCATCCATCTCTTTCTTGGTCGTCCTCTTCCTCGTCTTCCCTCCCCACACGCCAGCATCATCTCCTTTTCCATGCCGTCCGCCCGCATCACATGGCCAAAATACTTTTTGTCTCGCCGCTCTTAGTCTTAATGTCATCTCTCCTCTTAAGTATCCTATCTCTTCCAGTATATGTTCATTTGTTCTCTTCTCAGTCCAGGGGACCCTCAGCATTTTCCTCCAAATCCACATTTCGCATGCTTCGATTTTCTTCTCTAGTGCTTTGGTTTTTGTCCATGCCTCGCACCCGTACAGCACCACTGGTATTATCATTGCTTTAACAAGTCTTGTTTTCGTTTCCAGGCTCACCGCTTTATCCTTCCATATCTTTTCCAATCCCTGCATTGCTCCTTTTCCCAGAGTAATTCTTCGGCGTATCTCTCTCTCGCATGCCCCTCCCTATCTATTGTAGCTCCCAGGAAACAGAAGCTCGATACCACCTCAATCTCTTCTCCATCTACTTCGAAGCTTCTCCAGTTCTCTGTGGTCATAATTTTAGTCTTTTTTATGTTGAAGTACAATCCTGCTTTCTCACTTTCAAGCGTTAGTTTCCTTATGTTGTTTTTCAGTACTTCCTTTTCCCCGCCAACAGTGTTGTGTCATCCGCATACCTTAAGTTGTTGACAACCTTTCCAGCTATCCTCACTCCTTTCGCCTCATCATCAAATCCTGCCTCTCTCATGATCCTTTCTGCGGCTAGAATGAACAGGTACGATGATAGTTTACATCCCTGTCTTACTCTCTTCTTTATTTGGAAACTTGCTGTTTCTCCGTGTTCCGTCCTCACCACTGCTATCTGGTTGGAATATAAGTTCCTGAAGAGAGTTATCAGGTGCACAGGTATTCCCATTTACTTACGAATTACCATTTTCAAATTGCTTATCCACAATAGGGTGCCGCTCTGTCTCTCACGGACTGATCCTCTGGCTGTTGACCTGGTCGTGGCTTGGTTTTGGTGTACCGTCGGTCATTAGACACCGGTGCAATAGAATTATAATTGTAATTACATTTTAAAGAGAAATTTAATTATGTTAACTTCTGCAGTATGCTGCACATTCGCAACGGTCGTGTGGGCTTTAACTCAGAGATCACCAATATAGGTTATGTGCAGTAGAAGATAGTGAATAATTATAGTCAGGTCAATATTCAGAATATCAGTTTTAGTAGACTGATCTACTGGATATTGACCTCATTACGGTTTCGTTGATGCCTTGAGCAGTAGAAACCTGCGCCATAGAACTAGCAAAATTATGCTGCAATATGTTGGAATATAAATACACTAGGGCCTATGCTGACTCTTTTTGTTCAATATAAAAATATATCCGTATTTCCTTTCTTACTGCTTGTTAGTAATTATCCAGTCACTCATTGTTTATTTTCATGGCAAACTGTTTTAGATTTTATTTTTATTAAGGTATTTACGCGAATTTTCGTGAAAATCATGTTGAACCAAATGATTCGGCTTCTTTGATTTAGGTGAAACAATTATTATTGAGATCGGCTGATGCAAAGTTCATCAGTTGATAGGGCATTCATATATTTCTAGTACTAATTAGATGTTAAGTTCAACTTACAGGAAAAGAAGTAAAATTAAAAAATTACTCAATATTTGCAGATCCAAGAATAGTCCTAACTGCAGATCCAAGAATAGTCCTAACTGCAGTTCCAACAATTATTATAGTCGTGACGTCTCTTGCGGTGTCTTTGGTTGCTTCGTTATCAGTGGCTGTGATAATCGGATGCATCTATCGTAAGAGACATGAAAGAGGTAAAAACTGATCTGATCTGATCTAATCTATTTCAATCCAATCTAATTTTAGGTTAATCTAGTCACCCCCTCCTCTGGAGGAATCAAGGTGACTTCCGAGCGAGCGCCCAAAGGACGATCGCCAAGGCGCTGAGCTGGGATAGGAGTTTACATTTTTTTAAAATTTCCACACTATGATGGTAGCATATTAAGAAAGTTGCATTATTATTTCATTGCTCGTCGAAGTGTTGTATGACTTCAACAAATATACTTATTATAGTAATAATAATGTCTTTATTGATCGACTTCAGCAACTCAGTTCTGCTTCTTCTCCGGTGCAATGTCAAGATGATACTCGTAACAACTGTATCTTGACATTGCATCCATTGATCGGAGCAGCAGAACCAGCTACGAAGAAGTTTGAGTTGTGTTTGAGTTAAGGTTATGAATTAGCAGAAGTAGTTTACAACTGGTGCACAAACCAAGCAAGAAGGATTCAACTACCGAATCGGAAAGCCACGTAGTATAAGTGTAGTAGGCCTAATGATGTAGTTTTACTAAATTCCAAGGAACAAACTATTTTGTAATTTGATATTTTGAAATCTGAAAGATGCCATTTAGTTGTACAAATATAAAATCTGCTCAAATATTATATTAATAGTGGATTATATTCATCATAATGTGATAGTATTGTATATAGTAAATAATATCATTGTATCATATAACAATTAATAATATCATTATAATTATATGATGACAGTTTATGTAATATTATAATGCTAACATGACTCAAAACTATTATAATTTTGATATATTTCTCTGGGGAAATAAATCCTGGGGATATTCCCCGAGAGGTGCCTAGATTAGACACTTTAAGTATTATATTCTAAGCTAATATGCGCTGATTTAAAATATTGACTTCTATAGCGTATTTATCATAAATGATGCACATTGTACAAGGCATAACGCGATGGTCGCTTCACGTTGTGAAAATTACGTAGTAATTGCCACGAAGTTTCTTGTAAAGTAGTTCTGACAATGCTTATGGTGAGCTGCTTTCTAATCTCTAGAGATAAGGAGAAATGAAGGATGAAATAGACGGACCAAGGTAACCCAATATGCAAGCATAAATCTTAACTAACTAACTAAGTAATTAACTGATTTAGCAAGTCATACAGTTTACATACTTAGTCTACAGTACATCGATAATAACCATCTCTCGATCCCTAGAGTATTTAGATATACAGACAATAGGCCTACCTGGGGAGAATTCGGATTATTAGCTTCGTGCTATTAGGCATACAAATTACGATGGTTAGTTTGACTGTTTATGAGTATTTATTGTATGAATTTTCTACGATCTTTGTTCAGCTCTTCAAGCATCGACCGTGGAACTGCCTAACATCCCAGATGTGGCCACAAGTCAACTCGGAAATCCATCAGGTCCGTTTTATCATAACATCTATGCTGAATGTCAAATCTACAAAAGAGTCTCAACTCAGAAATGTTGACATACAAATTTACTTCTTTGAACTCGTGTAAAATTATATGAATTTGTTTAGCTGAACAAAGGCATTATTTGGTAGTACAATGGCAGCCTCATACAGAGTGCTTTGTTCAACATTACATCCTTTGTTCAAATCACTAGACTTGCATGATCTTGAAACGGCTCAAACCCACAGTCTTTGGCTAGCGGAGCAAGTTGATAGATCAGTGTGTCCCACAATGACGACACATATGAGGACAACTGTTGGTAGAGGCGTGTGATAACGAATGATCACCGATCCCATATAAATATACGCTACATAAATTTCAAATATACGCTACATATATTCAGTATGCGCTATATAAATTACAATACGATAACAATCACGATATGTAGTTCTCCAGTGTATGACGACACTCTTGACTGCCAAGGGTGTTAATGTCGCCCTCCTCCTTTTTCCAGGCCAGGGACTTCCACTACTAGAGTACGGCTGTGGCGGAGTCAGTTACAATCAATTATATGGAAATGTCGAAGACACGTGACTAAAGTCATTATTCAGCCTATCAGAATCGCATTTCCGTGTGAGTTTGCGAGTTTAAAATGTTTCGGGTCGTCCATTAATTATGTCAACAAAATAGGGGAGGGGTTTGAACAAGTTTGACAGTTGTTGACAGGGGAGGGGGTTCGGTACAATTTGACGTCAACAATTTTTTTTCCAATGAATCAACACAGACCCTTCCAAATGGTAGCGAAAACATTAAGTAACGCTAAAAATGTATAAAGTACTTAATGTTTAATACTATTAAAAAGCTGGTAATAAACTGAACTCATATATTTTGAAATTCGAGATTGCATTTTTTAGTGTAAAAAAATAGAAAAAAATTATTTAGGGGGTCCGTCAATGTTTTACAGTTGTTGACAAGGGGGAGGGGATCAAAAACTGCCTAAAATTTGTTGATATAATAATTAATGGACGACCCCTTTGTAATAACATTAGTAATGGAAGTTCTAATTGAGGTATAATTACTAAAGCACACAAAAGCTGGAACTAGGAGTTTATCTATCTCATAATCTATTTTATTGTCATGTGTCTCTGTTTGTCCAAATTCCTGTCTGTTTGAGTAACTGTTTAACGGTCGATGGTTTAATTTGTTATGGTTCATGGATACTTCCTCTTTTTAGTACCGCCTACCAAGAGCACAGCAGTGGAATCGAATCAAGGAACTACATGCACAGGATCTTCTATGCCTGCAAATCACGATGCCCAAAACTCACGACCACTGGTGCGTGTTGCCCTACAGCTTACCCCCCCAAACTTGAAATCCTGGCGCTTCCACTGGTAGTAAGACATGATTACAAATTTAACAGGAGTCGAATTTAACTGTATGTTAGCCTGCAAGGCGCCCATCGGTCCTACTACTCATTAAAAAATTCAACGTTTGTAACAGTTGCAGGCCTATATGAATTGAAAAAGCCTCGATAGGCTGACAACTGCCTATATCTCAGTGCTCATGTACTGAGGTAATGCGTAGACTATATAATATCCAACTACTTTGGTTTACTATTCGATATAATTAATCTATTCGTTGGTATGTCGCCTCCGAGTTCGCTTGTGAGTCTTGTCAAGTCAACTGTGGGAAATATTCTGTTTTTGGATGATTTTAATGGCACCTGCACTCATCTATTCATCAACACACGGCGACTTCCACGTGTTTTCCTCCCTCTGTAAAGTCTGTATCCTTCAGAACTGGAATATAATGAATCCATCATCTCATTGTATGTTGCTGCAATTTATACAGTTAGATTCGACTAATGTAATAGCTTATAATCATCCGTTCATAATATGACCTTAAGTCATACTGCATACTGTCTTGTCAGTTTCAATTAATAAAGAAGAATATTATTACTGTTATTGTCGTTGCTTTTGTAATGGTGTGCTTTGTCTAATTTGGGGCTCGTAAATTTTATCATTGGCCTGCGTGTGCTATTGCAGAACTATTTCGGCGACGATGGCACGGAATACATGGAAGTAAATGCAATGGGTCGACAACCGATGCCGGTTAGACTACCGACCCAGCAAAATATATTCAGTGTTGTGGGAGAGTACGCCTCCATTGACCACACTCTCAGTCCACCGATTCCACCTCGAGGGGAAAACGTTTAGATTTGCACAGCCACAGTGAGCCTGCGTTTCTCATACGCGAACAACTAACATCGTGTGTGGACAATTAAATATCTATGTGGGCATTTTATGAATCTAATGTTACGGATTTTTTAAAATAATTATATGTTAGACACGTGCGTTTTAAGTCTGCAATGTATCATTAATGATATAATAGAACAGAAATTTGTGCAATGTGTGTTTGCGCGTAGTGTTACTCTGTTTCGCTCGAGTCCCAGCTCGAACTCTATAAGCTATTCCCATTCCTCCAGAGCCATGTAGACAGCTGCAGCTTGATCTTCACCTGTTCCCCTTGCTAGCTTTGCCACAGTAAGAAGGCTGTAAACTTCATTGCCAGAAACAATAACTGGAAGTCTATCAACTTTTTCTTTACTTGTAAGAGCAGCAATGAGTTTACCGTCCCAGGGGACTACCAGTGGTACATTACATGTATTTTGGAACTTGTCTTGTAAAGCTGTTGCTTGCTGAGTCCTCTGCTTGATTCTTTCTCTGCGAATTGTATCACGATTGAGGGCGATATCGTCAATTGCGTGACCGAGGCTTTTCACAGTTTCTGCAATAACAAAGGTTGCTTTACGATCAGATAACTTCGTCCTGTCCAAGGCAGCTGCTAGTTCTGGTGTGATAATACTTGTTCTACCTCTCTTTCTATTACTTGATGTCTCAGATAAGCTGCCTCCAACTGCTCCCTCACTAGTTACTCTGTCTCCCTTACAGCTTGCATCTTCTTCTTCAGTATCTGTGCTGCTGCTTGAGGATATTAGTTCTGCTATTTCTCTACCACTTCTCTTCAAGTATTCTACGTTTTCTGGCAAGCATATGTCCCTGTCTTTCTGCTGATGTTTCTCCTTTGCAGTTAACAGTTGCAGTTAATTTTGCATCAACAGCTACCATTGACCCTCTACGTCCTTTCTCTCGCTGAGCTAACAAGAACTCACGATTCTCTGGAATTGTAATCATTTCGAGTGCTCTAAGACGAGAAATGTCAAAAAGGTCATCTAGTTTACAAAGAAATTCAGCCTCATTTGCTTGCTGTGTTACAGATTGTCGCCCTTGTTTTTCTTCAGCAAACGCCATTCTTCAAATGTTCGTTCTAGTTTGGTTATGCAGTTTCTTGGATCCATCATTGGGGTCCTTGTCATTTGATAAAGTATTGCAGCTTTCCGACTGTAACAGCTGATGACTGTCTGATAGTTTGTGTTAGTTGAAGATGGAGATGTAAAAACAAACCAAGAGCCTGACGTAAGGATGGCGACTTGTAGGCGCTTAATTCAGTTAATGTTGAACCAAGGAGGCACACTTCAGTTTTAGATCTAGTTGCTGCTGCCGTCATATTTAATATTTTATAACTTTGCCAAAATGAAAAAAAATGTATTATGTGATGTTTGAGCAGTTTCTGATTTATAGGGCCTATAGTCTATGCATCTGATGATATCAGCACTCAGCAGTCTCTCAGCAACGTGCCTGAACTTGTCCAATGTCAATACAAGCCAATAGGTGCTGATATAGGCCTAAGCAGTATGAGTCAGCCACTGTCAGAAACAGAGAAAGAAATTTACAGCAAAACTTGATGTGGTCAGCAAAATAATGATCACGAGTCATGGCAGAAATTAATTTTGTGGGAATGTCATGTAACTAATGTGTGATTATTTTACTGGTTTATTTATTTAGATGACCAACTAAAGTTTTACAAACTGTGGTACTCAAATAGATACATTGTGGTTCAAGCTTGTGATTGCCATATGCTGAATTGCTCATCCTTACTATTTTGAACCTGTAAAACTTCAGTGACATTGAGCTACCAGTAAATATTCACCAATGGAGTAGATATTTGGCCTGAATCTTTCCTTTATTATATGTGAACAAAAATAGAGGGTAGGAGGTTCACATTTACAAAATGTGAAAATAAGCTCCACCTTAACGCTTAGTTTATATTAAAACAGTTTCGAGTGACAAGATGCTCACAACCCTTATATTTAAAAAAACAAAAAATTCTAAATGAGTGCATGCGGCAATATACCACTGCGTTGTCAAGGAAGTAAACGTATCCTTGTTCCTGTAGTAGCCATGCGCAGGCTACTTTTACTCGTACTTGTACTTGAAACCTTAGTACTTGATACCTAAAAACTTGTACTCGTACTTGAAACCTCAGTACTTGTACTTGTACTTACAAACTTCCATGATCTGACCAATAAATATAAAAACATACTAGTTTTTTATATATAGTTAAATACCCGCAATTTGTGTTTTCAATCGAAAAATAGCGATTATTGTTTATGCTTCATCGTGCTGGTGGCAAGGCTTAACCTCAATATAAAAGTCTCAAATCTGGATTTTTTGACTCATCTGTATGAGACGCACGGGAAAATGCCCAGCAGCAATGAATTTTCAATTTTTAATTTTCTGAAGCACCCTATTTCCCAGCAATGAATGAGTCCAATACTAACTAAGATCTATAGTAATTAAAGTGAGTCACTTGTCACACGCGGTACATTTAATCACCTTAGGTAGTTGCTCTATTGGTAGTGTACAGAAACAAACAGGTATGCAAATTATGATGACATTGTAGATGTAGTGACGGCACTTTATATAGCATCGTAAATAGCGAATTACTTCTAGGGTACTTTATGACGTTCATTGTCAGTGTTATGTGCCAAGCGTTTAACTTAGATAAAACTGAATGGTTATAATTGAAACCGTGAATGCTCTCGGCCTCATTAACAGATGCTACATGTCCAAGCAAGATTGTTCGTCGAACAGAATTCGCCAGCACGTAGGATATGTCAGGAGCGTAGCCAGACTTAAATTCAAGAGGAGGCAACTTCACAGTCCATTGGCAAAATTCTGATTATTGGGGTCCTTGGTCAATAGAAGTTCCAGTACTTATGTAAAGAAAGCAAGAGGAGGTTATGGGATATGTGTTTGCGTGTGAGTTTGCTGAAGTATCGTTGACGTATCCAGTTCTATTGTCAGTTGGCTACAACAGAGCAGAACATCTCTTAATAGATATCAAGATCACGAAAGCAAACCTGTTAAAAGTTTCAGAAAGAGAAGTTTTATGAATAGCCTACGTGGACCTAACTCCACAGAAAGGTTGTCATATTAGTAATATTGATTTAATAAATTAATAGTAGGGCCAATAATTATTAATTATAATGGGTTCTAGGACGTTTCGTCAACGGACGATTCGTCAACGGACTAGGTCTAGGGGAAATAATCAACTTTTCCCAGTGGAATCAAAAGATATTATATATTATATCCTAGCCGGTGGGGTTATGTCCTCGCTTGGGGGGGGGAAGGGGGAGTGATTATGTAAGCCATTTTCTTGTACATATCACGCGCTCTCAATTTAAATTCGAAGTTGGATTGATGAAAATAATTATTTGCTTAGGCCTAAATAGAATTGGGATTGATGAAGGAAATTCTTTGCTTAAATGGAAATATGATTGATAAAAGAAAGTCTTTGCTTAAATAGGAATTGGATTGATGAAGCTAATTCTTTGCCTATATAGAAGTTGAATTGATGAAACTAATTCTTTGCTTAAACAGCAAGAATTATTTTCAGCAAACCGACTTTTAATTTCACAAAAAAATATTTTCATCAATCCAGCGTTTACTTTAAAAAAATTATTTTCATCAATCCAACTCCTATTTAAGGAAGGGTTATTATCATCAATCCAACATCAATTGTATGTATTTTGGGTACCTGCCGTCAGGCTTAATTGGCTAGCAATCCTTTTATAGGTCAACGAGATGTAATTATCGATTCGGTTTGACGAACAGTCGGTTGACGAATCGTCCGTTGACGAAACGTCCGCATACCATTATAATAATGGTGGCGACAATGGTGTCGACGGCGAGTAAGATGACAGTAGTGTTAGTGAAGATGAAGACAGTCATCTTCAGTGGTAGAAAGAAAAGGCCGAAACGGGATACCTTTAAAAACATTAAGAGATGTTACACTCTAAATCTTACATTTACTTTGCGATACGTTGAAACTCGATTTCCTCTGCGTTAGGCTGGAAATCCATTTTCGTGATACAACGGAACTCCATTTCCCCTTTGATATGCTGCAACTCCATTTCCTCCGTGACACATTGGAACTCCGTTGCCTCCTTGATCCCAAGCTGCATTTGCATTTACATACTGACACATTGGAACTCCGTTGCCTATTTGATACGTTGCCATTGCATTTCCTCCCTGATCAGCTGGAATTCCATTTTCACATTGGTACGCTGCAACACCAATTCCTTCGTGAAACGATGCCTCTTCAGTTACTCTGCGGAACTCTGCAACTCCGTGATGATACGCTGCCTCTTCGGTAACTCTACGAAACGCTGTAGGTTCACGGTGACCTCTGTCCTTGGCGCTCATTTGCTCTTTTTTTGTACACTCGTTTGTCCTTTAAAACAACAAACACGATTTATGTTTAAAGACAGTTTCTAATTACAACAATTCCTAATAATTTTCTCTATTTTCACTGACAAACAGCGAATGTAGGGCATAATCCCAGATATAATCCATCCGGACAAAAAACACGGATATAATTCCCTAATTTTTTAAGGACATAATTCCCAGGAAGTCTTTCTCTATGCAATAATATTATTTCTGCACTTAACTGAAAAAACCTTATTTGCCGAGTGTTTGACCGCTATGTCAGCGTGTTAATGTTGATGTCGCTCAGGTGTAAACTTAAAACTTCTAAGAGTCATTCAGTTATTCAGTTCTAAAACTAAGCTGGAAAAAATCCATAGAGGAAACGCAGCGCGGAGTAGGACACAACATTCGTTTTTAGAATTTTTGATACATTTTTACAGTTAGAAACTTTGGAAGACTAGTATAGAGGAAACCGGGGTTGGCTGCAACAATTTTCATATTTTCGTGTGCCATTTTTTTAATTTTTACCACAACCTACAACCATTTTAGCCCATATATATTTTTTATATCTCAGCACCAAAACAAGCTATAGTGACGATCTCAGTGACCAAAGATGTAACCACAATAGCTATCTGAACAGTGTTGCAACCAACCCCGTGCCGGGGTTGGTTGCAACGACCCTGGGGGAAGGTTGCAACAGTATTGAAAGTAGTATAATTATTCAACTGAGGCTGCATTGCCCAGGGCTTACCGAGGCTTGCCTACATAATATAAGAATGTAATAAATTGAAGAAAATCAAAATTAAATCTAATCAAAGGCATCAATCAAGATATTAAACTGTTTTGCTGCAATAATCGTTTTGTAAAAATGTCCGATATACATATACGATATGTATATACTCTTATAGGCCTAAAGCTCCCATAGCACGCTAGGCTACTTCTACCTATTTAGGCTTATAATGTTCAAGATTTAATTAAAAATTGTATAGCTTTTCAAGCCTTCAAATTGTAACCCGAAAAAGAAAATGGGAAAATGTTATCTGCGTACTGACTCGCCATTATTAACAGACTATGCAGTTTCTTCATTATTATCCTCTATTGGAACCGGATATGTCCTTGAAATTTTTGGAATTACAAATCGAAGAGTTTTTTAATCATCAAATGAACGCCTAGTCGATTTTGTGGCAAAATATGTGACCTCTGTTTCTAAATCATCCGACGATGAATTGTCGGTCATACGAGCCACAAAATGAGCTGTATTTTTAAGTCCTTGAAGGTTGACCATCACGTAGTCACCTTGTTTTAAACGATCATGACGTACAGAGTAATCATCATCTTCCACAAACCGTGTTTCATCAAGATAATCGACATTGTCAGATGAACCATCTCGAAGGCCTACACAAAAACGTTTTCCATCATCGTCATCATTTCTATCACTGTCAGATTCCTCACTGTCTGTCTTATCTGAAATTCGTCTTTTACACGAGGGTATGTTGTGTTTTGCTTTTCTTTTGTTTGTACAATCTATTCGGCTCGACGACTGACTAGGCACCGGTTGATCTGGTGACGCTCAACGACTGGCTATGCACCGGTTGATTGGTGACGCTCAACGACTGGCTATGCACCGGTTGATTGGTGACGCTCAACGACTGGCTATGCACCGGTTGATTGGTGACGCTAGACGACTGACTAGACACCGGTTGACTGACCGTGGACTGAGGCTTAGTCACTCTCTTTGGTTCACTGGGACTTATCTATGGTTCTTTTGCCTCTGGTACGGTTTTTTGTTTTTAAGAAGCTGACTGCTTTGTCGGCGAGTTCCTCCCTCTAATGCTGCTTTGTTCAAGTGTCTGTGATTGCCCTAATTGTGACGAGCAGGCCTATATTGAACACGGATGATTGAAATAAATGCATTGGGTTGGTTGCAACATGTTTCAACCAACCCCGATTAAAATGTTGCAACCAACCCCAAAGCAATGCGTAGACATTGTTATAGAAATATTTTATTTACAGCGTTGGTTTTAAATAAAATGACTAAATGCATTTTCAAGCCCAATTCCTTGTTCAACGTATGGCACCAAACAACACTAAATTGCTTCAAAACATTGAGCTACATTACGAAAAAGCACAACTTTGCCAAATTTACTTTTGATGTCCGAAAATATTTTTTTCTTTTTTCGGTAGTTCTAGTCAACTGCCGGCCAAGAAATTAAGTCACGTTGACCTAAAATATATTCTTTACAATGTAGGTGATTTGATTTCACGCTGCTATTATTTAGCGCTTAGCTAGCGACAGTGTTGCAACCAACCCCTGTTGCATCCAACCCCGGTCTCCCCTCTAATAAACTTTTGACAGCTTTTGACTGTTAAAGAGTCCAACTACGAAATTTTAGCCTAATCTTGAGTGCAGAAATTGCAGAGTGATTTGTATTTAGGGGTAATTTATTTGAATTTAGAGTGATTTGTATTTAGGGGTAATATAATTATCGTTCGATTCGCCTACTGTAATTCTTGCATAAATAGATGTTGGATCGATGATTTTTTTTTACTCAAATAAAAGTTTGATTGATGAATGTTTTGCATAGATAGAAGTTGAGTTGATGAAAATAATTCTTGCTTAAATAGAAGTTGAATTGATTTGAATTTATATAAAAAATTCGTTTAAGAAGAAGTTGGATTGATGAAAATATTATTTCTTAAAATAACTCTTGCTAACTAAGCTAAGCTAGAAGCTAGATTGATGAAAATAATTTTTTGAGAAAGTATCAGATGGATTGATTAAAATGGTTTATAGTGAAACTGGAAGTGGAATCGATGAAAATAATACTTGCGTGAAAGCAAATTGGATTGATGACAGTTGTCATGTTATGTAATGTAATGTAATGTAATGTAATGTAATGTAATGTTGTGTAACAAAACATTTATAAAGCGTCACTTAAGAGTCTCTCAGAAGCGCTCAACACGTGGCCATCAAACAGCTGAAAAAATGCGTCTTTAAAAGTTTAGAGAAAACCATATAGCCAAGTGCAGCACGCACAGTAGGGTGGAGTGAAAAAAGCGAAAATTAGAAATTCAAAAAGTAATAGCAACCAAAAGATGCCTAATGGTTAGGGGTCAAAAAATGTCGAAAAAGTTTTTTAAAATATTAATGTGTTCCGCCCCCACAGCACTATTGAAAAATATGCAGGCGAGTACAAAACAAGGGAAGTGTTTAAACTGATAAAAACTATAAATAGGAAATGGCAACCAAAACAGACAGCAATTAGAGACAAGTATAGAAATACCTTGATGGACAAAGAAAAGATAAAAGAAAGATGGACAGAATACTGCAGTGAGCTATATAGTGAGACGGAGGTAACAAATAAAAAGCTGCTTGAAGAACTGCGAGAGATAACTCCACCAGCTGAAGATGACGAGAAGGATGATATTCTATATGAGGAAGTGGAAAGGGCAGTGAACCAGCTGAAGAAAAACAAAAGTCTTGGAACAGATGGAATAACAGGAGAAATGATAAAAGCTGGAGGAAGGGATATGATAAGGACAATTCAGGGAATATGTAACCAAGTGTGGCAAGAGGGAAGAGTACCAGAGGAATGGACGAAGTCCATACTTGTAACAATACCTAAGAAAGGAGACTTAACATTATGTAAGAACTATAGAACTATAGCACTGATAAACCATATGGGGAAAGTACTCATGACAATTTTGTTGAGTCGTCTGAAGGCAAAAACGGAGGAATATATGTCTGATGAACAAGCAGGATTTAGAAAAGATAGAAGCACAGTCCAACAAATTCTGATGTTAAGGTTGATTGCTGAAAAAGCCAAGAGAAAAAACAAGCCTGTCTATAATTGTTTCGTGGACTTTCAGAAGGCATTTGATTCCATCAAGCATGACGTGACATGGGCAGTACTAAAGTCATATGGAGTAGGAAACAGACTGATACAAGTACTAAAAAACATTGGTGACAGATCAAAATCAGCAGTGAAGGTGGGACGGGAAATAAGAGAATGGTTTTTAACTACGAAAGGGACAAGGCAAGGAGATCCAATTTCACCCAATACATTTATCACTTACTTGGAAAGAGTCATGGAAAATATACAAGACAATGGAACTGGAATCTCCATACAGGGAGAACTGATTAATAACCTAAAATTTGCAGATGACATTGATTTGCTGGAGAATAGTTGTGAGATGCTGCAGGAAAATGTTTGCGCACTGAACACATCTACACAACGGGCTGGATTAAAAATAAATGTGGATAAAACAAAAACAATGGTATTTTGGCAAGAAGACAATAGACAGGGAAATAAATGTGCAAGATGAGGTGATTGAGAATGTAACAGAATTTGTGTACTTAGGTAGTCTGTTAACATGGAATAATGATTGTACAAAGGACATAAAGGCAAGAATAGCAAAGGCAAAGGGAGTTATGGCAGGTCTAAATTCCATCTGGAATAGTAAGCAAATTAGTTATAAGACAAAGATGAATGTCTTGAAAACATGCGTGTTTAGTACAGCTCTTTATGCGTGTGAGACCTGGACAATTAAAAAGTAAAAAGACTGATCATGATAAAATCCTGGCTTTTGAAATGTACTGCTATAGAAGAATATTGCATCTGAATTGGACAATGAAGGTGACAAATAAGGAGGTCCGAAGAAGATTACATATAAAGGAAGATCTAATACAGTCAGTAATGAGAAGAAAATTGGGTCTGTTTGGACATAATTTATATGCAGAATGGACAATAATAGAAAAATAAAAACTGTCATGATGGGTATGATTGATGGAAGTGGACGAAGAGGAAGACCTAACAGGGAATGGACTGATGACATCAGGGATTGGTGCAAACAAGACCTACACAGTTTGAGTGTATTGGCGCAAGACAGAGGATCATGGAAACAGATGATGAAATTTGCATTGGACACCTACGGGCTTTCGGCCCATGGATCCTGATGATGATGATGATGATGTTCCGCCCCCACCAGAAGGCCAAATTTAGGAAAAATAGCATTTTTTCGAGAAAATTGCAGGTTTTCTAGTAAAATAGTTTAATTAAAAACTAATTAAATGTCATTCAATATACCGTTGAGTAGAGCTCTTAATATTGAATAAAACGATATATTAATTTTAAGAATATGCCCATATTTGTAGAAGTTATTATTTTTTTACCATCTCCTCTGGTTCGCGACATGTCGCCAAGTCTGAAAACGTTAAGCACTAATAACCTTTTTCTCCTTCGAGATATTTCAACCCATAGTATGTCATTCGATTCAGATCGTAACCGCTTTTCTAACGGTACATTGTGATGCGGGATTGTTTAACAGTACACATTTGTTTTCAATTTTTTACAGTTTTTGCAATTTTTCATTGATTCTGTTGTCATTTCAGCTGAATGCGCACTTTGTCCGATGAATTGAGGGCTAAGAACATTCCATTTTGATCGTGAATAATTGCGAAATGTTGAAGCATAAAAGCTACAATGCCTACTCGTTCTAAAACATTGTTTTTTAGTAGTTCGGACACAGACAGTATCTACGGTAGATTGTTCTTCCCCCATATGAGAAATGTGTCTCTGTTGAACGTAACGTTGGCCCTCTGGTGGGGGCGGAAGACATTGATATTTTTAAAAACGTTTTCGACATTTTTTGACCCCATACCATTAGGCAACTTTTGGTTGCTATTACTTTTTTAATTTCTAATTTTCGCTTTTTTCACTCCACCCTAACGCACAGACGGCCGAGGAGCATTCCAGAACCGTGGGACCGCAATCGAGAAGTCCCGACGAGCACAGGTGGTGGTTCGAAACGAAGGTATCATCAAGTCATTTCGTGAGGCAGACCGGAGACCAGTTTCATGGTTATTGGTATTAAAATGCCGGTAATTTATCGTTTGAGCGTTCTCTCTTATGTCCGTAATATAACATATTGTTTCATCGTTTTGTTTTGGTCTAGGACATTCCCCGGATATTTCCCCCCGGACGTTTCTCCAAGTTGGACTTATTAAAATAATTCTTTAGTCTACTTTAATAGAAGTTGGATTGATGAAAGATATGATTTTTTCTTAAATAGAAGCTGGATTGATGAAACAAATTCTATGCTTAAATAGAGGCTGGATTGATTAAAGAAATTTTATGCTTAAATAAAAGCTGGATTTATTAAAGAAGTTCTTTGTTTAAATAGAAAATGGATTGACGAAAGAAATTCTTTGCTTGAATAGAAGTTGCATTGATAAAAGAAGGTCTTTGCTTCAATAGAAGTTGGATAAAAACAGTTATCATGGACAATGGTAGAATTACATACTTACTGTTCGAAGGAAAAGTTCAGAGGGAATATCCGGGGGGAATTGTCCGGATACCGTTTTATTTACATGGCATATTAATGACAATGTCATTGACAACAGTTACTGTCATCAATGCAAGTATTATTTTCATCAATCGAACTTCTAGTTTAACAAGAAACTATTTTCATCAACCCAACTTCTACTTTTGCCAAATATTATTTGCATCAATCGAACTTCTATTTAAGCAAAAAATATTTTCATCAATCCAACTTCTATTTAAGCCCAGAAAATTAACCAAATCCAACTTTTTTTATGCAAAAAAGTATTTTATTAACCCAGCTTCTTTTCAAGGAAAAACTTTCATCGATCCAATTCCATTTAAGCAAGAATTACAATAAATTGTCGAATAATTATTTTAGAAAGCCAAAACGATAAATTACAAAAATGTCATGCAGGCAAAACGATTAAACGATATGTTATACCAAAGAACGTTAAAACGAAAAATTACCCATTAACCCTCGGGCTACCAAGGGGGGGGTTGAGACGACCCCCCCTCTAGGTTTTTTGCTTCGAAAACTTGTTCCATGTGGAATATAATTTTGACATTTTAGGTAGCTGTAGCGGGATCATTTGCGCACATTTTGAGGTAAACATCATGGTGATATCTCACGCCGTTCAAAAGTTACACCCGATATACCCGAGGTACCAGGGGGTTGATACGACCCCCCTTAGTTTTTTGTCTATAGCGTACTCATTTTTCTTCCTGGAAGAGAAACAAATATACCATTCTTTAGAGGGAATGTAGGGCTACATTGGCATACTTAGATCTTTGTCTTTTGAAAACCGGAAGTGATCAAAATAAATAAAAATACGCGTTATCTGAGTGAAAAACTGATATTTCTACGTAAACGAAAGTTCTTGTGACGCCTGTGATAAGTATGTATGCATGTATGTATGTATCTATGTATGCATGTATGTATGTATGTATGCATGTATGTATGTATGTATGTATGTATGCATGTATGTATATATATATGTAGCATGTAAGTATGTACGTATGTATGCAGGGATGGATCTATGTATGGATAGCTGTATGTATGTATCTATGTTTGTATGTTTGCATGTATATATGTATGTATGTATGTATGTATGTATGTATGTATGTATGTATGTATGTATGTATATATATATATATATGAATGTATGTATGTATATTTGTACTTATGTATGCAGGGATGTATGTACGCATGTATGCATCCATGTATGAATTTGTATGTATGTGTGTACATGCATGAATGCATGTACATGTATATGTATGGATGTATATTTGTATGTATATAAACATGTGCAGGGATGTATGTATGTATCTTGGATACATAGATTAGTTTCAAAACACACATAATATTATATTTGTTTATATAACAAGTGCTGGATGTACGCAATAATATAAGATATCGCTAATTATCGGTGCCTTTGTTAAAAATTATGTAATTTCGATGTGCATTCACATAATGTACAACTAAATATACCATTTTGTGCAGAAATGAATGCTGAATCCAACGCTGTATTACAAGTTATGATATGTGAAACCAAACACGAAATCCAGGGGGGGGGTCCTCTCAACCCCCCTTGGTAGTCGACGTCACAAAAAAGCTTGGTAGCCTGAGGGTTAAGGGTAATTCTTGAAATTAAAAAAATTTAAAACTTATCGGATATAGACCTAATGTATAATTTTCAGGTGATTATATCTTAGCCTAGGTGGATTATGTCCTAGCCTGGAGGATGAAGTTCGGGATTTTGACCGTCTACCCAAGCAACATAATTATATTCGAATCTAGGGATTTCTTTATTAGTTTGAAAGGAAAGACAGCAAAAGAAAACGAAGTAAATATCAAGTAACTTAACCCATTAAAGCCCAATGATCCCATTTGGGAACACGCTGATGACTTAGTATAAAATAAGTAGTAGTGTGTAGTGTGTTATTTAGTAACTGTGGACAGCTTTTGACTGTTAAAGAGTCCAACTACGATATTTTAGCCTAATCTTAAGTTTGCAGAAATTTCTAGTGTGCGGCAGCCATCTTTGAAGTTTCTGGTTTTTGTCAAAATTCGGCTGCTTTCGGTTTCTCATCTGCATATAAGGTAAGAGAATTAAAATTTTAAAAGAGTTTATGTGATTTAAGTGTAACATTAAGTAGGCCTAGCTATTGTTGTGCCAAATGTGCATTTAAAAATCAAATGTATTGCGGTAGAAATGTTTTGTAAATCTTTGATGTTCCCAAATGGGAACAGTGGGCACAAATGTAGTTTGTTCCCATTTGGGAACATGATGGAGAATTCCTTGAGTTATTGAAAACTCCGGATCGAGTGCACTACAGCTACTGTCCATATTTATAAAAGAATTTGAGATAAATTAGAATTTTTAGTTTACACAGTAATCACACCTTATATATAATGTCTTTTTCAGGTGTAAAGAAAGGTCTCCTTGTCTCAGGTGATCACTATTATACAGCCTGATGTAGATGGAGACATTGATAACACTGAGCAGCATGTTCACCTAGCACAGGCTTCAGATGCAGTGTCTGCTATTGAGAGAGATGTTGTCCAATGAAGAGTGTGTGGACGAATATGCCCTAATGCTTTCGACTCTTCCATCTACCGTTGCTGGGCCAGTTACTGCTTTTGTGCATAAAGGTCCAGACGATATTGGGTCCAGACGGAAGTTACAGCACCCCATTACTGGCATCACTCAACTAAAATATACATTCGAGGCAAACGGATGCAAATTGTGGTTCTGGCATATGACAATAATAATGGTATCCGTTCAACTTCAAAGTGTAGGCGTACTGTGGGAAAATGCCGGAAACTTTCATTGAACACCAAAGGCTTGGGCTGAGCCACCGCGTTGTTGCTTGTCTACACAACGGTGTTACCAACTTGGAGTGATATGAGGTCTACTTCGGCAACTACTTCATGTGATAGTTGTGAGATGGCACGACTACCAGCGTGTGACTGTCGATGCCAATTTTATTGCAGCAGAGTCACTTGAAACGCTGGAACTCAGCCAAAAAGTATATGGTTGATATGAATCAACCAGCTGTCATTAGAAAGTATACTCTTCACATGGGAGTAGTGAGTATTTAGCTGGTGTAAACGACACTTCAACCCTCATGGCTGGTTTGAACGACAATTCAACCCCCATGGCTGGTTTGAACGACAATTCAACCCCCATTGCTGGTTTGAGCGACAATTCTACCCACATGCAACCAATGAGAATGCACACAAGGCTGCACAAATCTCATTAATTATTTAGTATTTGTTCTAAGCATTGCTTTTGGACTACAACCAACCACTTTATTCTTAGGCAACCTGCTATTGTAGTTAGGCTTAGTTAGGGTTAGTTAGGGTTACTGTCTACGCTACAAGCCACAAACTTTGAAAGACACAGCCTATTCTCCTTTGCAAAGCGCAACATCGTCCTCTCATCTATTGGAACTCAAATGCCCAATCTTATGCTACAACTCCAGTTGGCCACATAAACAAAGCCTAACGCCAAATCTCTTCTGAAATGAGCAACAACACCAATCCTTTTACCAAAAATCTCTTTCAAAACTAGCATTACTGACATACCAACTTTTTACAGCTAAGCCACAGACTTCAACAGCGTCTTTCTCACTAGAAAATCCATTCATAGACGAAACGAACTTGGGGCGCGTTAGAAGCTAACACCTTTTCTTAAATTTTCTGAAAAGTACAAGAAGGAAATTGTGCATCTCTTTATCGCGAACACTACAAATCCATCAACAGGAAATGCTTATGACCAGTGCCTCACACAAGCCATAACTTCCCATTCCATTGAAGCTGATAGAAATATAGAAACATGGGGACAACACAACGACGCCAATTCGAGGCGCTATATAAATTCCATGTATATGTATATCACATTAGCGTAATTAAACTCATTACTATGACATAATTAAATTTCGTCTTAAGCTTCCATATGTTTCAGTTTGCGCCACGTGGAAATAGTTACGATCAAACTGTGAACGCCTATGAAACCACAAAATTCGTTGGACTTTACCAATTTCACTGGACAACAGAGGTTTTGCTTCCTGAAAACTGTTGGGTGTACCTTTTGGCTGCTGATCACGAAAATGACCTTGAAAATTTCCTATCACGTAGAGATTTTTTTGGGAATTTCCTGGTTTTCCTTTCACATTTTTAGTCTACTTATATGCTGCCCACAAGGTAAGGTGTTTTGTGTATTCCAGGCATGCCTGGATATGCACTCAGTGCATGTTGCACAACGTTCAATGTAAATGTAAGGCTTAGGCGGTGTCACGACAATTCGTCTACCGACATTTCGTCTACGAAACTTCGTCTACAGACACTTCGTCTAACGACATTTCGTCTACAAAGTTATTTGATATTGTCACTTTAAAATGGAAGCTGGATTGATGAAAAAACTGTTTCCCGAAATGGAAGTGGGATCGATAAAAACATTCCTGTGTTGAAATAGAAGCTGGGTTGATCGAAATAATTTTTCCCGTAAATAGAAGCTGGAAGTCAACCTGGATGCATGGATGAAAATAAGTTTCCATTCAATAGAAGCTGGATTGATAAAAATAATCTTTTCAGTAATTAGAAGCTGGATTCCTGAGAATATATAGCACGTTTTAGCGAAACTATAATTTAAGAAAGCGGCCTCTGTTGATTAGCCGTAATGGATACGGTTACACTTGTAGACGAAATGTCGTTAGACGAAGTGTCTGTAGACGAATTGTCGCGGAACCGGCTTAGGCATGCTTGGGCATGTCCAGCATGTTTAGTCATGAAGGATGTTGGCAGGACAGGCTATAAAAGGAGGCTACATATATACAGACGCGTTGATGTCAGTTTGTACGTATGTTGATGATCAACGGGCATAAATAGCATGGAGCATACTTAAGAATAAATATAACTCCGCCACTGTTCGCTTTCTGACAGTGCCAGTCCCAAGCCTGGATAAAGGAGGAGGGCGACGCTAATGGTCTTTGTTACCACACAGCTAGTCGTTGAAAAGGAAACACACACACAAGAATAAATATATGTGGGTTCACCATTATGGCAATATATTCTTTTTTTCAAACGTTAGAGTAGCAAGTTGAGCGAAATGTAACGTATACAGTATACATGCGTCAACAGCCGTTGTGTTACAACTACGGCGAGTTCACTTAAAAATCTCAAAAGAAGGCGATGACTCCCTTGTTAAGAAAGCATTTGAACTGTCGATCAGGATAAAGGTTGGGTACCTAAAATTTGTTGCACATCTTGCGCAGTCAATCTCAGAGCATGGATTACTGGTTATCGGCCGTCTATGCCGTTTGCTAATCCAATTATATGAAGGGAGCAAGAAAGATCATGTTTCAAACTGCTGTTTCTTTTTGACAAATGTTTTTGGCCATTCCTCCAAAAGCAAGAAACCAATTGAATATCCTAATCTTCCATCGGCACTGAGACCATTACCACATGATGACAGCCTTCCTGTAGGTCTACCCAATCCACGGGCTGTTTTTGCCATCGAAGACATTGGTGAAAATGTGAAAAAGGGAACAGAAGACTGTATTGATCCTGATTTCCAACCACTGCAGTGCCGTGAGGCTCATTTGTTAACTCAACCTGAGCTAAAACTTAATAACCTAGTCAGGGACTGAAATTCGTGAAAGGATCAAGCGGAATTGCTGTGCTCTCACATTCAAGGCTGGAATCTGTTGGCACAAGGAACTAATAATAATATTATAAACTGTTACTGTCATCTATCCAGTCAGTAGGCACAACCGTTAACTGCGTGGTGATTTGAAATGTGTAGCACTTCTTCAGTTTCTTGTTGGATACAGCTAGGATATACGAAGTATTTTTGTTTCATTTGTGAGTGGGTCACTCATACTACTGTAAAGTTTCACGCTACCCACTGGCCACGTCGTAAACATTTGGTACCACGCCAAAGGAAAGTTTATCATGAACCACGTGATTAACCCAGTAAGATTTTCTTGTCACCTCCTCACATCAAGCTTGGGCTAGTGAATAACTTTGTCAAGGCATCGAACAAAGAGGGGAAGGGGTTCAAAAATCGTAAGAGACAAGTTTCCTCGCATAAGTGAAGCCAAGACATGAGAAGGCATATTTCCTGGTCCACAGATAAGAGAACTGATGAATGACAGTCGCTTTGACAAACTCGTGAATAAAATTGAGTTAACTGGGTGGCAGTCTTTGAAGGACGTTAACTTTCTCGGCAATAACAAATCAACAAATTATATTCGGTTGGTTGAAAAGATACTTCACGCATTGCATCTGATGGTTGTTACTAAAATACAATTTTTTAATTCCCGTCTGGATTTATTCCAGCAACTCTTTGTGATGTCAACGATTAACATGGCGAACATCAGGACATTGCCACAATGGAGAAATGACTCCAGGGTGTGTGGAGCATTAGAATGCTGGCTGATGACTGTTTGACAATGATCAGAGAGGCTTCTGATATTGAATACAAACGCAAATCAGCGGCTGTTCAGTCTTAAAATGTCCAAAAAATAAATAACAGTACATTGTAAATGTATGCACTAAGTAAATTTCTGGGCATTCTGAGAACACCAATGGATTCAGCGTGCCAAAATCTATATAAAACAGCTAAAGTTTTTTAGGACAAAAAAGTTAAAATTTGTTGTCCAGTGTTCTCAACAACAGAGCGCACAACACAGCCTCGACTACCATAACATTGAACAGAAACGCGCTCTAGCCAATCTGCGAGCGGAGACACACCCAACGCTTTCATAATTATTTCTCAAAGGTCGTTTTAGAATGAGTAGTAGCGAACCTCGGACACAATTGGGCAAGATGCGAATATGCGAACCTCGGACACAATTGGGCAAGACTGAATAATTATGTCATTGAAAAATTGCGAACTCTAGTAACTTTTCTTCGCAAATATGAGAATAACGCATTAATACGATAATAACTTTCATATTATAATTTTTGCAATGCATCGTGCGCTGTAAAATAATTTTTTTTCCGATTCGCTTAATTTCTACAATTCTACGTAGGCCTAATGAGAATTCCTCTAGTGCACTGTAGTACAGTGGCCTTTAGTGCACATAATATTATTTCCGTTAATTGAGTAACAGACTTATAAATTTTCATATCTAGAAACTTTTATTGTGCGAAAATGAACCTTTAGTTTCATGAGACGACAACTGTAAGGACAAACAACCATTCTTAGCTGTGTAATTACAACTGTGCAAACCATACAAAAGATGAAACTTAAATCTGAGAAAAAGTTAAACTGAAAACTCTCAATCTCAAATTCTTTACAGTCTTGATACACGGAAAAGTCCAATTGGTATAAGGCCGATTTTTGTTAGCAAGCGAGTGAGAGAGAGAGAGAGAGATACGCGCAATAAAATACCCAAACATAATAGCCCTTGTAAAATGATATTACATTGGATTCCTACTCAGCAGAGCGTTTCTTTAGACTTTGGTCTCAAGATGTAATACATAACACTACATAATAGTCAGAAATTGAAGCCAGTGTACAGAAAACGGAAGAGGGTCGTTCTGGACAATGCAGTGTCCAGAAAATAAGAGTACGGAAAAATTCGCAGAAGTTTGCTCTCCAATGCACCAAATGCAAAGTTGCATCTTTCAACACAGACAGCAACCTTCCTGAAATATAATAATTTATCAATAAAATTCTAAGAGTCTAAGATTTGCAAATTCTGAAAATCAAAATGAAAAATAATTTTGAATTTTAAAAACAGCATCTCTGCAGCTAGTTAAATTGCAAACACACCCTTTGTTATCGGACAACTGTTTGGTATCAGATTCTGTTTTCCAGAATCCGGGAGTACGTATCTGAAGTCTGCTCTCCGATACCAAAATTCGTTTTAAAAATTGAAATAAAATAAAATAAATAATTTCTCAAGTTTTAAGTAAAGAATATGTATTCAATAAATATTTTAAAGAATAAGTTGCTTACTAAAGGCGTCAACCTATGAATACGGACTCCAGCGAAAGTGAAGACTGTGAAAATGATTATTGAGAATCGCTTCTATCTAGTGTCCGTGACCTGGGTGTCACGCTTGACTTTCTCAGTCACGTTCACGGAGCACATATCTAACCTAACTAGCTCCTGCCTTTTTCAACTGAGGCTGCTCAGAGCCATCAGACGATCGGTCTTTTTCTCTGTCTTTACCAACATGGTACACGCGTTTATCTGTTCCCGACTCGACTACTGCAACTCACTTCTTATGGGCCTCCCGAAACAGAGTCTTTCCTCCCTTCAATCGGTCTTAAATGCTTCAGCTAGGCTCATAGCCCGACTTTCTCGCTTTGCACATTTCTCTAGATATATATGTTTGATGTCTTGCACTGACTTCCTATCACTGCGCACATCCATTCTAAGATCCTCTTTCTAGTTTCCAGCGCTCAGCTGAGCAGTGCTCCACAGTAGAGTAACCAGGGGGTTCAGAGGGAGCGGCCGCTCCCTCTGAGACCATTTTGGCAAAATGTGAAGGCTTTTCGCAATTTATTTATGGCCCAAAAACATACCGGCTTTCGATGGTATGCAAGTTCAACGGCTCCTAAGAGCGGCGAACCGATCTGTTGTCCCGCTAGCAAATTTTCCGATAGGGCTACGTTTAACTGTGCTTCTCCAAGTATTGCTGTTCTGTCTAAGTGTGGACGGACCGAAGGAATAGAGACAGACAGCACTGATTCGAGTGAGCGACGTGTATCTATTTCTCAGTTCTAAAGTCCAACACAGTCATACAAAACGCATGCACAGTCAATGAGTCATCCGCCATATGAATCTCTTTCTAAGTTGGCCCAACATAGGCCTAGCCTAGCTAGTCTTACTCAGCCTTAAACACATCCATCATCGAATTAGCACACATTCGTCTTGTCATGCTCCTAGAGTTTCTGGAATAGGGTAAGGACCCCTGGATAATGTCTCTATTGGACCTTATATAGGAGCCCTTGTATAGGGCATGATGAAATTTCTGGTGCAGTCGGCTTTAACCCAAGTACATGTAGGGCCTATACGGGATACCGACAGAGAGAGGAAACTTGAAACAGGTAAATGAGTCATTTTCCGGTAATTGCATGAATTCACAATTCAGCTGTCCCTGGTCATTTCTCGAAAACTATACCTAGTCCGATTATGCTAAGTGTTGATATTAAAATGTTATCCATCAGTCAAAAATTTAAGATATTTGAAAGTAATTCAAAACAATAACGCAATTTATTAAAATTTATTTTGATTAAAAAATGTTCCACTCCGATGCTGTCCCTCAGCTATTATTGCTTTAGTCCACCATTTCAAAATGTTTCGTATAAAGCCAAATAATTGACGTGTTTCTCATGCATTATATATTCGTGCATGTTTTAAGACACAACTTGGTGAACCGTATCTTCAGTATAATTAAAAGACATTTTTTAAACTTGTCCCCAGGATTTATGTATACTCCGTTACCATGAATAAAAATTAATCTTGTATCTCAGAACCATTCAATATTGTGCTCGCGCAACTTGACTCATCTCTTCGATGTAATCTATGTAATAGGGTGGTCCTTATTTCTAAACTTTTGCTTTTTCCATGGGGCACCCTCTAGTTTGGTTTCCATGAATGAGAAAACAATTCTGTACTTTTTCATCTCTAAATAATAATATTTAGAGGTCGCTACCGACTCTGAAAGTTTGCCATGATCAGCTAACATTAAGCTGTAATTGATACAAGCGAATAGTCATTGTGATTGACGCTTGTAAATTATTATGCCATAAAATGTTACCACTTGCATGGTTTGTATCTAGTCAACTTGATCTTTGCAAGTATAGTAATGTAATTGAACATTTATATAGCGCTCCTTCAGATATCTATTCAGAGGCGATATCTGCGCTAGCTAATGCTAAATGTCATTACGAACGAACATTATTTATATCAGTTAGCACAGCAATGCGAAAATACTATCTTTTAAGCTGACAGGAAAGTCTAGAATTAGACTTTAGCTAAATGGCATACATTGTAAGATTGAAGATACAAAGAGAGGTGTGTGACTTAGGTCAGGTATCATACTTTCAGTAATAGAAAGCTACAAAGCAAAGAAGAAATCCTGACAGTGTTTTACGATTACATAATACAACCAAGCAAACAGTAGCAGAAGCTGGTCATTCCATAGTTAGTGATGTTCTCGAAGTTTGGTCAAAGGCACATATTCCAACACCTATAAAGAAGCATGTTGTATAGAAAATTAAAGGTTTCTTCAGAAACTAGTTTAAAAAATTGGGGAAAATAAGGAGAAGAGGCGAAACAATCAGAAGTGCTAAACAATAAAGAGGAACAATGAAAAGCAGGTTTAGAGGATTTGTTTGACATTGCACATGCCCAATCCTTGCAAATAGCAGCATTGAAGGGGCAGACTGTTTCTGTTAACACACCCCACGCAGAGGACTCATGTAAGATGCGTTGTGTTGATAGGACTTTGGCAAGAAGAGAGAGACAGTGCTGTACATAAAAGGAAAGTAAGCATTGGACCAAAAATGGTGGCTGGCTGCATCCTGTTGGAGCAGACACTTGAAAAGAATATCTTGTGGTGTGCATGTCACCATCTCATACTAGAAATAATGTGGAGGCATTGTTCATGCTTTCTCGTGATCCATCCAAAAGTCCAGACATACCGGTAATGATTTTCAAGAGATTCCAAACAAGCTGGGAACTTATAGACAAGGTCTCCCCTGTTCCCTAGCCGATATGTATTAGTCAAGTTATAATTGTTGTTAATTGCATTGTACTTCTGGAAATAAAAAGTTGTCAGTTAAGTAAGTAAGTAAGTATATTCTTTAATAAAACCAATTGCATATCCGCACTCTGGTGTACATACATCTTAACAACAATCAACAGGTAATGTTAATACGAGTACAACATTCTAACAATCAACGTCTTTCGCTGTAAATTATCTGCAAGAGGTACACAATGGTCGTGCGATCGCGGTCGCAGGGTATATTGTTGGGGCTTTTTTGGTGGAAGTAAACTATGCAATACGCGGCCCTGGTTCATCAAGACCGCAGAGAAAAGACGGGTGTCAGCTTCAAGACAAAGTCGCTCAAATTTTGGGTAGTCTTCAGGATGCGAAACTACGAACCAGTGACGACCGATGAGTTTTTGCACGGTGCAATTTCCTGTGCATCAAGAGATTATTGCCTTTGCTGAGAGTCAACTTCAACAATACCAACCACGGACGACTATCGCGAACTGGTGGAGCTGACCATCACCGTCTTTGGCGGAGTGCCTTCCACGGGCATACCATTCAGAGCACCAGCTGGACTACAAAGAGCGAGGTGAATGGCCGGGAGTATTTACAGTCTTAAGATTTGGATGTTCAAGAGACAGTTCAAGTTGACAAGAAGAGAAGAGAAGAGAAAAGCTGACATCTGATCGTTCACTGTAATGCTGTAGGCTATGTCAAAGTCTTGTTTCAAGCACCGTATGCACCATCTGCTTCTCGAATTGACCTGGTGTTCTTGAAGGACATCGAGAGATTTATAGAGAAAAATAGCGCAGTGACAGAGGTTGCAATTATGAAAATTTCTGGGTCAACTCTGGCATCTGTCGGAGGAATTGCTGGCTTATGCGTACTTTCATGACAGGGTCTCCATTGATACCAAGCGCCAAATTGTTGCTGCTCTGGTCAAAACTGGCACCAAACATCCACTATAGAGAACAACATTGATCAGCTCGAAGCAACTAGAAGATTTTGTTAGGGAAAAGACTAGAAGATTCTTCAGCATTACAGGCATTCCATCAAGTTTTCTTCAACAAGATGTCTGTGGTTGGCCAAAAGATAAGAACTGCAAGTTAGTAAAAGGCCACTGCCAGCTCAATAAGAGTTATGAATGACATGCAGAACGTGGAGTGGCACTCATGGACGAGTATAACAATCTTCCAACAAATAACGAGGATCAGAAGCAGTGTCTGCTGTTTGTTGTGAAGGAATATCGTCAAAGACAGGAACAAAAAGACACTGATGCATTAATTCATTAAATATTAATTGGAACTAAACATTTTCTTGTGTTTGTGTATGTTTTGACCCAAATAGTAAATACCACCGTTCACCTTAATTTTTTGAATATTTGCATAAGAATAGTACACACTATACAATATTCAATGGTTGACTGCTTTTTTTTACAATTTGATATATATTCGGTCTGGTAGCAACCTCTAAAACTTATGAAATCTTTACAAACTTTTCAATATAAATATTTTTGTACCTAAAACAATAAGTTGGAAGGGTGCCTCCTTTAAAATTCAACCAAATATTTTCTTAAGGAGCTAAGGACCACCCTACTATGTAAGCTATTTATATCTTCACCAACGATATAAATGGTCCGACAAATTAAGTACTAATTTTCATGTATATCGTACCAGATGTGTTTTTTTTATTATATAGCCACTCCGTTACTGCATTTTACAATGATTATGAATAAATTTAATTCCAATAATATTGTAATATAACGCTTATGAGCAAAATAATGATTTGACCGACGATTGATGTGGACGCGTGAGCGATAATATGGTATTTACCGTGCTGCAACCCAAATTGTCTACTCCGTTACCTGTCCACTCCGTTAACATTTATTTGGTAACGCATGGGACAGCTATGTAACGGAGTGGAAAAACTGTGCTCGACACTCGAAAGATAGTAATGGAGTGGACTTATTATAGGCTAAATGGTGTGGTATTTTGATGCTGTGAGCAGATTTTAAAGACAATACCATAAATATTTTAGTGTTTTATGTTTATTCGATCACTGGGAATGATTGGCTCAAGTGATTTCTTTTCAGTTGTTTGGGCCAAAAAATTTATTCGACTTAACATTCATTGCTTCTATTTCCGTAACGGAGTGGACCTTTTTCTAAGTAAATGAAACTGTGATGGAATCAAATAATTATATGTATTTTAATTTCTTTTATTTCTATTTTATAAATATTAATACCAAAAACATATTGGCACGTCAAAATACATAACAGAAGCTGTACACTGTATAAAACAGATCTCATATGTATACAGTAACGGAGTGGATAAATATTTTAGTAAGGCTATTTGTTTCTACCAAAAAGGTTTTACACTTACATATTAATGCAAAACCAAATATATATATTTGTGAAATAGAAACGTTCAAAATTTGTTCCAAAGAAAAAATTATTTGAAAATTTCTTTTTTGCTTGTTGAATTAGTGAATTTACCATGTTACCGGAAAATGACTCAAATACGTTTCTATAACTCTCTTAGCAGTGATGTTAAACCAAATCATTATTATACACAGATCTTAACGCGCTATAGCAGCCTAGTATATCTGAAGCATGCTTAAAGCCATTTTGGCTTCTGATAACGCTTTAATCTACTTACAAAAACTGCGACAATAGCCTAGTACCTCTATAATACTAGAACAGTTTACAAGCATAGTTGCCAATGTGAACTGAGTCTTGTATGAAAAAGTATGTTAACCGTAACTCCTTTTTAATAATCGATATTAATGATAAATGTAACTTTCCTGGTTTCAAGACAGTCCACGTTCCGGCAACAGGAAATTGCATGTTTGGATCCATAGCAAACAGCTTGTTAAAGAATAATTTATAAAGTTCAGAAGGCGGTATCTGCTATAGACGTTAGCTGTGACTTGGTCAACTATGTTCGATGTCACAGAGAAATATTTGCAAATGTACTCACGGACGATGTGCTGGGCAAAAGCTTTGAAAGATACTTACAGTATAAAAATTATGTCTAAAGATGGAGAATGGGACGAGGGAATTATGTTTTCAGTATAGCATGTCTATTGTAACTTTGACCGCTCTATGATGGTTTTTATCCATACAGGCACCTCTTGATTCCCACTTCGACCCCTGGACTAACTTATTGTTATATTATTATTGTTGTTACAGCAGTAATAAATTATTAATAATATAACTATTAAAATTTGATTAAATGACCAATTTCAATTTAGGCAGCTGTTTAGGCGTGCCAACTCAGAAATCCCGGATTATAACGAAGTAATCGACAACTTTGCTAAAATGAAGCCTAGACGAAAGAGGCTGTTGTAATTGGTTGGTGTTCGTAGGCCTACTGTTATGTCATAGCATAATATACTATTAGTATTACTAATTTATTGTAGGTCTACATATTGCTTTTGTCACCTTTTGGGTGCTTCACTGTATACAATTATTTTATACGTCTATTTAAAATACGGAGATAAATAAGTATAATGAAAATGAATGTAATTAATTGAAATAATTTATTTTTGTAAGTGGGACCTTTTTAACACTAGAAGCACTGAAGGGGTCAATCTGACCCCTTTTGGTTTTTAGCGGAACGCACCTCGGTCCCAGATATAGCCCGGATCCTGTAATTTTATGACTTCTCCTAACTTCGTAGGTTGTACCCTCTGCCAAAATTTGAACTCGGGGGATTCACAATTTCGGAGATTTTTGCTGTTCTACCTTTAAGCACCGAGGGGTCAATCTGACCCCTGTATTAGTACTTGCATGTGAGGCTACGCATTTCTTGTTTTTTATTCAATAATATTATAGATCAAAGCTAATTACGTAATCAAATTTGAGAAGATAGGAGATCTGGTGAGAGGAGATCAGGTGAGAAGATAGGAGATCTGGTGAGAGGAGATCAGGTGAGAAGATAGGAGATCTGGTGAGAGGAGAGGATATCTAGTTAGAGAAGAGGATATCTGGTGAGAGAAAAAAAGATCTGGTCAGAGGAGAGAAGATCAGATGAGAGGATAGGAGATCTGGTGAGAGGATCGGAGATCTGGCGAGAGGAGATGGGATCTGGTGAGAGAAGAGGAGATCTGGTGAGAGGAGAGGAGATAAGGTGAGAGGATAGGATATCTGGTGAGAGAAGAGGAGATCTGATGAGAGGATAGGAGATCTGGCGAGAGAATTAGAGATATGGCGAGAGGAGAGGACATTTGGCAATGGGAAAGCAGATCTGGGGAGAGAAAAGGAGATCTGGTGAGAGGATAGGAGGTCTTGTGAGAGGAGAGTAGATCTGGTCAGAGGAGAGATCTGGTGAGAGGATAGTAGATCTGGTGAGAGGAGAGATCAAGTGAGAGGATAGAAGATCTGGCGAGTAGGACGATTTGGTGAGAGGAGCGAATATTTGGTTAGAGGAGAGTAGATCTTGTGAAAGGAGATCTGGTGTGAGGAGAACATATTTGGTGAGAGAAGAGGATATCTGGTGAGAGGAGAGGATTTCTAGTGGGAGAAAGAAGATCTGGTGAGAGGGTAGTAGATCAGGGCCGGGATTCATGAGATATGACTAACTCCTATTCATGGCTTAAATCTGGCCTATGCGGGAGTAGCGGTTAATTCGCTATTCATGAGACAGGCGCAACGCTCTACTCTGCGAATAAGGCTATTCCGACTCTGAGGTAGGAGTAAGTCCTCTATTCTCAGCTTAAAGGCGATTAACAAAATGGCGGCCGTCGTTTCTCGTTGCAATCGACGACGTTTTAGACACCAATAAGTGTTTAAGAGAATCTGTAATTAACTCGTTTCGTTCGCCAACGGCGACCTTTAAATTGCCTTTCATTTCGCCGTCACAAAATGTTAAAATTTGACGAGATTTCTGACGATGTTGCATTCGAAGTGCCGCATCTTTCCGTTAGGCATTGATCTGTCCCAACTTCACCGTAGCTCTTGCGCATGCGCGATCAACGATAACCACTCAAATATTGGGAAAACCCAGCGTAATCGCACTTTACGCCCAGAGTAACTAATCGGCCTTCTACGCCTGTTTATGAATACCGACTACGAATAAGTTTTATTCAGAGAATAGTTATTCCCAGAGTAGGCCTTACACCCGGAGTAGCTTACTCCTGCCCCATGAATCCCGCCCCTGGTGAGAGGAGAGGAGATCAAGTAAGAGGATGGGAGAACTTGCGAGAAGAAGGATGACTTGGTTAGAGGAGATCCGGTGAGAGGAGATGAGATCTGGTGAGAGATCTGGTGATAGGAGAGTAGATCTGGTGAGAGGAGAGGGATCTAGTGAGAGAAGACGATATCTGGTCAGAGGAGAGGCGATCTGGTCAGAGGAAAGAATATCTGGTCAGAGGATAGGAGATCTGGTGATAGGATAGGAGGACTGGTGAAAGGAGAGGAGATCTGGTGAGAGGAGAGATCTGGTGAGAAGGTTGGAGATTTGGTGAGAAGATAGGGTGAGGCCTGGTGAGAGGATATGAAATCTGGTTAGAGGATAGGAGATTTGGCGAGAAGATAGGGTGAGATCTGGTGAGAGGATAGGATATCTGGTGAGAGGTTAGGAGATCTGGTAAGTGGATAGTAGATTTAGTGAAAGCGGAGGAGATCTGGGGAGAGGATAGGAGATCTGGTGAGAGAAGAGGATCTCCTATTATTTCATTCCAACTTACTTATTACACTTGTTTATGCTAATGCAATTCATGTTAATAAAGTTGGTAGTCAGTTTAATTTGCAATTGACTTTGCATTATAAATTATGTGGGGTCTAAATGACCCCTTCGGTGCTTCTAGGAAGTTCGATTTCTCGGTACTTCTAGTGTTAAAGTGCTCGCTCCCCTGATGTTAAAACCTGGCTACGCCACTGGTACCTCAAAGTATCTCTCTGACTATATGCGAAAGCCGTTATCTGCGACCTCATCTCGTCCCTTGCGCTCTGCTGATTGGCTTGATCTTTTTGTTAGTAGGACTAGGACTGTCTTGGCTCAACGTTGGGCATTTGCTGTGTTTGGTCCATCTACTTAATAAATAATAATAATAATAATAATCTTTTCTTTATTAAGCGCCTGACAAACGCACTGCGCTGTACATTTACATGTTATGCAATTTAAATCTTAACTACTAACAGAACAGACAGCATGCAATACAAGGGCGCTAATAGCAGCCTACAAAGCACATCCGCCCAACGGGGGCTCGAACTCGGTACCTCTCGGTCTCTGTGCCAGATGTTATCCAATGCGCTATCGGACTGACCTTCCTCCTAAGCCAATGCCTGGTTTTTCCTCTTTGGCCCCTCGTTCTTTAAAGACGTTTCTTTTCCCAGGGGTTTCGTGATGAGAGCGCCCCTGAATAGTTATTCTGAGAGAGGCGCTATATAAATCTATAGATACGATACGATGCGAGACGATCAACATAAATAACGGCGGTCATTTGTCTTGACGTCAGGCATGGATAAATATGCAAATCAGGTGCATTCCTCGTAAAAGCACGACGTCGCCCTGGGGCGGGATTCATGGGGCAGGAGTAAGCTACTCCGGGTGTAACGCCTACTCTGGGAATAACTATTCTCTGAATAAAACTTATTCGTAGTCGGTATTCATAAACAGGCGTAGAAGGCCGATTAGTTACTCTGGGTGTAAAGTGCGCTTACGCTGGGTTTTCCCAATATTTTAGTGGTTATCGTTGATCGCGCATGCGCAAGAGCTACGGTGAAGTTGGGACAGATCAATGCCTAACGGAAAGATGCGGCACTTCGAATGCAACATCGTCAGAAATCTCGTCAAATTTTAACATTTTGTGACGGCGAAATGAAAGGCAATTTAAAGGTCGCCGTTGGCGAACGAAACGAGTTAATTACAGATTCTCTTAAACACTTATTGGTGTCTAAAACGTCGTCGATTGCAACGAGAAACGACGGCCGCCATTTTGTTAATCGCCTTTAAGCTGAGAATAGAGGACTTACTCCTACCTCAGAGTCGGAATAGCCTTATTCGCAGAGTAGAGCGTTGCGCCTGTCTCATGAATAGCGAATTAACCGCTACTCCCGCATAGGCCAGATTTAAGCCATGAATAGGAGTTAGTCATATCTCATGAATCCCGGCCCTGAACAATTAGGCTACGCACGTGAATTGAACATTAAAAACTCGTGAATAAAAGGCCGACTTTCGTCTACTATATTTAGCCCGGGCAAATATTAATATTATAAGGTAGAGATAACCCGTACGGGTGCCATTTAGGCAATCTCTAACCGGTCTCCTAGCGTACTAGCCTTAGGCGCCGTCTCATTGGCCGGTTCAATGTTAGTGAATATTCATGACCAGCGACGTCACTGATCTCGTGTTGTTTACAAATTGCTGCTGCGGATTTGCCATTTTGACAACATAAATAACGCACAGCGCTCAACATCTGTTAATAAGCTGTTTTCGAAGATTTATAAGGCGCTTTAATAGTTCTCCTAAATAGATCGCACATGATTCAACCCATATCGCAGTAGGCCCTAATAAATAATTATGATGGACGGTAAAACTGTATTTTACGTCGTTAAATTATTCAGTTATCCTCCGAACGGCGGTCCCAAAATTCAAATTGTTGCTTTTCAGTGCTATTTTCATAAGGCACACCACTGAGCATGGTACCAGCGTAAATCCCGCGAAAAATATGTAACGTATTAAAATAATTCTTTACCTAAGCGGAAGCTGGATTGACAAAATAATTGTTTAAATTGAAGCTGGATGGACGACAGTATTTATTGTTTACCTAAATGAAAGCCGTATTGGTGAAAATATTTCTTTTATGAAATGGAAATGGGATTGATGAAAATAATTGTTTGCATAAATGGAAGCTGGATTAACTTTGACCCGGCCAATGAGACGGCGCCTAAGGCTAGTATGCTATGAGACCGGTTAGAGATTGCCTAAATGCGTACGGGTAGCACCGTCTAGTCTTATATAAAATTTAGACTTCTATCATTCAAGCATCACTCCCTCCCAGCGCCGGGCATCTCGGTGCGTCATACCATCAGGCAGGAGGCTCCTTTGTTCTTGCCAGTTGGTCGATGGCAGAAGCAAGCAATGAAATTGCACGATGGTGACCATCGCGGACGGATTGCATCGGAGGTGTCTTGGTTTTTGCACTCAAACAGTCAGTCACAGAATCGATGGTTCGACGATGACGAACAGCTGGTCACAGATAACAGAATCAACATCGAAAACAACAAAGAAGAACGAATACTCAGAAATCATCCAAGGAGCAGAAACTACACAACCAAAAACGAACAGAAAAACTTGGATCGGTCATCATTGAAAAGTCTACTTCTGAGGCGAAGAAGCCTACGTGGGACAGCAGACGGACAACTTTTCTCCCAAGTTCGGACGGAAGGCAGTTTCGTGTAAAGAGCCTCGCAACCCAACCCCAACCTCCATATTAGAGCCAACCGTTCTACAGCGGAGGAGAAACGAGGAGGAGGAACGACCAGCTGGGAAGATTCACATTTCGGTGTGACCTTGCGCGCGTTACAAATTTATTTAATAATAATAATAATAATAATAATAATAATAATAATAATAATAATAATAATAATAATAATAATAATAATAATAATAATAATAATAATAATAATAATAATAGTTAGAACTACGTGGAAAAGCAGACGGAAATGATTGACGATCGAAGGCCACTCACACACAACAGAAAACGTTTGGACATAATTCGCAACCTTTCTTGATCTTCGACAATGGACCTGCGTCAGCTGCTCACGTTTTGGTGTTTGCGTAACAACACAATTGCGGCACCTCGCAACGGCTGACACATGGTATATGGAACATTCTCAACTTCACCGCGTTTGTTTTAGCAATTATACGTCATTTGTGTTCCTCATGGTCCATCGGCCGTGACATGAGTGTAGGCTATGCTCTAGTGCCAGATTAGTTTACATTGCAGGGAAATTTAAACGACAAACAGTTTTTCCACACATGAAACTAGCGTTAATGGCAATATTACCTGTTATAACTCCACCTATGCTAATTAGATGACGAAGATGATCATAATCGTAATCGTAATCTCCAAACTTCTAAAGCGCCACTCGATAGCCATGCGCAGGGCACCAGCTTATTCACGAGCTCTGCGTCAAGTCAGAAGGGTTGATCGAGAGAGTAGTCCGAAGGAGGTCCGAGTCCGGTTTCCAGAGGATCAGAGCGGCTGAGTATCTGTTAAGGTGGGTGTCGTTTAGGTCGAGAGTTGGAGGGTAAATGATCAGTTGAGTCGGGGTAAGAGTTCTTGAAGAGGAGGGACTTTAGTTTCGAGTGGAAATCCTTGGGGTAATGGATAGAGGAGCTTGAGTCAGATGATGGTGGGTGATTGAAGATGATGGTGGAGGAACTGAAAAAGTGCGGAATTCAGGAGGTAGGTCGTTCCAGAGACGTGGTGCAGTGATGGATATGGCTCGGTTGGAGAACTTGAGATGAGTAGTGACCAGAGGTAGAGAGAGAGTGAGAACGGAGGATGATCGGGTAGAGCGGGTTGGCTGGATGGTGAAGAGGTCGCGAAGATATCTGGGCTGGGCGTATTGTAGAGAGTTGTAGATGATAAATATAGGTCTAGCGGCATTAGCGCCGGTGAATAAGCTGGTCTCCCTGATGTGGCTTTTGCGGACGCTGAGACATTTTCGAGGATTTACATTACATTTACATTACAGTCTGAGGCACCTCATTGCAAATCAACGAGAGATACCATTCATGTACTTTTAAGCAATGTCTTACTTCGCTTAAGCCTAGAACCTTTATTCCTACCAAGTGTTTTATTTCCCTCTTTCATAGGTAAATCTCAGTTACTGTATAAGAACCATGATGAAATCTGTCATGGGCAGGTGTGAGGATCTTTCTCTCACTGTTGATCCTACCACTGTCGTCTGCGACTTCGAACAACCTAGTAGTAGGCTGCTACCGACGATGCCATATGAATAGCGGTATTTACAATTATTACAATCAACACTGTTGATTGTAATAACTCAGGGCCAACATGTCAGCATACAGGGTTGCTTCTATCATCCCCCACAAAGTTCATGGCGAAAAATCCCGGAATTAGGCCCGTCGACAGCATACAGTGAGAATGCCGACTTTAAGCATGTTGGCCTTCCTACCGGTGGCTGAGGTACCCGAAGACAATACGTTTTTGCGCGGTTGCATGCTACAGGAACTATTAGAGATGGTAGAAAATCAACTGAGGACTCGCTAATAAGCGGACTTGGCCACGACATTCTCTTCTAAATAACTTTTATTAATTTTTCTTATTATTACTGTTCTAACATATACACATGTAATATTATTATAGCATAATTTCGTGTGCTTGTCAGTATATTTTATATGTTGCATCATAATTTCGTGTGAATATGCAGTTCAACTGTTGGGGAATTCTAGCATGGAACTTGTGTCCTAGCCTGGGGTTTATGTCCTACCATGGGGTGCTTTGGTCCGTGGGGCCTTTTTCCGAGGGGGCTTAAGTCCGGGAGTTTATGTCCGTTCCCCGAGCAGATTATCACCATTAAATATCCGAAAAAGTAAAAGGTCTCATGCGTTGTATACAGATATCAAGGCCCAGCATCCATCGGTCATACAAAGCTAATAGAATATGATGTCATGCAATTGAAGCTAGTTGAGCAATAAATCTCAAGACTTTTATTAATTAACAACTTACTGTTGATTTACGCCTTGCAAACACTCGACGTAGGCCTGCAATGCATGTTCTAGAAAAACAGGTGCCCGAGTAAAGTCACGAGTTACTGAATCACCTGGTGACCATATTCTGGTCACGTGCTCCCATTATCCCATAATGTGATAGATAAACCTACCATTCGTTTAGGATGGTCGAGTACTTCGAGAGTTACTTGGAAGGCGCTATTATATATACACTTTACATTCGATGCCATTCGATAAACCCATATGTAGACCAGTCTGTTGTTATCTGTCCGTCTATCTGACTGTATGCACGCAGGCATGTACTTTACATTGTTGATGTTTGATATAATTATGTATGTGTGTACGAACATGTATGAATAGGCCATACGGCTGACCATGATGAAGATTACGATAGATAGATAGATAGATAGATAGATAGATAGATAGACAGACAGACAGACAGACAGACAGACAGACAGACAGACAGACAGACAGACAGACAGACAGACATACAGACAGACAGATAGATAGATAGATAGATAGATAGATGGATAGATGGATACAGAGAGAAAGAGAGCACAATGTGATGTAGTTATATGCATAGGATGGTCCGCTGCTTAAGCGCCTGATCAACCTGCAAAAGGTTTGCAACTTTGCATAGCCCAGAAACCTTTCCAAACACGACCATTTTCAGCGCTCGCGAATAAGCTTGACCTTGCATTTATAGCTTTAGAGTAGCGCTCTTGAAATTTGGAATTTACGGTTACTATTTCGATCGTATATTTATTGCCAGCCCTAAAAGCAATGGCTGTGAGGTTGTAAAAACACATCAATTGCCTCGCTTTTGGCAAGTAAATTTTGCTTCCCAGCAGAGGCGAAAATCTATACATAACTTTGGCGCGGGGGACAGAGTACCTACGAGGGTCAGATTTTTTGGGGGACAGAAGGGCTTAAGTCAAAACTTTGGGGGCAGTCCCCTCTGACCCCTCTGCCCCCCATGATTTACGCCACTTCTTCCCAGCTCTTGTACAACGGTATGCTTCTGTGCGTAGGCCTACATTTACTTTTATGTATGCACGTTAGGGTGTTCCAAAAAGACAGAAACTTTTCAAAATTTTATATCTTGATGGCCAACCTCTAGAAAGTTTCCATAGGACTAGTTATTGTATTGTACGAAGTTACAGCTAATTAGATTAACATTTAGGCGTGGCTCAAGCGACTTTAACCATTGTATAGCTGAATCATACACATTATTTACCATTGAGAAATTTTTATCCCAGAGTATCTCAGGAACTAAAAGCAATCGAGAAGTGATTTTTGTGTCTAAAGACCCGATCACCAAGTTTAGTCTTGGCAAAAAATCGACGAAGTCTGATGATCGCAGCCGAAGTCCACGAGGTGACGTGGTGCGCAGTATGAATAAGGACTGGGAATGTTGAAATTACATTATACTATAATAAGATTGAGGTATTTAACGATAGAGAACCAGGTATACGTTCTACATCACCAGCGAGAAGTAGGCTATGGGCCGAAGGGTGTTCTATTGAAATTCCAGTGGTTTGTAAGCCAGACTTTTTATCATGCCTATCTTGGAGGACGATCACTTTGGTTTGGAAGAAGGAATATCATGAAAGGAAAATGTATCTCTAGACGTTTTGAAATGTTTAAACGGGAATTCGATATTTTTTTTAAATTGTAAAATTTTAAAACGCGTTGGGGCAAATCTTGGAAAACGAATTCTAAAGAAATATTTGTCATGATAACTAACTGCATCAAAAGGCAACGAGTTATCACTATTACGTTGACGTTCTAGAATTTTTGCTTTTTCCACTCCACCCTATTAGACAGGGCATACGAAGGAAAGAGCCAGGAGCCAGGACTGCACCTTGTAGACGACTCAACAGCACAAGAAAACCTATTGAGTGATAACTGCGCTAGCAGTGACCTCGAAGCTTTTCTCTCCATCTTCAAGAGTGACTGAAACCTTCTACCAACTACTTAAAACAAGAAGTGCACCATACGGGGGCAAATTCTTATATCCGATTAAATTTCGAAATGAAACTCATTTGTCAGTGCAAAAACTATGAAATAGACACACGTCGTAAACTTGAATATTAAATTCGAATATTTGTATGTTAAAAACAGTGAGTTAGTACGAAGACTTTTCCTAAAATATAAAAACAGTCTAGGTTTCGTCGACTGAAATAATATTATAAGAGACTGGCGTTCATTGACAACATAACAAAGCAGTTAATATTTTAATCAACTAATTTAAGGGGCAAAAAAATGTGAAGGATCTCACATGAGCCAATCATTGAAAAATGAGCAGGGTCAAGGACATAATGGTCAATGCAAATGCATGTACCTAATTTAGGTTTATATTTCCAACATATGTTGCTACAACTGTACCTATGTAGAAGTAATAAATTAAGTAGGTCAACATGTATCTAGTGATGAAATGGGTCGAACTCCGTTAACCCTCGGACTACCAAGGGGGTGGTTACCCCCTACGTTTTTAAGCATAGTTTTTTTTCCATATCGAATATAATTTTTGAATTTTAGGCAGCTGTAGCAGATTTATTGGCGCACATTTTGAGCTAAACATCATGGTGGTAGCCCACGCCATTCAAAAGTTATACCTGATATACCCGAGGCACCAGGGAAGGTGGATACCACCCCCTCTTAGTTTTTCGACTATAGCTTATTGACTATTCTTTCTTTAAAAAAAACAATTATAGCATTCTTTAGAGGGAATGCAGGGCTTCATTTGCATACCTGCAACTTTGTCTTATGAAAACCGGAAGTGATCAAAATAAATAATAATACGCGTAATATGCGTGAAAAATGGCTGAATGTAAGCACTCTCCCTTAGTGTTTTGTCTGTAGCGTATTCATTTGTCTTCCTAGAAGAGAAACAAAGACACCGTTCTTTAGAGGGAATGTAGGGCTTCATTTGCATACCTACATCTTTCTCTTTTGAATACCGGAAGTGATAAAAATAAATAATAATACGCGTAATCTGTGTGAAAATGGCTGAATACAGCATTACAACGTAAACCGATATATATGTAGGCCTATGGATATATATGTATGGATGTAGGCCTACATTTATACTACATAAACATGTGTAGGGATGATTGTGTGTATCTTTTATACATAGATCAGTTTCAAAACACACATAATCTTATATTTGTTTATCCAAAAAGTACAAAATGTACGCAATAATATAAAATATTGCTAATTAATGGGTTCCGTTGTTAAAGTGATGTAATTTCGAGGTGCATTCACATAATGTTCAACTAAATATATCATTCTGTGCAGAAATGAATGCTGAATCCATTGCTGTATTACAAGTTATGATATGTGAAACCAAACACAAAATCCAGGGGGCTGGTAACCACCCCCCCTTTGGTAGCCGATGTCACAAAAAAAGCTTGGTAGCCCGAGGGTTAATGGGTTAATAGCAAATATTTTACAGTGAAGTCCTCAGTTATAGAATAAATTGAAGCGGTAATGAATGTAAAGGATCACACTCGATCATTTCATTGAACAATGAGCAGGGTCCAGGCCATAATAATGGTCGCACCGTAGAGTAGGCTCTTCATGTCGTTTGGCTGTCTAGTTAGTCGATTTGATGGACCCAAGATCTGAGTTGAATCTAATCAGAAGTGTTCTCTACGCTAACCTAATATTGCCGTTAGTGTTATTTAGAGCAAAAACGTTCGCCAGAAAGCGCTCAGGTACCGTAACGGGAAGGACGACATTATGTTATTTTCAGCAGTGTACATCATCTTTCAGGTAATACCAAACCACAGCAGAATTAAACCCCAAGCAATCAAAATATCCGAAGATTATAGACTGCGGGGAGGGACGTACGGAGATAGTAGTGGTATTAAGTAGTTGTATAGCTCAAAAAGGGCAGCTTGAATCTCAGTCTGAATTTAACAGGAAGACAATGCAGCTGACCGAGCAGGTTTAAGGATTTCTACGAGTACAGAAACGTAGCACCACATCGGTCAGCATTATTGGATGGGCCGAAGCCTATTGACTTCAAGATCTGAGATACGTTCAAACACATAAGTGACTTAATCGAGGCGAGAGCGGACAAGCGAAAAGGCTATGCCCTGTGGCATATCTTTGGTAAGAACAAAACAATATTCATCTCAGTGGCTCTAAACGATCTGTAGGCTATCATATACTGCCCTTTGTCTCTGGATTGGTACCCATATGACTTATGAACATCTTCCGTTGATTCGCACCACATCAGCCTCATCTAATATCATCTGCCTTAAATCTTTCTATATGTCTTTAATCAGACTACGATTGAAAACTAAGTTCGAAAATAAAACTTACCTTTCAATTTCTTTTCCTCCTTGCAACTGGATCGATCTTTTTTCTTATGTAGTATATATGGACAAACCCTCTGACTTGACGCAGATAAGCACCAATAAATAGCCAAATAATTCAAAGGTCTGCGTGTAACATCTTTCAGCTATAATTTATAAGCTTGCTAAACAAAGGAGTATGTAAATGAAGTTTGTTCAACAACAGATTTCAAGACTATTTATTGGAGGCGTGACACATTGTAAGCAAGCACTCGTTATAGGCCTACATTGTGTGTTTAAGATAAACAGGTGACATAGTAAAGCCATGAGTCAAAGCCTAATTTGAACGATCATACCGTGACCACGTTCAGGTCACGCGCTCCTATGAGAGATCACATTGAAAATCATTTAGGCTGATGGTGGGGTACATGAAGGTGCAATATAAATATCTATTATATAGAAGCTTTGTTTATTCATTAACACATTGTCAGGATGCAATGCAGTTAAAGTATGGCCATGTGTAGGCATTATGCACATTTTGAGTTTCGGCGGCCATTTTGCCCGCCATTTTGGATAGTACAATTCCCACACTATTGCCAATGCGATAATTCGATTCCTTGACCTTGATAGTATTACATTGGCCATTTCATTTGTCATTGTAGCTTCTTATCTATGGGCTCAAATATACACATTATACAATGTATTGTTTTGGCGGCCATATTGGCCGCCATCTTAGAAACTGACCTTTCCACAATTAGGCAAATATTAAAACTCAATTCCGTGGTCGAATCAACACTTCATTTCTAATTGGAGCATAATAATGAGCTAATATCTTCTATAAATACATCTTCATTATGAACGAAAAAGTAGTAACGTCGAGGCCGAAGTGGGGTAGATTTCTACCCCATGACACTTTGAACTGAAATAACTTTCTCAGACAACAAGACATGATGATGGTTTTGGTGTGAGAATATGTCGGGGTCTTAACTTGTAAACATGTGGAACGTCAAGTTATGACTACCTACAGTTACTCCGCAATCAACATCCAAACACCGCTGGGGTAGAAATCTACCCCCACTTCGGCCTCCGAAGGTTAACGGGACACTGGTCCCTTTAGATACTCCTTTTTTTATCCCAAATTATCATTAGTTAGTTAACTAGCAAAGTTTCGTTCTTTGGGCACTTCTCTTATTTCTGTATATTCGAACATAGACCCACAGTAATACATCGATCACCTTCTAATGACGGTTTAATTAAAAGATTACTTCTAGAGTGACCCTTGTTAGCGGCGCTTAGGCCCCTTTAGGACTCTCGCTTTGATAGCAATTATCTTCGTTGTAACCTACTGCATTTGTCAACACCGTCTTGTTTGATTGGTTTCAATAAAATCTGTGGTTATGGTTATGGTTAGTATTAATCCAAAAGTTATCGAGATCCCGCTAGGTAGTGTCCCTTTATGTGGTAAATTTATATAAAAAGCACAGACGGCACAAATTGCTCGATGCCAATGGTCCGCAATGTCCGAAGGTCTAGTGGAAAGCAAACTGTACCTCAGAATAACATTTTAAAATTCAGAAAATATTTATAGAGCATATATGAATAGAATAATGGGAAAAAATAGGGAATTGTTGGTTTCTGCAATGTATCATTTTTCTGGACACCCCTAGTCCCCATCCATTAAGTGGATTCATGCACGCAGCGTGTTTGTCTGTATGTATGTCTGCTGTTCGTGTACCTCTGTCCCGTTAAGTGTTATTTGAATTCAACTTATTGAACTGAGGTTAACATGCATACGGAAATTCGTGAGTCGTACCCGTGCAAGACTTAAACAGACTTTTATTTGTTATTATTTGTTATTTATTTATTGCATCAGACAACAGAACAGATAACAATATACATCATGACAGAAACAGTTCAGTCACTGCGCAACAGGAAGCCAGGAAAACGCTAAAAGCTTATACCACCCTGGCCCCTAGTACCTGGTTCATTTCAGTCAACGTTTAGTGTCACACAGATCCAAATTAAATTATACTAACAGGCAGCTAAGTCCGAATAGTTTTAGTACTATACATTAGACATTTTATACATTAAGCATCATCATGGAGCACATAAATCAGAACCAAAGTAAACAGAGACAAATTTTATGACAAGATTATGACAAAATTATGACAAAAGAAATAATAGAACAAAACACAAATGAAATGAAATAAAACTAAATAAAGCACTATTTAGAATAACACTACTACATAACTAAGGAATGTGTGCATCGAAGTTGGTCAAGACAAAAAAGGATGGTTTGTTCAGTAAAGACCTATTATTTCTAACAAAGTTAGTTTTCACTGTATTTTAGTAGGTAACCTATTTTCAGTTTTCTTTTAAATGTGAACAGAGATTTCTCTTCTTTAAGTTCACCAGACAGTGAATTCCACAAGCGAGATCCCAAGACCTGGAGGTTGCCCGCTCTGGATGCAGTGCGTGCATAAGGAACCACATAATTGGATGAGCTCCGAGTGTTATGGGAGTGAATTTGATCAACTGTTGTGAAATAATTGGAGAATTTTTTGGTAACATATTATGTACAAACTTGAACATGAGCACAAGTTTAGATAAATGCGACAACTCATAAATTTTTATTATACTTAAGGTGCAGAATAAAGGATTGGAATGAGACAAGTAAGCAGAGTGGGTGATTATTCTAACAGCAGCTTTCTGAAGTTTCAATATCCGGTCTAAATTTCCGGTTCTGTGTGGCGACGACCATACAGAGCAGCAGTATGTCATATGCGGTTCAAGTAGGGTGTGGTATAGTAGTTTTAGTTTGTCGAGATCAAGGATATGGTTAATCCTGTAGAGTATACCCACTATTTTAGATATTTGATTAACTACCATGTCAGCATGCTTCCTCCATTTGAGGTCATCAGTAAGTACCACACCAAGAAATTTAATTTCATGCACCTGTGTCAGAGGTACTCCATCTATAGTAATATTGATATCAATATCCAAGTACTTTTTTTGGCAAATATCATAAAACATGTTTTTTTAAGTTTAGAGAAAGTAGATTCGCTGAGAACCAATGACTTATATCTTTCAATTTATCATTTAATGATGCAGCTAACAGGAGAGGACAATATCCAGTTGTAAAGATGTTTGTATCATCTGCAAACATAATCAAGCTCAGATTGGTTACTGATTGAATATCATTTACATACAGGAGGAATAAAAGAGGCCCGAGGACTGAGCCCTGCGGCACACCACACGTTATTGGTAAGAAAGATGAGCAAGCGTTATTGAGGACAACATATTGATATCTATTTGATAAGTAACTCGCAAACCAACTGAGGGGGTACCCCGTATTCCATAGTGCTCGAGTTTATCCAAAAGTATTGCATGATTCACAGTATCAAAGGCTTTTGATAGATCTAGAAAAATTCCAATTGTGGTTTGGTGGTCATCTAAGGTTTTGCTGATTTGGTTAGTGAGATCAAGTAAAGCCAGCTCTGTGGATAAATGTTTCCTAAACCCATACTGGGTATCTGCAAGGAGGTTATTTTGTTCCACATAGGTGATAAGCCTATTATAAATAATTTTTCCCAACAACTTGGCAAAGGGTGACAAGATAGAAATTGGACGATAATTGGAAATCTTTAATTTATCCCCCGTTTTAAAAATTGGAATGAGCTTTGCTAGTTTGAGCTGGTCGGGAAAAACACCTTGAGTTAAAGACTGGTTAAATAAGTTTGCTAATGCAGAAGAAACTTCAAGGGAGCATTGTTTTAAAACCATTGTCGAGACTTCATCATAACCCCTACTATGAGAATTGTTCATCAGAGCAATACAGTCTATGATTTCAGGGGGCGTCACCGGGGCGAAGAAAATAGATTGCAGGGTTCGAGTCTTAAGGTAGTCGTTTGGCTTATTACTAACTGGAGCAATAGACTGAGCTAACTTGGGACCTATGTTACTAAAATAATTGTTAAAGTTCTCAGCTATAAGTTTAGAGTCAGTAACCCTACACCCACCATGGTCTATTTCAGTTATTTTTGGAGTAAACGCACTTTTACCAATGATTGTGTTGATGGTTTGCCAAACTTTGTGCAGACTATTTCTATGGAGTTGGAGTTTGTTTGCATAATACCCTTTTTCAGCTGCTCTCAACAGTGAGGTCAGCTTATTCCGGTAGGTTTTGTATTTATTGAATAGAATCTTGCTATTACCATTTTTAGCTTGTACACATTCTCTGTACATTACATTTTTCTTTTTAATAGATTTCTTCAGTGCAGAAGTTAACCACGGTAGATCAGTTGACTTCGATTTACCTCCTACCCGACTAAGAGGGAAGCAAAGATTATAACAATGAGTAAACTTATTCAGGAAATCATCAAAAGATACATTAACCTCAGAATTCTCAGTCAAGTCCCACTCGATAAGTGCCAGTTTTTGCTTAAATCTTGCCAGAGAGTCATCAGTAGTTATTCTTTTAAAGAGTAATGAGTTCATTTCTGGTTTTGGCTTATTCTGTGAGACATAGGTTGTGCAACAGACAGGCAAATGGTCTGAGATATCTGTAATCCATATTGATGAATTCTTAATACTTGAAGGATGGACATTTGTAAGAATGTTATCTATTAGAGTCGAAGAATCAGGAGTAATACGGGTAGGCTTGTCTATTAGTGGATAAAAACTATGTGCATAAAGTAGGTTAAGGAAGTTTTCAGTTTCTCGATGTTTATCACTATTCAAGAGATTTATATTAAAGTCTCCTAGTAAATAACAGGGTTTCCTTTCTGAGTGCAGTCTGGCTAGTAGGTTACCAAAGGCAGTGTTAAAGGAAGGGAGGTCCACATTCGGAGGCTTATACACAGCTCCAACAATTATAGATTTCCCAGCAATACAGATCTGAATAAACAAGCTCTCCATAAGATGATCATCAACAGAATAACATTTAAGCGCGTAAGAAGGGATGGTTATCTCATTCAGAAATAAGGCAAGTCCCCCTCCTCTACCATGAGATCGAGGTTTAAGGAGCTGGTGTACCCTGGGATAAATACAGTAAGGAAATGGTTTCAATAGACTACACAATTTGAGAATAAAAGTTCAAATTTGTCATTTTTAACGCTTTATTGAGTTTTATGTGATATACTCGTGACTGATAATGGACATCAGAATTAAGATTTTTAAGGCTAGTTTCACTGTTTGTATGCTAAAATGCACCATTTTAGATTTAGTTTTGCCTAAAAATTCTGGGGACGGGCTCAGCGAGCGAGCTCACAGATACCTACCACCATTTTGCTCAGTCGCCTTCGGCATCCTGGCCCGCCACTTGCTGAAACAATATTGCCACTGGCCTGTCATTAAAAATAGGTTTCACACCCCTGACTTATAATATCTTCGAAAATTTAATGTCATTTCCCGCATTAACTCGTTTTCAATTTCGAGCTGGCAGTTGGAGCCTACGAATGCAAGACTACCTAAGGCCTATGACGGCCTTAAAACGGCCCTGTAAATAGTGGCTGACTAACTTGAATGGACACTGCCCGTGGACGTTATCCAAGGAAGTTGCCTGATTTTAAAGCATTACAAAATTCCCAACTGCGACGTCAGCTGCAGACGTCATAGACCGTGAGTCATTTTCCGGTAACATGGTAAATTCAGAATTCAGTTGTCCCCGGTCATTTCTCGAAAAACTATGCCTAGTCTGATTATGCTAAGTGTTGATAATTAATATGTATTTGATCAGTCAACAATTTCAGATATTTGAAAGTAATTTAAAGCAATAACCTAATTTATTAAAATTTATTTTCTATTTAAAATGTTCCACTCCGTTACTGTCCCTAGGCTCTAGTACTTATTGCTTTAGTCTACAATTTCGAAATGATTTGTATTGAGCCAAAAAATTCACGTGTTTCTTATGTATTATATATTTGTGTATGTTTTAAAATACAACTTGGTGAACCGGATCTTCAGTATAATTAAAGGCAACTTTTTAAAACTTGTCCCCAGGATTTATGTATACTCCGTTACCATGTAAAAAATAATCTTCTATTTCCGAACCATTCAATTTTGTGTTCGCGCAACTAGACTCATCTCTTCTATGTAATCTATGTAAGCTATTTATATCTTCACCAAAGATATAAATGGGCCGAGAGGTTTCATACGAATTTTCATTTATTTCGAACCAGATGTGTTTTTTATTATACAGCCACTCCGTTACTGCAGTTTTCCCATGATTATAAATGAATCTAATTCCCATAATATTTGTAATATAATGCTTATAAGCAAAATAATGATTTTACCAACGATCGATGTGGACGCGTCAGCGATAACATGGTATTTACCGTGCTGAAACCCAAATTGTCTACTCCGTTACCTGTCCACTCCGTTAACATTTATTTGGTAACGCATGGGACAGCTATGTAACGGAGTGGAAAAATTGTGTTCGACACTCGAAAGATAGTAACGGAGTGGAATTATTATAGGTTAAATGGTATGGTATTTTGATGCTGTGAGCAGATTTTTAAGACAGTACCATAAATATTTTAGTGTTTTCTGTCTATTCGATCACTGGGAATGATTGGCTCAAGTGATTTCTTTTCAGTTGTTTGGGCGAAAATATTTATTCAACTTAACATTAAATGCTTTTATTTCCATAACGGAGTGGAACTCTTTCTAAATAAATGAAACTGTGATGGAATCAAATAATTATAAGTTTTCTAATTTCTTTTATTTCTATTTTATAAATATTAATACTAGAAACATATTGGAATGTTAAAATACACAACAGAAGCTGTACAATGTATAAAACAGATCTCATATGTATACAGTAACGGAGTGGACAAATATTTTAGTAGGGCTATTTTTTTCTACCAAAAACTTTTTACATTTACATATTAGTGCAAAACCAAATATATATATTTGTGAAATAGAAACATTCAAGATTTATTCCAAGGAAAAAAAATGTATTTTGAAAAAAAATGTTTTGGCTTGTTGAATTTGTGAATTTACCATGTTACCGGAAAATGACTCAGGTATTTGAACAGGCTTGCGACGGCCGCGCACGAGCGCATCTCAGAGCGAACATTGAATAAGTAAGTAGGCCTAAGTAAGAAGTATCGACTTTAATTCACAGTGGCAGACCGCATTTTGAGTTACAAACGACATTATACATAAACGTGTATAACTGTACAATGTACATGTACAATCAAAGACAAGAATAATCGGAATATAACATACGAAGAAAAAGGTTCTTCACATTCGATTATAGGGCGCTCTTTGTCGAAGATAGCGCTCCGACTGTTTTATTGAGTGCAAGAAATGGAACAACACGTGCTCCGGGTTGCATAAATTCAAACCTCGTGATGAAGTAGCCTAGTTATTGGCAGGGTTACATTTGTTGAGACTAAAGTGAGAATAACAGCTTTTTAACATAATATTGTTACCAATAA
>JACEVL010001272.1:0-20000 GCA_020284085.1 Aporrectodea caliginosa | reverse complement strand
GTAATTTTGAGTACGGGTCGGGTTCGAGTACGGGTAACAGTTCTGTGTTACGGATACGGGTCGGGTAGCAAAGATTTTCTACCCGCAGACCTCTAGTTGTTACCCGTAGCTCTGGAACTATTGAACTTTACAGTATTGTAATAGTGAAGAGTCCGCCTCGTGACTCACGTTCTTGGTTAGTAAAGTGATCGAAACTGTTGGATTCGACTCCTGATAAACCACAGGAGCATTATTCCGCGAACAAGCCTTACCACTCGCTGGGACATGAATGTTTTAGTAATCCTGGTGTCTGAGTTCGAACTCCAGGTCAGTAACAATAATAAATTGGTTATTGAGAATTTTCATATAGACCAAGGCCTACAAAAGCCCATCCTTTCAAGAGTTTACAGTGGACATGTCTTAATGTGGTATCTTTATCTGTGACGAACATAAGAACACAAATCTAGGCCTACATAATCCGACGGCGCCTAAAATGAGGACCTATTAGGCTATTCATCAGTGTATTATTTCCAGTTATTACGGGCCAACTATTTTTAATGACGCTGCGGTATGTGGTATGCAAGTTAACACGATTCGGCCCACAATATCACAATATCACATGCGCATAATTAATTTCTTATTCATAACAACAATGCCTCACACAAGTCTGACGTTAACGTAGGCCTAAATACACCGGTACACGATCTTTTATTGCAACCACACTATGGCTACGACCCTCTTCAGTTTTCAATGATTTGTTCGAGTAAGATCCTTCACAAATTATTTATTGTTGCTAACACTTAGGCCTACTATAATTCTTAAGTTAAACGGCGAGCTTCAATACAAACTACTTAGGCCTACAGTACTGTTTTATTATGTTGTCAATAAACTTGAGTCTGTTCTGTAAAATATTACTTGAGTCGACGAAATGCTGACTGTTGTAATATTCTAGAAAAGACCATCGTTCTAATTCACTGTTTTTAATAGTGCAAATATTCGAATCTAATGTTCAAAATTACGACGTCTGTTTACATCATGGGTTTTGACTTCCAACTCAGTTTCATATAAAACTTTCAATCGGATATAGGAAATTTGTCCCTGTATGGTGCACGCTTTGTTTACACAAGTGACTGTTTAACTGTCGGATTCACCCAAACAGCCTACCTCCACACAAGAATGAGATTAAATCTTTGAAGTCAGTACTAGCGCGGTTGGCACTCAGTAGGTTTTCTTGCTCTGGTCAGCCGTCCACAAGGTGCCGTCTTCGCTCTGTCCTTCGTATGTCTTTTTCCTATAGCTCATTGCGATGCTTCGTAACTACATGTATATCTGCACAATAATACTTCCACTGAAAGGAGTCTCTTAGGGCTGAGCGATATCGTATCGTATCGTATCTAAAAAAAATTAGAGCGCCTCTCGCAGCATAGACTATTCAGAGGCGCTTTCAGCGCGTAAGCCCCGGGGGGGGGGAGAAACGCTTTAAGAGAGCCAGAGGATGCGTGAGAAATCCCAGACATGAGCCCGTAGAAGAAGGGGAGGCCATTCCAAGTGGAGGGACCTGTCACAGCAAATGCCCGGCATTGAGCCAAGGCAAATCTAACACGAGGGACAAAGAGGTCCAGACGGTCAGTAGAGCGCAAAGGGCGAGCAGATGTTGCAGAGAGAGGCTTATGCATAAAGTCCGAGAGATATTTTGGTGCAAGGCCAAGTTGAGATTTGGAGACCAGGAGGAGGATCTTATAATGGATACGTGAGGAAATTGGGAGCCAGTGAAGCACTTCAGTCATATAAGCTGAAATATGGGAAAACCGAGGGAGGCGTGCTATGAGTCTAGCAGCGGCGTTTAACACTAGAAGTACCGAGAAAGCGAACTTCCTAGAAGCACCAAGCTAGGGGGTCATTTTGACCCCACATAATTTATAATGCAAAGTCATTTGCAAATTCAATGAAATTGACTATCAACTTTATTGACATAAATTACATAAGCATAAACAAGTGTAATAATCGTAATCGTAATCAAACATTTATATAGCGCCACTCTAAAACAGAGGCGCTCCCGACCCGGGCCAGTCTCTTCACTGGTAAAGAGACGTTTTCAGGCGCTTCCTCTCACCAGATAAGTAATAAGTAAGTTGGAATGGAATAATAGAAGATCATCTTATCTCACCAGATCTCCTATCCTCTCACCAGATTTCCTATCCTCTCACCAGATCTCATATCTTCTCGCCAAATCTTCTATCCTCTCACCAGATTTCTTATCCTCTCACCAGACATCACCCTGTCTTTTCACCAAATCTCCTATCCTCGCACCAGATCTCTCCTCTCACCAGATCTTCTCTCCTCTCGCCAGATCTTCTATCTTCTCACCAGATCCCCTCTCCTTTCACCAGTTCTTCCATCTTACCACCAGATCTCCTATCCTCTGACCAGATATCCTCTCCTCTGACCAGATATTCTTTCCTCTCACCAGATATCCTCTCCTCTCACCAAATATCGTCTTCTCTCACCAGATATCTCTTCTCACCAGATCTCCTCTCCTCTCACCAGATCTCTCTCCACTCACCAGATCTCCTCTCACCGAATCATCCTTCTTCTCGCCAGATCTCCTATCCTCTCACTTGATCTCCTCTCCTCTCACCAGATATGCTACCCTCTCACCTGATCTCTCCTCTACTATCCTCTCATGAGATCTCTCCTCTGACTAGATCTTCTTTCTCCCACTAGATAGCCTCTCCTCTCGCCAGATATCCTCTTCTCTCACCAGATCTGTTCGTTTCTCACCAGATCTCCTCTCACAAGATCTTCTTCCTCTAATCAGATCTCCTCTTCTGTCACCAGATCTCCTATCCTCTCAACAGATCTCCTCTCCTCTCACCAGATCTCCTATCTTCTCACATTTTATTACGTAATTAGCTTTGATCTATAATATTATTGAATAGAAAACAAGAAATGCGTAGTGTGTCACACAATGACGACACCTTTGAGGACAAATAATTATACGCTATACAATGTGATTAAAATTACAATTACAGTCAGGAAGTAGTTGTGAGTGTTTAGCGACATGTCATGGCTGCTAAATGTGCTAACGTCGCCCTCCTCCTTTTTCCAGTCTTGGAAATGGCACTACTAGAGTACTGACAGTGGCGGAGTCAGTTGCAATCAATAAGTCGCAATTGAGATAATAATTATATAGCCTAACTGTGCCCTAGCACTATGGCGTACAACAGCTGGAACGAGCAGTTTATCTTTTAATTTTTCTTTTAGTGTCTCTGTTTCTCCACCCGAATGTCTGTTTGAGTGAATGTCTGTCTGTTGGTCGATCGCTTTAGAACTGCGTATTTAGAGAGCAGCAGAGGAATCGAATCACCTCCTGTGCCTGCAAATCACGATGCCCTAAATCACAGGTGGTACATGTAGTTTCGTCTACAATTTAACATCCAGATGCAGTTGAATGAGACAGTGAGTGACCTAAATGATGATGAAGTGGTAACGATGATGAAGACTACGGCGATTGTAATGTTTCATGATTATGATGACGACGACGATGATGATAGACAGCAAGAAGATGATGAAGCGGAAATTTAGGAAAAGGATGAGTACGAAATCTGGAAACGTGGAGACACCTAACTAGCAACCTGCATAATTATCATAATTATAACCTACTCTCTTCCTTTATATGTTCATCAGTTTTCCACAATGGCCAGTGGCACTTGTTCTACATGGAGCAAAAAACCTCGACAAACTGTCAACTGCCTATATCTCAGTGCTCAGGTACTGAGATAATCCGTAAACTAAATATTGCTCAGAGATAAGTAATTAAGTATGCATAAATATTATATACATCGGGATCTCGCTGACAGAAAATCCGGTTACCGACAAATTTCGTTAGATAGACAATAGAAAGGCTAACATTGCACCTTAATCGTCATCATGTGCCGCTGTGTTTGAGGCTACTATGAGACCGTCATTATTCTACATTCACCAATGGAACTATTTATTGTATTGTAATCTCTAATTTACTCTTTTCGCTTGGATATTTTATCTGCTTGCAAACGATATGCAGTTGGACCTCACGCACGAATACTGGACTTTTCCAACCTCTAAAATAAATTTTTTACCTAATAAACATATTCAACTTTCCATATTTATATTCCGCAATTAATTAAACTGTCCTATAATTGAATACTTAGGAGGTTACTACACACGGAACAGTCAGTGGAGGCGCCAAGATTTCAGGTTGGGGGGGCTAAAGCTCCAAGCCCTTCCTTGTTGTCCCCTCCTCCCTGTGATTTACAGTGATTTCCCACTTTTTTGGGGCTGAGCCGCAATTAGGGGGGCTAAGCCCCCATAATTATCCCCTACTTGCGCCCCCACTGGCAACAGTACGAAGGGGCGACTATTTATAATAAATTGCGTTGGTCAACCATCGTGAAATTTACACTCTCTGAGTATCCGTTCAACGCGCAGTTTTAAACGATTAGGGCCTAGAAAGCGGATGCAGAGGCCTATCCGCGCCTATGTAAACTGCAACAAAATATTCGGTGCGATTTTACAGTCGAGTGATGTGTATTTGAAAACATGATGCCATTGAAGATTCCTAAGTAAATCCAATACTACTAACAGACATAGACCATACGAAACAAGATCCAACCGCAAACTCCGATAGATTACCAGTGTTAAGTAAAGCTCGTTTTAACAATAGACTGGTCGACGAAAAGCTTTGTGAACATGACTTTTGGATATACGCGATTTTTTTACAGCTGAATTTTATTCTTGGTATGTCCATCATGCTAATTAAAAAGGTTATGCACAAATTTATTAGTCTAATCATCTAGTGAGTTGAAGCTAATCCATTTAAACACCTTGAAATCGGTATCAATTAAATAACTAGTCAAAACTTAATCCTATCTTGCACCGAAGCCAATCTTATGATTTTTTATCTTCCTGGCTTTTTTTCTAATCGGTCGGAAACTTCGAGTGATCCATAAAATGGTTTTGGAATTTTGTCAAAGGTATGCAAAAACCTGAAAAACAAGAGATTAGGCTCGTGAAAGTCATAACACAAGCAGACAAAGAACTTTTGTTACAAAATTGGGGTTCTTTAACGATAGAACTGTCTTCTAGCAACAGAAAGGAAAGAAATAGAAAACATAGGATGATTCTGTAACGTATCTCCAAAATTTAGTTGTTTATATCCAAAGCAATGCCGATAAATGCGAACAAATTAAAATCTTTGGCAGACGCGCACTCGGATGTCATCGAAAGTCGAAGTAAAATTGCTGAAGAGTTTCTTTCATTTAAAGACATGTGCAAGGAAACATTCAGTAGTGTCAATGAGGAAAATTTCAGTGTCGCAGAAATTACCATCAATAATGTAGGCCTACTAATATTCATGATCACCAATGACACGTGTTCCATTTATCATAGCCTGTCCCTAGTGTATCGCGTTTTTTGACTTTGCCAATAAACAGCGCTGAAGTGAAACGATCTTTCAGCCGACTCAAACCCGAAATAATACGTTCTACAATGGGCGAGAACAGGTCGTCTAGTTTAGTTTTGATTACGATCGCTAGTGAATTGGATTATAAGTAATCGATAAGTTGCTAAAATGAAGCCTAGACGAAAAGGCTGCTGCAACTGGCTTGTGTTTACACTATTATGTTATATTAAAATACAAAATACACGTAGGCCTATAATGATAATGAATGTAATTAATTGAAATTATTTATTTCGGTAAGTGAGACATTTTTTATGTACTCGCTCCCTCTGCTGTTACAACCTGGCTACGCCTCTGAGTCGAGTGATGTGTGTTTTAAAACAGGATGCGATTCTAGCCTCGTAGTCAGTCTCCGATGCTTCTAATAGACGTGGGCCACACATGTCATTGAGAGAGTTATCAAAGCGTAAAAGCCGATAGATTCCTTTTTTTAACAATAGACCGTGTTGTCAAAATGCGGATGTGCGCTATCCTATTTCAGCTGAATTTTATTTGTGGTACGACGACCAATCTAGTTTTTAAAAATTGCGATACAATGTGGACAGGCTAGGACAATAATAGCAACTAAGTATTATTGAACCTATTTCAAATTGTATAGGCCTAGATTTTTCTCAAAGTTAATTAATAAACGTATAATTAGACCTACCTATATGCATACAAGCATACATAGCCTATATGCATGCATACGGTACAGATATACATATACAATTTTACATACATAGCTGTTTTGATCCACATAATATTCATAAAAAGATACTTGCATATTATATATATACTGTATACAATATACGGTTATCCCGTAGTTTAGGTTGGTAAATTATTTGAATATCTTCAATATCGAACTTCATGTTGGTAAGCAAGCAATCTACCTATGTCCATGATAACCATCGTCAGTCCCGCTTCCATTTCATGGAGAATTTTTTTAACCAATCCAGCTTCCATTTCATGAAAAATATTAGCCAACTTCTATTTAACAAAAAAAATATTTTTCATCAATGGAACTTTTATTTAAGCAATGAACTATTCTCATTGGTCCAGGTTCTACTTACGGAAACAATTATTTTCATCATTCCAGCTTCTATTGCATCAAAAACTTAGTTTCATCAATCCAGCTTCTATTTACGGTAAAAATTATATCCATCAATCCAACTTCTATTTAAAGATACAAATGGTTTCATCAGTCCCACTTCCAGTTAGGGAAACAATTTTTTTCCTCAATCCAGCTTCCATTTCAATTTGACGATATAAAATAATTTACCAACCTAAACTACGGGTTTACCCAATATACAATATGCATTTAAACACAAGTAAATGCATACACACAAGTGGCTTGTTTAAACGCTAGGAATACAATCCGTTCGTCTTGTACGTATTTTCCTCCCTAAATGTCATTTATTCTGTGTTTAGGAATTGAAACGTTGGTCGTTGGTCCACGTAATACAGCTGTTATTGTTGGCCAAAGGATGGAATTGAAATGTCAAGTGGACAATGAGGTGGTAGTTCGTGAGTGGTCGATTCAGAGAAACTCTACTTTAGAGACGAAGGAGAGGTTGTTTACTAAAATGTTAAACGAAAGCAGGATTAGTAATACACACTTTGGCGTGGATGTCAACGACTTTGGCTCCGGGATACTTTATGTTAACTCAACGACACTGGATGATGCAGGAATTTACATATGCACAATACACAATGGATCAGAACAGCCACAGAAATACAGCGCCCATTTAATTGTCTTTGGTAAGTTTTTCATCTTCAAACAAGAAGTTTAAGATTTTTAAATAATTATATTTCTGCATTAAACAAGTAAGACGTAGGAATAATTTTACTTGCAGAAATACAATAGCACAGAAGTTTCTGGATTTGCATATTTTCAAGCACTTTGAAACCGTTTATCTTCGCCGATATCTTCTCCTATTGCTGTACAACTGTGTTTTTCCGTAGAGACAGAACCAGTGTGCTTCTCAAACTTTACTCTGCCTCTCAACGCAGCAGTGCTGGAAGAAACGTATCTATGGATGCGATGCACAGTCAACTTCAGAGGCAATTTGGTTCCAGATATTGAATGAAGACAACACAGGACTATGGAGAAGAATACGACGAAGGTCGAGAGATAACGAAATTGGCTGATACTGAAATCATTCCAAATTCAAGTATCACTTCAGAATTGACTGTTGTTCTTACCTCAATCACCAGTTCGCTTTCTTATTCCTTCAAGATCTTCTTCAGACCAACCAACGATACTCAGGTGAAGAATGCAAACAATGCACCAAACTACAGTTATATGTGGAAGATACCTGTAGTTGTCATCGCATCTACTTATCTGCCAATTGGTATGTATTGTGGAAATCTACCTTGAATAACCTAGTAGGTATTGTATGTTTCTTTTTGTTAAGCGATGTCTTACTGTTCTACCTAACTGGCCAATGACCAAAGAAGTATTCAAGTCGTATAAGCTATCATCAAAAGTGGTTTAACGTCGCGATTGTAATTTGTTAACGGTCATACGGTTGCAGGTGTGACTGCCTGTTTTACGCGAGGGCAGAAACAGCTAGGGGAGAATGAAACATGCAGACAGAGACAGACGGAGTGATGCAAACAAACAGACACACAGATGCATAGCATGAACTAAAATAAGCAATGCACACGATGGAGCTCATTAAATAAGAATAAATAGAAAGATGCCAAAAAGCAGACAGGTGCCCAAGAAACATTCCACCGTTTGATTTTAACTTTGGTTATGTGACGACACTTTATACATATACATCAACTCAAACTGAGCGACCCGTTTCGGTTTCTGGATCGAGATGTTTGTATTCTAACTCTTTGTGTCCGTTCTTTCTGTTCGCTGGCGTATGTCATTTCGTTCTCAAGTTACGAATTTCCTTTCCCAAATTGCTTAACCATAATAGTCCGCCCTTCTATTGCGGACTGTCTAACTCTAAAGGACTGAGCTATTGACCTGGTTATGGCTTGGTTTTGGTGCACCATCAGTTGATGCCTTGTGCATTAGACACCCGCGCAATAGAAGTCATAATTATAATTACACTTTTAAGAGACTTTCATTCTGTTAAGCTCTGTAGATACAGAAAACTGCAAATGTGCAACAGCCGTGAGACCATCAGTGCTTTTAGGCTGTATGCCGTAGAAGATAGTTAATTATAGTCAGGTCAATATCCAGGAGATCAATCTTAGTAGACTGGCGTTATGGATATTAACCTTATTACGACAATGGCGCAATAGAAGTTATAAATACAATTACATTTCAAGGGAAACCCATTCTGCTCACTTCTGTAGTAAACTGCACATTCGAAACGGTCGTGGGGTATATATACTGCGTGCAGTAGAAGAGAGTCAATAATAATTATATTAGAGTCGATCACTATCCAGAAGATCAGCCCTAGTAAACTGATCTTCGGGATAATGACCTGATTAAGGCTTAGTTTTGGTACGCCATCAGTTGATGCTTTGAAACCGGCCAGATAGAAGAAACTAAATTGTGCTGCAATATGTTGGAATATAATTATAGGCCTACTATGCTGACTCTCTTATAATCCAATATGAAAAATATGACATCCTAGTGGATAAATTGAACTACTATAATGGCATAAGAGCTTTGGAATGGTTCAAATCTGACCTGACTGACAGGTTTCAGCAAGTAAATTAAAAAAAATTCTAACCTGACTTCCCTTCACTGTGCACATGGAGTTTCGCAGGGGTCTATTCTGGGTCCCCTTTTGTTCCTGATTTATATCAGTGATATTAATAATTGTACTAACAAGCTTCTGTTCTACTTATTTGCAGACGACACCAACTGCTGATAATGACCAATACTTATATGACACCATCAATTCTGATTTGTTTCACTTGACCAACTGGTTTCATGCAAACCTTCTGTCACTAAATGTTAAAAAGACTAATTATATTATCTACTCTATTTCCAGAAGAAAGGTCCAGTATGATCCTAGCAAGACCATTTGTATTAATAACACTACACCTCCCCAGAAAGCGAGTAACCCAAGTCAAGTTTCTGGGTATAATTATGGATGAACACCTAAAATGGCACGCCCACATTAATTTAGTTAAAGATAAGATAGTTAAGTCTATAGGGGTTATCAGAAGACTTAAAGCAACTATTCTCCCCCCTAATACTCTCAGAACTTTATATAATACTTTCATTTTATCCTACTTTAACTATGTATGTATGAGCAATTGCCATAGCGCCCCTTCAAGATTTCTACTCAGAGGCGCTCCCGACTTCAGCGCGGACACTGAATCGTAGTTTCACGCCGAAGCGCATGAGCAATTCATTCATTCATTCATTCATTCATTCATTCATTCATTCATTCATTCATTCATTCATTCAGAGCATTTATATAGCGCCTCTTCAAGAAGCTACTCAGAAGCGCTCCCGGCCCAGCCACGACTAAAGAAAAAAGACTTGAGGGACTTGTAGAACCCTGCCGGTTGGCTCACAAGTAAAGAGCGAAGCTTAAGCGGGAGGTCATTCCAGGTGGAAGGTCCCACAACCGAAAAAGCACGGCGCTGCTTAATAACCAAGCGTGCCCGTGGAACTAGGAGCTCACCCCTCGTCGTAGAACGAAGTGCCCGACGCGCTGCAACGTCAGACACTGGGCGGCAGAGATCAGGCAAGTAAGATGGAGCACAGCCAAGAACGCATCGAGAAACTACAGCAGCAGTGCGGTATGAGATCCGCTGAGAGATAGGCAGCCAGTGCAACACATCACGTATGTATGCAGAGACAGGAGAGAACTTAGGAAGTCGTCCAATGAGACGAGCAGCCGAGCGTAGAACTCGATCTAGTCGGCCCAGAACCCCAAGAGGAAGGCCAGCAAGTAGGGAGCAACAGTTGTCAATTCGACTGGTAACAGAGGCGTGAACAAGGACCACGACCGCATCATGAGAGAGAGAGAGCGAGAGACCACTCGAAGCTGATAATAACAACTCCGTGTAACCAGGTTCACATGTTGAGACAGAGTAAGCTCAGAGTCAAGAGTAAGTCCCAGATCACGAGCTGTGACGGAAAAGGTTATGTGAGGAAAGAGCAAGGTAAGTTGGGGAAAGTCGATACCCTGTAGTTGCCTACGGCCACCCAGCCAAATAAGTTGTGTTTTAGAGGGATTTAAGAGTAGCCGATTGGAGGCCATCCAAGAAGAGAGGACATCCATAGTCAGACACATCCGGCTTACAGTAGCCACCGCATCCGCCGAATGGGTGTGGATGTAGGCTTGCACATCATCAGCAAATAGTTCAATTGCGAGTGAAGGACTTGCCCAGGGTCCCTACACGGCGGCTTGAGGTGGATTTGAACCCGCAACCCTCCGGCTTCAAGGCACCGAACATAGCCCTACACCACCGCGCCCCACAATAATAGTGGTGCTATAATATGGCCAGGTGTAGGCCTATATAAATCTCCACTCCAACCAATACGCTTGTATAGGCCTACTCCAAAAGAGGGTTGCGAGAACCATAGCCGGGTGTAGGGCCTACACTACTTTGCTAAGACCTCTAGTCTGCTTAAAAGTTTAAACTTACTAACTATCTTTGACCTACATAAACTCCAACTTGCTACCTTCATGTAGCGACATCAGAGCCAAACCTTACCCAGTATATTTAATTGTTATTTCTCCACTAATGTTTCTGTGGTATAATTGTTCTGTCCACGGTTATAGCACTAGATCGCGGTTTAATCTTCGCTCTGCTATCTGTAAAACTAATGTTAGGCAATTTTCTGCTAGAATAACTGGGTCTAAACTATGGAACTCCATTGACCGTGGCATCCGTAATCAGAGCTCACTAAACTCTTTCAAAGAGACTTATAAATAAAACTTACTTACTGTTGATTTTACTACTGCCTTGTCTATTTCTCATTCTAAATTAACCGAAATGACTCATGTTCCTTTCAAGTCCAACCTATTTATTCTATCATAGTGGGGAAGACTAGATAAGCCCCATGGGCTTCTTCTCCCTACGAATCGATTTTACTACTTAACCTGTTAGACTATGACCTCTTCAATTTCTGTTACCTACTAATGACATTTACGAAATGAAAACTGTTAATGACTGTAGGCTAGAGGTCTGCGGGTAGAGCATTTTTGCTACCCGACCCGTACCCGTAACACAGGACTGCTACCCGTACCCGTACCCGACCCGTACTCGAAATTACTACCCAACCCGACCCGTACCCGCGGGTATACCCGTACCCGTACTGTACCCGCCACGTAATTAATAGGACTTCCCATAATTCCAGTCCCTACCAGTCCAATGGTCTTACAAAGCATGTGGTAGTAATAATAAAAGTCTGACGATCATGGTGATGATCACAGTAATTGTAGTTGTAGTAGTAGTGGTAGTAATACTAATAATAATAATAATAATAATAATAATAATAATAATAATAATAATAATAATAATAATAATAATAATAATAAAAACTTGTTTCGGGGGACCCACAGGAGACAGCACGCCTCTTTCAGCATCTTTCAATTTGTACACAACGATTCAGCTTTTCGTTGCACGTTTACACATTTGACCGGTGAAGATGACCTTTAACTCCAGAACGACAAAACATTTCCGATAGTTTCTTAGAGCCTGAAGGGTTACACTTACCTAGGGCGATTAAAAAATAAAAATAACTTTTATTCAGCCAGCCATAACACGGGAGTTTGGAACAAAATACCGCTATTTGAATAGTTTATTTCTCAGAGGGAAAGGGGTGACAGACTTGGTGTTTCAACTATTCCTAGCCTCAACTACTGTAACTGCATCAACCTGTTTTAAAGAAAATACGGCTGCTGAACTGCCAGGGTTGGCGTCAGGCTGACCGTCAGCGACCTCTGTCCCCGATTGTCGGGCCTGAAACTCGGATGAGATGATATGTAAAACACTACGATTGGATTATGCTAATTGAAACAAGCCATTTTGTAACTTTAAATTGGGCATCTATAAATGAATGTCAAGCTCACTAAGGCGCACGGACATAGGTCAAAACAAGGATATGGTACTTAGACTGGATACCGCCATTATGATAAGTCTTTGAAGGTGCAAGACTCACATTTACACGTAACGCCAACACTTCAGTTCGGTACGGGTAAAACCGGGTATACCCGTACCCGTAATGCTCCTACCCGTACCCGACCCGACCCGTAAAATGTCTACCCGACCCGTACCCGACCCGCGGGTACGGGTCGGGTACGGGTAAGCCCGCGGGTACGGGTATACCCGCAGACCCCTACTGTAGGCCTATTCCTACGTCTACATTGTATCCACTGTTCATAGAATCGATTCTAATAAAATTTGAATTTGAAAAAAACTTGAATACCCGTATTTCCTTTCTTACTTCTTACAAGTAATCATCTAATCACTCACTGTTATCTTAATTTCAAACTGCTTTATTTTTTTATTAAACTGTTAAATCGAATTTTTGCGTGGAAATCCTGTGGTGCCTTAATGATTTGGCTTCTTTGATTTAGGTGAAGCATTTATTATTGAGATCGGCTGACGCAAAGTTCATCAGTTGATATTAAGGCATTTCTAGTACTAATTTGATGTTGAGTTCGTCTTAGACGAAAGAAAGAAAAATTACAAAATGACTCAATATTTTGCAGATCCAACAATAGACTTGGCTGCAGATCCGACAATTGTAGTCGTGACGTCTCTTGCGGTGTCTTTGGTTGCTTCATTATCTGTGGCTGTGATAATCGGATGCATCTGTCGTAAAAGTCATAAAAGAGGTAAAACTATCATCCGATTTAATCTAATAATCAATATTGAGTGTTACAAGCTATTGCTACCAACAGTCCACTGAATTATCTTTCATTTGGGGTACAATAATTGAGCATATATTTTATTGTTTGTGCATAATTATACAGATTTTTATGGCGATTATCCGAATTTTTTATTTTTTTTAAAGTTATCAATATAAATTAGAATTATCTTGCAAAAGCACCTTGTAATCGAAAATTTGAGTATATCTCTATGTTATTTTGTCTCTGAGCTATCTGCATCTGTTTTTGGAGTGTTGATAGGTGTTTGGTTGATTTTTTATTATACCAGAATATACCGTCCCCATTTTGGGGACGCTAGGCACAAGTGGCCACGTCAACTTCTAAGCTATAATAGGCAGCTTTCACTGTTTCTGCAGCTACAGTGATATGTGCATATGTGTTTTCTCAGCATGCCAAGAGCAACCCTACCTGCAAGCCCACAAGAAGCCTTTTGGGGACCCATTTTCCAGTATGGGACCCATATGGAGCCCATTTGGGTCCCATGCAAAACCCAAGTAAATTTTGGTATAGGGAAGAGGTCTAACTGTCCGGGATATTATCACAATAATTGTGCCAATGAACACTTATTTCACTTGAGAATGACAAGGACTTCTGGGATGCAAGAATTTACATATGCCCCAAATGATCCAGGGTGTAGTGATGTATTCAGATGGATCCGTGTCACGGAGCTGGCTGGAGTGATCGACGGTCCGACAGTCAACTTGGTCCTGGCGGTTCCAGCTGATGACAAATTCACACTGTAGTTTGGCAATTTTTCACCAGACTGAATCTGATTGAATTCTGAGCAGTAAGAACATCCACCGGAACAGCTAGATATAATCAACTAAGGACTGTAGTTGTTCCATGTAGTCTGTGGACGAGATCAAGCATACAGACGGTGGCACATTTGACTACAGACTGGATACAGCATCTGGAATAATGGTGACTTGCTGAAACGATAACAGATTGGTGACACGTCCAATTGTCATGGCATCGAAAAACTGAACACTGTGAAGAGGTGGTCATGGTCCGAAAGAAAGTTTGTGCACATCGCTCAGGAGGCCAGGAATATGTCATCGACCACACCAACAGACACATGAGAACTTGATAAGATGAACCAGAACATCAGCACATACAGCACATCTGTCAAATCCAGAAAAAGGTGCACGGTGGGCTCTCGTTGCTTATCTACTGATGTGGCAATACAAAATGCTTGGATCCTATACCAACACACTGATGAACCAGTTGGAACTTCACTATGCACTGTGTTCTACTAGCAGTAGAGTGTTGAGCTGCTATTGACCATCCTCTTGGTTGACTAAAAGCTGTTGAAGATCGAGTGCCACCAGAGATTAGCACTGATAGAATGAATCGGCTCCTTCAGTCTAGTAGAATGCAGTGTCGCTGTGGTGTCTGCTATCTAAAAGCAAAGAACATTTGCTGCAAATCTGACATCCGAACATTCATCAGAATTGTTTCCCTATATTCCTCCAGTAGGCAAGAACTGTTATTTAGAACTGCTGTATAACTGCTATTTTTCTTGCCACGATAGTCACATAAACAGCCTTTGCAATAATAGTAAGTTTTGTTCCAAAATAATTTCAACAAACCAGCTTCATGACATACATTATGGTCGTCATTATTGTACAGTTTTCCTTGATTACTTGACCATTGATCATCATAATAATAATGAGTTTGATTTTTGCAACTATGTGTTTAGCTACTGGTAGGCTTATCTTTTTGAGTACATGCATAAAACCTTAATAGTTGATTTATGCCAGCCTTGAAACTTCACCTGTACGAACCGTACCCATTTGTGTCTAGCGTCCCCAAAACGGGGTCGGAAAGTAAAAATTGCAAATAAATGGTAAAAACAAATATTAAGCTGAATAGTGTTTGGCACTGAGTTTCACTAGGTAGAAATAAAGTTATTTTCATACTTTCATGAAAAACAAAAAATCAGGCACTAATGGGTTAAGATGTGCTGGTCCTCCTGCCTGGAATAACCTACCGAAGTCACTGCACACTCTTCCGAATCTCGCCCTATTTAAAAAAGAGGTCAGAGCCTACCTCCTTGACAATATAGTCAATGCGTTATCTAAATAATATGGTTATTCATTGTTATACCACAATTAGTTAAGTGACCTAGTTAAGTGTTGTTAGTTAAGCCAGTTATTCTAATTTTTTGGACAATGCTAATTGTGTAGACTATACTCAACTGTCAACTGGTACACGGGTATCCCTAACTTAGCGGGACTTCAGTCCCTTCTGGGAAACCGATTGTTTCCCTCAAACGTTAATTTGATAATCATGTGATCTGTCTGTTTTAATTTCCAAACTTATGATTGTTGATTATGTTTATTCTGGATCACTACTTGTAAACTATTCTATGGAAACAATAAAAGGATTGATTGATTGATTGATTGATATGTAGGCCTATGTATTAGGGTGGGGCAAATCGCAGTTACCTCAACCAGACAATAATAAGTAGAAGCTCCCTCATCTACTGGTTAATAAAATAATTCATTTTCATATTTTGTAGCATGTCTAGGGGTCGCAACTTTAAAAGATGTGTGATGTAATATATTTCATTAGAAATTAATACACATTTATTAATATTATTACAATGGGGTCATGGAAACTCATTAATTGCTACTATACTATATTACACCATATTATATTGTGGGGCACGGTGGTGTAGGGGTATGTTCGGTGCCTTGCAACCCGAGGGTTGCGGGTTCGAATCCACCTCAAGCCGTCGCGTAGGGACCCTGGGCAAAGTCATGCGCTTTGGCGTAAAACTCTGATTCAGTGTCCGCGCTGTAGTCGGGAGCGCCTCTGAGTAGAAATCTTGAAGGGGCGCTATAACAGGTGCTCATACATACATACATACACAATCACATTATTACACACATTAGACAATACACACACAGTCACACATTGTGCTGGCCCTGCAGGGCACACTCATCGAAAAATCAGAGAAGAACACTGTGTTCTGGTATGCATCCCTAGCCGAAGCTATGTTGAACATCTTGTTGCTGCATCAGGAAAGCCTGCAGATATTTCATGAGAAATTTTGTCCTTGATTAGAGATAGTGGATCAGAACCAACGTTACGAGCACCCGTTTGTGATGGAACAGCTGTGAATACCGGTTGAAACAATGGAGTAAGCCGAAACATTGAACTTCATCTAAGAGGACCTCTTCAGTGGTTAATTTGTTTAATGCATGCTAACGAATTGATTCAGAAGAAGCTAATGGAAGTCGTTGATGGGAAGACCACTGGTCCAAGAACTGCAGAAGGACAGATATCAGACATGTTGGAATTTGACTCACAACAGAAGCCAATCATTGAATTTTCTCCTGTTTCCGATTGTGTTGCTGAACTTGAAGATACGATGATGAATGACCTAAGTAAAGATCAGTTGTAGGCCTACTTGCTTAAAATATGTCTGCTGATTCGATGTGGCTACAATGCTAGTGATAATCACATCTCCTACTTGCAGACCGCTCAACCAGGTGCACTCAGTCAAGCCAACCGATTGCTTAGGTTGTATGCTTGCCATGAATGTCCTTCCTATAATCTGCAACGCTTTGTAAAATTCATACTGAACTTCTATGCACCATCATGGTTTAATATCAAACCTTATCGGTCGTGCCAGGATGGAGCAAAGAACTTCTTCTTCATGCTATAATTGTACCAGAAACTGGACAAAATTGATCAAGCTGTCATCACTCCAGTAGGCCTACTTCAGAACAACAGCTACATTACCATCCTGAGAATATCTTGTTGGCAGCCGTTGGCGATGAAGATGAATATAATAGGGAAATTTTCATGTGAGAAAAATCTAATGGCTAGAAATACTCACTGATACCAGTGATACAATTCGTTGCTTTGACAAGAAAACTATTACAGTTAAATTTACATCTGATTCGTACATAAAATGGCTGACTGGGAAAAATGCGACTTCGATGCACCTCCATACCTGCAAGACATCACGTCGAAAGCTGTTGGCAGTAATGAACGAGTAGTTCTACCTAACTATCCGTGTCATTAGCAAGATGTGGAGAGAAATATCAAAGACGTTTCTGCAGTCTGTGGCCGAGTTACGGACATGACTCACGCCACGGTGATGTCATGCAAATGAAGAAATCAAGATTGGACTTGCCAACTATAGAAACTAAAGCTGATTTTCTTAACTAAGTTAAAACACTTACACTGCAGCACTTTCATTTTTTTTAATACTCATTGTTTTTTGTAGCTCTAACTTTTTGTTCTAAATTTAAAAGTCATAACCATTAAACCGGCTGATGTAAGACCAGCTCTCATTTTACAACATATTGCGTTTTTGGGCTTGTGTTTCAGACAAAGTTGCTAGAAAACGGTGATATATATGAGAAATCCATTTTTGGTACAATATTGCATTTAACATAGACCCCTGATTTAGGTTTGTCCGGAAACTGAATTCGAATTTTCGTTACTTTTTGCCCCACCCTACTATGTATGCATTCATTCATTCATTTCTGAGGACACTTTAATGTATCGCAAAGGCACTGCATCCATAAGTAAAAACTTAGACTATCTACCATTTCAATTTATGCAAGTATGTACGTGTGTATGAGGACACTCAATATAACGCATTTTAAGCACATCACGCTGTAGGCCTACATATGAATATTCAGCAGATCTAAACAAGTGTATTTTAAAAACAGCACCTAACCTTAGCAAATGTATTATTATGATATAAGTGGTGCAATAAAGAAGAAAATAAAGGAAACAGTTCGATAGTGCAGTGGGAGACTGTTCCAGGAATAAAGAGAGGTTTCATGCTGTATATATAATATAATTATGCCTTATCGTCATCACTCCGTATGCATTGCACATTAACAAAGGACGTTGCAAAAGTCTTCAGATTCGATTAGTTTCGATTAAATAGAATTTACAATAGATTAGATAATGTCTCATATAATATTCAGCTTCCGTATCGGTCAGAGTCACATCCCATATAAAGCTGCGACCAGGGTGAGGGCGTCCGGTCTCCTGTCATCGACCCTCAATAGGTCCGCTGGTATTGCGGCGGTTTCCTTAGTGGAAGCAAAGCCAGAGCGTATAATACTGCGAAAAATTAGGTCGCACATCGTCGAGTGTCATGGAGATCGACCCAGACCCAAAGGAAAGGAAAGACTGTGAAGACCACCCGCCGCCACGGAAGAGCCACAAGGAGACCTTGAGTTGGAGGCCAATCGCCACCCTAACCCAATCGTCGTCCAATCTGAGCCCGCAAGATAAGATAGGGAGAGCCAACACCCAGTCGCCGGCCTGCAGGGCTGAAACAGCGACTAAACATTTAGCCATAATAATCACCTCCTACAGATACAACTTTTTCGCCCTATTACAGTTAATAATTCATTTTAAAAACCTGACATAGCCAACACTTTCACACCACCCTAATATGCACATCTATCGTTGTTTTGACTGTGATTGCATCTGAAGAAAGTTCAAAGCAGGTGCAACAATTCACCCATATATTTACACGAGATTAGGGTAGGGTAGTTCAGATTTATTATTAATATTAATATAATATTATTATACCATTTGCGATATTTTGTAGAGTAGCGTTTAGTCGCATCACTTAATAGTTCGTGTAGGCCACTATCTAACATGGTAAGTGAAATTTTTAATAAGTTGACGATTATTTCTTTTAAAAATCATTAAATTTCACACTTGGCCGTAATGCTGAAACAGATTTGTTTTTTTACTTTGAGATCCTTATCAGTGAGTCCCACAACACGCACCGTGTGAATAGATAATAGTAAAAAAGTGTAAAATTTAATAGTAGGCCTAATAGTGACAGACATAACTTTATCGTACCCAAGCCGTACACTGTTAGAAATCCTGCCGTAAAATTACGGTCAAATGCCTGGCAGGAATGAACACAGGAAATAACCGTAAAATAACGGGGGACCGTAATTTATGTTGGACCGTAATATTAGCATTCATATGACCGTAAAAGTTCACGGTAAATGACCTTATTTTGAATGTATTTCACCGCATTTCTACTGTCATGCATCGTATTTTTAATGGTTTGGAATGTATTTCACCGTAATTTCTACGGTCAATTCTCGTATTTTAAATGTTCTTGAATGTATTTCACCGTCATTTCTGCGGTCATTTCTCGTATTTTAAATGTCTTTGAATGTATTTCACCGTAATTTCTGCGGTCATTTCTCGTATTTTAAATGTCTTTTAATGCAAATCACCGTAATTTCTACGGTCATTTTTCGTATTTTTAATGTATTTCACGGTCATTTCTACGGTCATTTCACGTATTTTAAATGTTTTTGAATGTATTTCACCGTAATTTCTGCAGTCATTTCTCGTATTTTAAATGTCTTTGAATGTATTTCACTGTAATTTCTACGGTCATTTCTCGTGTTTTTAATGTTCTGGAATGTGTTTCACCGTAATTTCTATTCTCACATTGGGAAACTTGGTTCAATATTGCAATGGTTGGTTGTTCAAATCTTGCATAAGCTGCCATACATCTCTTCCATGGTCTGACTTGACATTAGAAAAGCATTCAGCTGCAAACTATTCCTCCAATATACAAAAATAGCAGGGACGTTGACCAACCCAGAACAAAAACATTAGTGAAGGCAATATTCTTTTATATTTTACCTAAAACAAACTCTTAAAAAATCTGAAATGGAATCACTGTCCAGTTTTAAAAACTTGTAATT
>JACEVL010001271.1:100000-190045 GCA_020284085.1 Aporrectodea caliginosa | reverse complement strand
TTCACACAAACATAACCTTAAACGATGAATATAGGGGCATATAGCGTTGGAAGACACAGATTTAAAGGTGTCTAAACGCATGCGGATATTATTAATTATACTATTTCGTGTTTAACTACATTTCTGTTGATTTCATGCGCTTTGTCGTCGATCGTCCCTTACAGAACAATTTGTGCCATTCACTGAACCGAAATGAGAAGTAAAATTAAAGCAATGCAAAAGTGCTTCCAGGGAGCGGAGTTTACTATTTGTAAGTAGGACCTAGGCCTAAGTAAGTCTAGTCTTTAGGCCTATTACTCCATTTGCAAACGTACAATGGGACAGCAAATTTGAAAACACATAGAAGTACTTGTAACAGTATAAATTATACATAATAATATTATTACAAAACATGTTGTTAATAAGCTTACAGCATCCTGGTTATGCGTACCTTTCTAGTGGAGGTCAGAGCGCGGAATTACGCGGTTATGAGAACGTGACCCAACTTCTAAATTCTAATATTTCTGACTGGTCGAACCGTCCGTCCATTTTTAGTTTGACATCCCTAATACGTGACGTCCTGTGCTGGAATTTGTCACGGGTTTAAAGACGATGTGTCATTATTGTCATAGCAAAGATGATTATCGACGTCCTCCTCCGTAATCGAGGCTTGGATACTGGCACTATAGTATACTAAAGCACACGCCGTGGCAAAGATTTAGGGTTTAACCCTTTGGAGGTGAGGTGGGGTATGACAAACCCCATAGCTATTCTACGCTGCTTTTTCTACGGAAAACGTAGAACCAGCTTGGATTGTTGTCTACCTTAGTGAATATGAAATACGGAAACTTTGGGACACTTTCAGGTACTTTTGAACGCCATTTTTTTCTAGCATATTAAAGTGAAATTATAGTTTTTCGTATAGGCCTACATATTGATTTTAATGAATTAAAAAAAAAGTAACGGCACAGTGCCGAAAAAATTGTGCGATTATAAGATATTACTGCATATAGTGTTGCATCGATGCAAAATTGATCCATTATTACGGGTATTATGTCACGTGTTCCCAAATGTTACACGTTTCGAGGGCCACGAAGATGTCATTGCAAAGGGTCGCTTTGATTTTGAGCGCCACCACGCTGGCCATATCAATTATGATTGAAAACTGTTATTTGTTCCTGAAAATCACCAGTTTAGCCGATAACTGGTTACATAACTATAGTTTAGCTCACAATTTATGTTATATAGTTGATACTGTGACTTGCAAGTAATTATATGTAGGGCCTATTGGGGTATGTCAGACCCCACCTCACCTCAAACGTTACAATGCTTCACCTCACCTCCAAAGGGTTAAGTAACTTTGGCCTTATGGATGGATCCAGTTTCACGACATCTTAATTATGACAACAAAGGCCGTTATCGTTGACATAAATTATTTTTTTGAACAGTTCTCACCGTTTCTTTGGCAAACTAAATTGACAATTCGATCTACTTGGGACTTACGCCACGAACATAGCATTAATATGGCGTCAAATAAAGCAATTTAAAGGTGTCTAATCAAAGTTCAATTTTATTAATAAACATCGTTTAACGCTGTTTTGTGACTGCCAGGGATGTTAACGTGACTTTCTAGATAAAAGTTAATAGACCTAGATATAAACCGATTTATCAACCGACCTAGATAATTTATTTACCCATTGACGTGACACACTCATTTACTTATTGACTTCCATACATATAAATATATGTATTGACTGATATAATTATATTGTTATTCATTCGTTCACCTACAGTGTTCACCTGCAATATCATATCCAAGGTTATCGTTACGGTCATCCTGAGTATTATATAAAAACTATTATCTTCCCTCAATTCACGAATGGTCCAAAATCTATAACATGCCATTAGTTTTAATTTTATCTAAACATTGCCTTAATCTAATTTTTAAACATCTAAGAGGACCTTACTTTGTCAATGTAGGCCTATACGTTGCTTACTTGTCACTTGTCAGCTTATTGTTTTAATAAACGAAAATTGATTGACTGATAGATACAAGTTAATTAAGACAGTCGTTGCTTGTAACGAGATGTTCCATTTCTTTATGGAGCAGATTCTTATACTGTTCGGTCACGACTAGCTCCAGAGTAACTTCCTCCAAGACATCACTTCTGGAAACCTAAACAAAAACCAGAATTAAAAGAAACTTCTAATTGTAAACCCGTAAAATACCCGTTTTGCAGGCAATATATTCCGTGCCAAGCAGTCAGCCATCCAATGACTGTGGGTTTGCTTATGCTGAGCGCACTCTGCACAAAGACCTGTGCAAAATTTTTTTGCAAAATCGTCTCGTGTCTCAGATATATTGAATTTCTGCGGCATATGAATGCAGAAGTGATTTCCTCATTTAGGCAACAGATCTTGAACCTCTTTCAAAACACAGCAGTAAGAACTCATGGTTGCATTATATAAATGGGACTTCCTGTTTCGAACTGCATATCCATCATAGGCTGTCTCTCTCCCTATCTTAGTGGACTGATGTTCTCGATATTGACCTCATTACGGCTTGGGTTCGGTGCGCCATCAGTTAATACCTTGTGAAGTAGATACCAGTGAGATAGGGGTTAATAGTTTTGTTCTTAAAGACAAAATCCTACAAAGACTCTCAAACAGTGACATTTATATTGTTACAATGATAACCATTACTACTATTACCATATTTAATATTATTATTACAACTACCATTTTAATTATTATTAGTACAAGAATAATCATTATTATTAGTAGCAGTAGTACAAAAATAGTTGTCAGACCTCTGTGAAAGACAGACTCTGGAAAAGCAACAGGCTCGTACGGTTGTTGTACCCAATTTTTGCAGAAAACCGTTCCATCTGTAGTCTTTCAATACCTGAAGATTCAAAACCCAAACAACAAAAGGCTGTCAGTCAGAGTGTTTCTTAAACCAAAGTCATGAACCCTAAATGACTGACACAATCAGAATACGATTTGCAGTTTAAGAAATTCACAAAAACACTTCTCACGAGCCAGACTGATAGTAAACAGCGATGCCAAATTCACGCAAGACGCAGAAACTGCAAAATAAAGGAATCGAGAAATACACGATCAAACTGGCCGCAGACACCTTGTACATAGTAACAGTAGTGCTACATAATTAGATTAGAATAGATAATGGTACAAACTGTAACAAGGTTTCCTTGTAATAGCAATTATATTAGATTTGACCTCACACACATTTCATCACATACCATAAAAGATCATTGCAAGGACCGACTCTCTACCAAGTCCTCGGCCTCGATACTTCTCTTCAGCGATCATGACTTCGATCTCAGCCTTCTGTCGATCATCGGTGTCATTCAGAAACAAGTTCACATCACCAACCATCGAACCTACATCAAGAAACAAAAATAAATTGATTAAAATATTCAATATTTAAAATATAAATGTTGCATAAAGACAATGTTGACACAAACAAAGAAAACTAGAGAAGGCATAAAATTTAAATTAACTAATTTGAGGATAGGTATGATTGATAATGGCTTGTCATACCATAGAGAGGTGTGGCTTTGCATCCCAGCACGAAACAAGCGTCTCAAGACATTCTAACCAAGATGACAAGGTTAGGGTCCCTTCTGGCAGGTGACCCTACTTTTGGCAATCTGTGCAGGCATGTGGATGTGTCGGGCTTTTTACTGGGGTTTTAAATAACCGTGGACATGTACTTCATAAACTGCTCCCACCCAAGAAACCAAAAACCTATGGTCTCCGACTCTCCGTCCTCGGTCTCACGATAGAATGGTCACTCCACTAGACAATAGCATGAGGAAACATTTTATTTGGAGAATGTTGTATTCATACTGATTTCGTATTTTGTATTCCTTGGTGTTTGTACACCGGAGTGCGAATCTTCTTCCACTGGTTCAACAAAGAATAAACTTACTTACTTACTTTACCATGGGTGGTCAGATACAAGTCAATGGCCTGTATCAGAGACAAGGCGTCGCTAAACACTAAAGTTAACGTTTATATTTAGACACCTTTAAATCGTTTCTTTCCGATGCTATATATTGTAGTAGTTAATTATGTTCCATCCCTATCTAATGGATGCCTGAAATCTATAAGCATAGTGAAGTCGACGTCAACTGCCTGTGTCAGACACAAGGAGTTGCCAAATACTCAAATTTATGTTTATGTTTAGACACCTGTAAATCGTTACTTTTCGACGCTATATAGTAGTTAAGTCGTATTATATATATAATAACTCCGCCACTGTTCGCTTTCTGACAGTGCCAGTCCCAAGCCTGGATAAAGGAGGAGGGCGACGCTAATGGTCTTTGTTACCACACAGCTAGTCATTAAAAAGGAAATACACACATATATAATATATTAATTTATTAATTCATGAGCTGTAATATGCCAAAACGAATCTTTGTCGGCGGCAACGGCCTATGTTGTCATAAGCTGCCGTTAAACTGAGGATCCATCCATATATATATATTCATGGCGTCAGGAAATTAATAGGTAAAGTACGATCGATGTCAACGGCCCCGACAGCCACAAGATATCGTTAAACAATCGAAACTATTATTGACGGACATATTGACAGACAGACAGACACTGTAAGGCGCTTTACCCTGTTGTAAGCTTGACTATTGCTTTGGGAGTTTTGCATACATGTATTCTGAATATTTGTGTATTAACGTATAATTAATTCTGCCCTAGGGCCTCGCGCACTGAACCAGAGGGGCCCATGTGCCATGATACACAGCAACAGTGACCAGACCGCCACTGTGAGACGATATATTGCTGGTCTCCCATCTGGCTTAATAAGCCGTCTTGACCGGGTCCTCCGCTCAGCTGCCAGATTTATTGATCGTATTCCAAAATATGCCTGTGTCTGCTAACATGCACGATGTTCTGCACTGGCTTCCTTCCTCGCAGCACATCTCTTACAGGATAGCAGTGTTAGTTTGGCGGTGTCTTGCTGGTTGTGCTCTATCCGACCTTCCTGACCTCTGTCGTCATGTCTCTGACCTAGCGACTGACTAACCCCCGCCTCACATTTCTGTGCAACCTTCAGATGGCTTGAAAATGTTTCTTGAGCAGTTTGTGACAAAATAGTTTGTAGGTTTAATGGTAGACTGTTCCAAGAGGAGGGACCAATGTGTGAGAAGGCACGATGTGATGGAATATTACATATCAATAGCTACATGAACTTTTGTTTGGTATGCAAACAAAAACATTGACAATAAAAGCTTCATCACGATTGTTACATACGAACGTCGTCTTGGCTGCTGTCGTACGTCTCGCGGTCGAGTACAATGAACGTACATTCTGATCAAAAAGACAACATCAACATAAAGTCAACAAAGTAAAAGAGAAAACAATAAACATTAGGAATACGTCATTATTATTATCATTATTACTATTATTATTAATAGTCATCATCATCATCATTATTACTATAATCATAATTATTACTTTCCTATATAATGTAGCTACATGATGACTTGGAATTCAAACAACTCAAGACAGTAAAAAGGACTGCAGAAAGCACTAACTGATGAGAGATAGACAGACACAGAGACAGGCACAGTGACACAGAGAGAGAGACAGGCAGACACAGAGAAAGAGTCGCTACCACTTCATGCCAACAGCAGCCTCTCAGATTTAATTAAACGCAACTGTCAGACACTACAAACCCTACTATAAACTGTTTAAACTCGAGTACTGTTGCTTGTAAACGGTGCCAGTTCTTAACAAGCTGTGCCAGTCTAAAGCCTGGATACAGGAGGAGGACAACACTAATTATACACATTATGACAGTGTTGTTAAACAGAAAGTCCTACTGGTAACTACTGGTACTTAATCTCACAGCCTAAAATAGATTGGTTCCAGTCTCAGACTGGATAAAGAACGAGGACAATGCTAATCATCATAAAACAGCTGAATGTAAACGACCTTTATGTTAAACATAAACTACCTTGACATTAAACAGAACCTGCCTACCATTAAATAGTCTGCATCGACCTTAGACATCTACTCTGAGACAGTTTGAGAGGCTCATCCAAGGTGTTATAGAAACACATGCTGTACTTACTGTCGTCATCATTTAACCAGGTCTGCTGCATTTCATATTCTTCATCTAAGCTAAGTCGCTCTGAAGCAGTCAGATGCCGAAGCTCTTCGCTCTCCATCCACTCGTGATACCTGTAACATAGCATTAGACAGACTCATTTTAACTTAAAAAAGTACTGAACTCGTTATCTACATTGGTCAGAGCCAAAGTTCGACCGTACGTTACAGCAGAAAATAGCGTACGCGTACGGTACGTAATTTACTAAAAATAATAGCGTACGCGTACGGTACGTTCGTATTCCGTACGTATGAGCAGCCTTTAATATTAGTTGCTTCTCGTGACGTCACATTTTGTCTCCTCATTTTCTCGTCGTTTTTTTCTCGTCGTTATTACGTCACTTTACAGTTCTTATTTGTAGTTCCGTTTCAGCGAAGAGGTAAATTATTATTTTGTTTTTATTTTGTATAATTTTCCATTCTTTAATTTGTAATTTTGTTATTCCTTGTTAATTCTATAATAAAAAATATAAAAAATTAGCGTACGCTATTTATTAATTTAGCCAAAAATAGCGTACGCGTACGGTACGCATTTCAGCAGAAAAAATAGCGTACGTTCCGTACGTACGGTCGAACTTTGGTCAGAGCATACATCAAAGCACCTCCAAAATAGGTGATCTGATTCAGTTCTTTCTTTGGAAAGTATGTGGCCACGTGAGGATGCCGGTTTGTACGCCGATGGTGGCAATATTTCAGAGAGTTGAATTTCGAGCTAGCTCATGTCATTATATGGGGACCTTAAATGGTGTGGCACCCATTAAAATGGGTCGCAATGGTGAGCGATCTCACTGAATCAACTCATTTTAAATGAGTAGGGTCGAGGCCATAGAGTTGCTGTAGAAAACGTGTCCATTTACTTGAACAGTAAGTTAGGTACTCATGAAATTAATAAGTACTTATACTAAAGACAAAAAGAAACTCAAGAAAAGTTGAGGTTGCAGCTGATGTGGTTCAATCTGTGGTAATGTGGTCCTGCTACAAGAAGCAATCTACGGCTAGCCTAACCACAATCTTGATGTAAGTTAACTAAGAGTAAGTTAATGTGGAATTAGCAAACTCATTAAGCTATGACCCATATTTAATTCACCCATTCATGACACCTGCAACACAGCATTATTCATTCAATTACATTCATGCCCTCATTCACAAAATTTATTTTACCTACCTAGAATTATTTTAGTAAGTTTGCCAATTGACATACCGAACAAAATTACGAAATCTGCTTACTTGGGAACATGGCATTTCCTGTAGGGTACCAAAACCACTTTCTTTCCGACAATTCTCGTCTCACTGTTCAGCCGCATGCTTTCCACATAAAAAACTCAATCATATAACGTATTTCACCTGCAATCAAAATAATACCCTTATTAAAACTACAACCAATCAGTTACCCATCTCTGAAATGGAGTTTACCATCAGTCTAATAATAAAATGGATAAATCTTCTGCGCAGTAAAATTTTCGACACAATTCTGCGGCGGAAGCGCTTTGCGCATGCGCATTGTTCAAAATGCGTTAATTCCTATAAATTGGCGTCGTGAGGGTCGGTTAGGGTCAGGTTTGGCCTCGTGAGTGTCGGTTAGGGTCAGGTTAAGCGCTGTGACGGTCGGTTGGGGTCAGTGTTAGGGTTAGAGTTGTTTTTAGATAAAATGTCCAAACAAATTCCGCCGCAGAAGTAAATTTTCGCGGGTTGTGTGGCGGCATTTTCCGCCGCAGAAGCACCACGCTAATAAAATACGCTAAAATGCAGTTTTATGGGTTTTACCAAATCCTCGATTAACTGTATCTCCTATATTATCGTTCATCTACAAAACCGGCAAAAACGAATATAATTATAGTTCGCCAAGTCAAGTATAGTTTACACCAAAGATTTTAACAACATCCCTGTAAAAATCTTTGGTTTACACTGCAAAATAAACTTTTACTCTACCATATACTTGAACTATAACTCTGGCAGGATATTTCTGATATTTCTGACTCGGACCTCCCTCGGACTACTCTTTTGGACAACCCCTCTGATTAGACGCAGCGCTCGTGAATAAGCTGGTGCCCTGCGCTTGGCTTTCGAGTGGCGCTTTAGAAGTTTGGAGATTACGATTACGATTACGAACCTTCAATGTCCTTTTTCATTTAGCTATCGGACTAGTAGCCTACGCCAAGCTTGACAATTTTCGGTGCTTTTTAAATCTCCAAATTTTAATAAACCAATTAGTCAGCTAGAAATATCGAGAACCTTAGAAAAATTATGACAAGCAAAAATTATACATCGTTGGAACCGGAAGACTGTGCCGAAGACGACTATGTGAAGGATACATTAATGTCGCCCACGTAGAAAGAGTAATAGGGCCAAATAGGAGGGCCACTCCTGAAATACTGAACAGTGGCTAAATCAGGCATTTCTGATGACAGCAAAGAAATTTTTTCTCTCAAACCTATGTTTCCTGGGCCAAGGACTTCATTAAAACTGTTTATAACATTGTGCCCTTAATTGTTGGCCCTCGACAACAATAAGGGCCACTCCTGAAATACTGAACAGTGGCTAAATCAGGCATTTCTGATGACAGCAAAGAATTTTTTTTCTCAAACCTATGTTTCCTGGGCCAAGGACTTCATTAAAACTGTTTATAACATTGTGCCCTTAATTGTTGGCCCTCGACAACAATAAGGGCCACTCCTGAAATACTGAACAGTGGCTAAATCAGGCATTTCTGATGATAGCAGGGAAATGTTTTCTCTCAAACCTATGTTTCCTGGGCCAAGGACTTCATTAAAACTGTTTATAACAGTTTGCCCTTAATTGTTGGCCCTTGACAACAATTCAGGGCCACTCCTGAAATACTGAACAGTGGCTGAATCAGGCATTTCTGATAATAGCAGGGAAATGTTTTCTCTCAAACCTATGTTTCCTGGGCCAAGGACTTCATTAAAACTGTTTATAACAGTTTGCCCTTAATTGTTGGCCCTTGACAACAATTCAGGGCCACTCCTGAAATACTGAACAGTGGCTGAATCAGGCATTTCTGATGATAGCAGAGAAATTTTTTCTCTCACACATATGTTTCCTGGGTCAAGGACTTCATTAAAACTGTTTATACCAGTGTGACCTTAACTGTTGACCCTCGACAGCTAGGGCCATTCCTGTGGCTATCTTACTGAACATACTACCTTTACCATAGCCAAAAACAGCAGTCAAAACCACCGAATGAATGAATGACAAGTATACATTTGCAGGCACTGCAGCCTATCCTACACTGCATGGAACTGATGCTTATGCATTTCCATTCTACTAGCCCTGCCTTTCTTTGGACACAAAGTACAAAACAGACATATCTGGACTTCTGTGATAAAGCAGCAATGCATATATATCTGTATTCTCTGCCAACACCGCTACAGGTATGTTACCCTGCCTAGCGCAGTCCAAAGCCACTGACACAATCAAAGTATCAGCATCTCCAGGTGCTTGATGGACTGCAATGCCATTCTCTGGTAAATAATGCATCAACACGACAATGAAAGACTTCTTATTGGCAGTGTTAGCTAGGAATGGTTCCTGTGGTCCAACATTCTTGGTGTGAACGTCGACTTTTCTCTCACACCTGTCCAAGACTTGCCATGCATTTGGCAGAAACAATGACACCCGATGAGAAGCTAACCAGTTTGTTCTTATCTGAAAATCTGAAGGGACTATATCTCAACAAATACTTTTTGACCACAGAACTGTCTTTCCTGTCACATCTCACTCGCGACATGACTACCTCAACATGCAGAGGCAAAGCTCTTTCAGCACTTGTCACCAGTGTTATTTTAGTTCCAAGATTAATTTCTATTCCTGTTCTTATTCTATTCCACTGTCTTCATTTTTGTTCTAGTTTTAGTTCCTCTTTATAAATAAATTTTATTCTTGTTCTAGTTCCACTTCCTATTTAGAAATAATTTTAGTTCCAGTTCCAGAAAATTTATATTTGTAGTTCCACTTCCACTTCCACTTCTCAAAGAAATGTCTAACATAAACGATTAATGTCTATCAGACTGTCACACAAAACAGTATCTTGACCTATTTATGAGATTAGTATGGACAATGTGAATGCAACTGTTAATAAAACAGTTTCTAGGCAGACACACTAAAAGGTTACCAATCCGCATAGCTATTAAAAATAAAGAAATAATTTTTATTCTATTCCGTTCTCGTCCGAGAAAAATATTGAAATTTTTATTCCTATTCTATTCTCGTTCCAGACTTAATTTTTATTCCAGTTTTCGTTCCGTGGAACTAATTTAAAATAATTATTATTCCTATTCTATTCTCAGGAACTAAAATAACACTGCTTGTCACTTTTGATAATGCTGCACGCACCTTTGCACATTCAGTCAAAGTACTTAGCCATAAATCTCTTATTGTTTCATGCAATCCATGACCTCTGTTAATCCCCCTTGGTTTTTAACAGCTCTCATCATAGACTGCTCGATGACCAGGTCAAGAGATAAACCTGCTCACAACTTCACAAGCGATCTGAGCGCCTTATGCTGTGATGGCTGACTCATGGCTCATACAGAATGGATGTGTCTGCTAAATCTTCCTTCCATCTGCTGTAGATACAGCCTTCCCAGCTCTGCATAGTTCATGTGGCCAATTGCAGTAAAGAGACCTAACATACCATGCACAGCATGAAGACGCACAATAAAATTGCTCGTTCGCTCAGCTATCAGAAACTGTTTTACCAGGTCAATACATCCTCCGACAACATCTTTTTCAATTTCTGCATGAGGTCACATAGTTTGCTGGAAGAGTCATTTCAAGTCAGACATCATGGTTCTTGAAACAGACCCACATGGTTGTGCAGACCCACATGAAAGAACAACAGGAGAGGGATTTCCATCATCAGCCACAGAACTATTGAGGTAATCTAACATCAAATCGGTTAACGCTGCATCAATTAAGAAATGCCCTCGTAGGAACTGGCATACAATACAATACAATTAGACATTTATAGCATGCTTTAACAAGACAAGTCTTGCACGAAAGCGTATGCCTTTCCCAAGAGTATATGTTCAACAGTGTTCGGACCAAAATTTTCCCCAAAACTTCCTGGATTGATGAAACAAACTCTGCTTAAATCGAAGCTCGATTGATGGAAATAATTCTTTCCCTAAATAGAAGCTGGATTGATGAAACAAAGGCTTTACTCCAATAGAAGTTGGATCAATTAAGCATTTTTTGATTAAATAGAAATGGGATTGACAAAAAGATTCCTGCCTAAATAGAGCGTGGATTGATGAAAAAATTCTTGGTTAAATAGAAGTTGGATAGATGACAATAATTCCTGTTTAAACAGAAATTCGATTGGCATTCTATTAGTTTCATGGACCACATGGCGTCCTCCCGGTCAGGCATCGTGAGAGTCGGTCAGGCATTGTGAGGGTCGGTTAGGGTCAGGGTTAGGGTTAGTGTCGTCATTATAAAACATGAAAAAAATTGTACGTTCCGCGTAGCATGCCAAAATATATCGTATAAGAATGGTTGAGAATATCCATGTAAATTATACTCCATGTATCATTTATATCGACCAATCAGGGTGCACTACAATGCTTGGACCAAAGATACTGTATATTAGCCTACAGTTGCGGTCCATGAAACTAATAGAATGCCATTCAATAGATTAAATAATCTTTTGCTGAAATGGAAGCTGGATTGATGACAGTTATCAGGGACATTGGTAGACTGCTTACTTACCAACGTCAAGTTCGGCATTGAAGATATTAAAATAATTTAGCAACGTAAACTACGGGATAACCGGTCTCTAAACCATCCAAAGTCCTTACGGCGACTTAATTAAACGTTTCTTCAACCGAGTTTAATTCCAACAATTAGAGAAAACCGAAGCCTACATCTACATATTTTCCGTCCAAACCATTGTTGTTAAATCCAATGGTGCGGCAGCCATAGCGGCGCTCCATCACCACCGGACATCAACAACACTTACAATAAAGTGTCCAAAAACACGGTAAATGGTCGACAATTTATGTATCCTTCACTTTCTTACAAAGTATATACCTTTATTAACAAATTCTGAAAGTTATATGCTTGTCATAATTTTTCTAAGGTACCAATGGAAATTTTTGTAAGTCTAGCGGACTAAATGACCAACCTACGCAGCTAAAAAACAAACGATGGAAATTGCTTGAGGTAAGTAGGCAAGTCAGTCAACAAGTAAGTAGGTAAGCATTATATCAATCTTTATTTCACCAAAAGAACATTGGTAGCACAACAAAAAAATGAACATGAAAAGCAAAACAAGAAAATCTCATGCACTTATGGTGTCTAAGAAAAAACATAGAAACCTGACAACCTCATTGTCATGCGAACGGCATTTGTGCATAAAATGCAGTCTTCTGGAAAACCAACAGTCTTTAATAGTATTTTCATTCATGAATTGCAGTACCGATGCAACACTGCTATGACATATTTTGAAAATTTTACATATAGCAGAACTGTACGTGTACTCTAAGGAGTTCAGCTCACTGTTGGTAGGGCTGATAGCCTCCATTCCATACAGGAGAAATGGTTTACAGTGTGCACTAACCAAATACAACAACACAGGTTCACTAAATTTGTAGCATTTGCTATACAATGAGTTAAATGACCGATAAAACTTCACACGCATTTCATGCAAACTAAGTTTAAATGACTTGGCTGCAACCAGAAAACAGCCAAGATATTTTAGCTTGTCCACATAATTAATTTCTACTCCGTTGACATTGATGTTCTTGCACGCATTACGGAAATGTGATCCAATCCTTATCACTTGAGATTTGGCCACATTTAACTTCATGTCAATACCCTCTAGCTCAACAGAGCAAATATCAACCATAGCTTGGAGGTCACACAGGGATGCTGACATTAAGATGAGGTCATCTGCATACATGACACACCCTAAGTAGGTCTCCCCAATTCTACATCCATGACCGGATCGACTTAGCTTTTCAATTAGGTCGTTAACATAAACTGCAAATAGAACTGGAGATAGAACACCACCTTGCCTAACTCCGCAGGTTAGAGTTATCAAATCTGAAAATATATTGTCCCACCTCACGAAGGCTGCACTGAGACTATACCAGGTTATAAGGGTGGTCAGAACTTCACGAGGAACCTGTCTGTCCATTAGCTTATTGAACAAAGCAAAGTGATTCACTTTGTCAAAAGCTTTTGACATGTCTAATGCATATAAGTTGATAGTTGACCCATGACTTGTAAAGTAGTCCACCACTGTTCCGACTGCAAGGATTGCATGTGAACAACCCAATCCCTTTTTGAATCCAAACTGCAAATCAGATGTGCATAAATAGCTGCCATAATGCTCCAGCACACACATTTCAAACAGTTTCGATAGATTTGAACTTAATGTGATGCAGAGGATTTTCGGACAATATTAAATTACATTACAAAATGGTAATCGTTACCTCGAGATTTATACAGCGCCAAAAATTTAAGTCTCGGATGCTAACTTATTCACAGGCGCTCAGTCAAAACAAACACTTTGGATACGCCATGGAGTGGAGCAACTATGAACCTTCATCAGCGCAGCCCTCTGCTTGGATAACCTTTGGATTCTGACTCGGAACCGAACCTGACCAAGGACTTTGAGTAACTTAACTAAATATATATTATACGCTGCAGACATCGCTCATCTCTTATATAATAGAGCAGCTTCGGCAGCGTTCTAAATATAGATATCGATGATATACATATAATATAGAGTCCTTGGTTGTTTCCCAATAATTTCCTGTCAATGAAAAGTAAACATTCCCAGATTCTACACACAATGACGATCCCCAAACGCTTGTTAGGAACGCACCCAGTTTACCTAAAGTTAACACTTACCATTTTAAACTAAAGATTCTAATGTAACATGTCTAAAATGTTTTGCTACAATATAGTTTCTAAAAATCTGTGAACACTTACAATTTATTATTACCGAAATGTAAAAGACACGTAGCTGTCAGGTGTGTCATCTTATAATCTGTCATCTATGGTAGCATCATAAATAATAATACGCGATTTAAGATACAAAAGGATTTAAATATTAAAAGAATTTAAAACCAAGTCATTAAATCTGTTCCAAATTATGTGGTCTATTTAATTCTCAGCGAAGTCATCCGACTTTCGTGATTTAAAGGTAGTATACACTGTTAAATAGAGATATAACGCAGATGATCATAACACGTATACATACTCCCTACGTGTTTCTGAACTTTCTCCTGCTTTAAATTGTCGTTTGTCGCTCAGCAGAGATGAAATGGACGCTACACAAGGAAATATAAACGTCCTGCCTATAATAAAAGCGGTTTGGTTTAAATGCATCTGGTAAACGACTATCGATTCAACCATATTGTGTTAGAGTTGAGTCTAAGGTTCATTTTCCATCAGCGCGTTACAGATGTCAGGGAGACCAGCTTACACGGGCGCTATATCAAATCAAGTTCATAATAGCTGGGTTGTTTTGTCCGTTCCGGTGCCAGGTTAAGTAGGAGTAGCTGCGATGCTTATTGAAAAAGTAGAATTTCATAGCCCAGTATAGTAGTTTTCATGTGTTGGCAAGAGGTACATTTAAAAAACTGACCAAGAGGATTATTTTACTCAAGTTACATCATGAATGAGAGCACTAATATCTCCTGTACCTCATTATGCAGCTCTTGGGAGTATATCAATGACTGAATTTTGCGACATTGCTTTATAATGCATTGTAATCCAAACCATCTTTCCATTACTGGTCTGATGCACATGGCATCAATGGATGGTAACCAAAACCAACGATATATACCTTTTGATAACGGCATTATAGAATTCTTTAGATTCGATAAGATTGTGGTTGTTTCTGCAGGTGGTTTTGTCATGGCGACAAACATCCCGAAATCGGATGCCAGTTCTGCACAGCCTGTGAATGGGGAGGAGTCTCAAGGGGCGTCTGGTGGCTCTGGATCGAGCCAGAACTCAAGCCGTGCGACTCAAGACAACAGCGCCTACGAATGCAACATTTGCCTCGACACTGCAAGAGATGCGGTAGTCAGCATGTGCGGCCACCTGTTCTGGTTAGACTTATTCGTTCGCTTTCAAATCTAATCTAATCATTTAACAATTCTGATTTATGTATTGTTTCATTAAGTGTTAACCAATATCAAGTGTTAAGCGTTTTGTGGATGTTGATCTGACTACAGCTTGCTCTTGTATTCTGATGTCAATAACTAATTCTAAAAATCCTAGTTCTTATTATGAAATTTGAACTAATCCTAATTCTTATTAATTAGTTACAAAACCTTAATTACCTATCACAGTTTTTGGTGCCTTGTGCAATAAACACTGGCTCAATAGAAGTTGTAATTAACAGTGCTCAATTATAATTCTGGAGTTCTGGACAACCCTCTAACACGATGTAGCGCTTACAAATAAGCTGGTCTGCTGTGCTTAGCTTAAGAGTAGCGCTGTAGAAATGTTGAATTTTATTGATACGATGATGTATGCACGAGAGCACTTGTATAGCAAAGTAACTCACAAGGGCGCTTTGGCACAGCTACATAGGAGTCACCAAACAGATATGTCTTAAGTCGAGCAGAAACCGTTTCCTGAACTGTTAAAGCTGCTAGTGTTCGTATGTTCGGTGGCAGATTGTTCCAGAGAGATGGACCCACAGATAATGATAAAGCCTGTTTTTGTATTGTCTTTCGGTTCCAGTTGGCCTTGTCTTCACCAGTGGCTGGAAACGCGGCCAAATCGAAAGACTTGTCCTGTCTGCAAAGCCGGAATCAGCAAAGATAAGGTTATTCCTCTGTACGGCCGAGGAAACGCTAACCAACAAGACCCACGGTGAGAGGGCCATAGCACAGTAGTTGCAAAACAATTACTTGAAGAAGTATAACCCCCATCTCTTATCATCATCCTCATCATTATTATTTTCTATTGGTACTGTTGTAATTGCTTCTACTGTTGTATTGCTATAAAATTTACTACTTGCATGTATTGTTATATTGCTATTATTATTATGTTTTATTTATCCACAAGCTACATATGAACACTCACAGTCAATTGGCCCTTTTTGCCATAATATTGGATGTTGTGTTGTTGTTATTATTATTATTATTATTATTATTATTATTACTGGTATTATTATTACTGGTATTATTATTATTATTATTATTATTATTTCTTGTTTTGCCCAAGGTACACATGATGCCTCATGAGTTTACAAATCCAGGGAATCATAAAATTCTGGAATGGCTAGAACTTGTCAAAGTTCAGCGGAGCAGATTTGAACATGTCTCAAAATGCTATGGTGTTATAGTATTATTATTAGTATTATTATTACTATTACTGTCATTATTGTCATTGTCAAAATCATCGCTGTGGTCTTAGTCTGTTAAAATCAGTACCATGTCCACTCAATCACCGTATTATTTCCCAAATCGACAACCATAATGTTATTTCCGTTGAAAATTTTTCTGAGAGGACTATACAGGATTTAAAGTATGAATATGTTGTAACTAGTTTTAATCAGACCTTGGGCATTGTTAATCAATTTTGTTTATTTAGTAATAATTGGAAGCTATTATTTCATCCAGGGAGAAAGTTCCTCCAAGACCGCAGGGCCAACGAACAGAACCTGAAAACAGTAATGTACGTCCCTCAAGATTCTCTTCTTTTATTAACTTATGTGTGGATGCCTATGTGGTGGCTTCATTGTCTATCTTCTTTGTGTGTCTGGTGCCTTCTCTGTCTCTCTTGTGCCTTTTTAAAAAATCTTGAATTGTTTTATAGTTAAGACGTCTTGTAGAATTTAGAATTTCTGTTAAAATTTAATAGGCCTGTTTTAGTATTGTTTTGTAATTCTTAAGTTGATTTGTATTTTATAATTATTTTTGAACTTTTTAAAAGTTTCAGAATTTATTTTATGAATTGTTTTAGACTTTATTTCTTAGAATTGTTTTGTAATTTAGTTTATTTAGAATCTGAAATGTGTTAGAATTTCATTTAGAAGGTTTGGAATTGTTTTAGAATTTGTGGGTTTTATTGCTTTTTATTTGTAGAATCTGAATGGATTTGGTTTGGGAGACAATGGCTTTCAGATGTCGTTTGGCATTGGAGCGTTTCCATTCGGCTTTTTCGCCTCTTCTTTCAATTTAAACGACGGCCGACCACCACCCCGTAATATTTCCTACTTTACCTATAAGTTTGTGAATTTATGTAGCACCAGAGTCTAGTGCTTAAAATTAATCTAAAGAAAGGCCGACTGGCTGCCTGCTTTACCTATAATAATAATAATAATAATTAATAATAATAATAATATAATATCTATATCTGACACCTGAGGGATTATAGATACCTCGGGTAAAAAATAATAATAATAATAATAATATAATATCTATAAGGCACTTAACTACTTACTGTCTGGTAGGTGTCTACCTGTTGAAATAAATATGATAGATGAACAGAAATAGGGAATAAAGGAAACATAATAAATACACAGTATGATGAATTAATAAAGTATAATGAGTAAAACATTATGAATACATGGATTGCAATACATAACACATTACAATTAATAAACAAAATTATAAAAAAATTATGAATAAAATGTAATTAAAAATGTAATAATATATTAGATAAAATTAAGGAAATGCTAATTATCATGAGTACATGCAGGAAAATATTATAAGTAAACGATCTATGGATTGATATATATATATAATATATGGTTAATGAATTCAATGATGTCTCGATGTCATTATGTCTCTGACAATTGTTTTCTCATTAAGAGTTTTATTTACAACTCGTAAACATAATAAATGTATATTTTTTGTTTTAGCTCCCACTGGTTCACCTCAACATGCGGATGAAGCATTCTTGAGCCGCGTTTTTCTGGCGATTGCTATCATCTTTCTCTTCTGGCTGATGATTGCCTAATGAGAATTACGAAATCACTGAGCTGTGTTGTTCTTACTTTGATCAATCATTTCAAATCCTCCTCTAGCAGCAGATCAGAATCCTACTGCATCTTCTAAATCTGTTGAAAGTTTCTGATTAATTAAGAATCATCTGAATCCTTAAAATCCCCTCAATCCTTGAGAATCTTCTGAATGCTTCAAATCATCTGAATCATGTAGAATCTTCTTAATCATTCAGATCATCTGAATCCTTTAGAATCTTCTTAATCATTCAGATCATCTGAATCCTTTAGAATCTTCTTAATCATTCATATCATCTCAGTCCTTCAGAGTTCTACTCGTCCGATTCTTGAGCTTTCCTGGGTGGATTGTGTTATTGGTAATCCCTTATGGGTAAACTGTGAGACATTTGACACTGTTTGCATAATCAATCCCCGTTATGTTTCAAGTGCTCCAACAGTCGCTTAACCCTCTGCTCGTACTAAAGCAATGCAGCCAACAATCAAATGCGTTTTCTAAGTTGGGAAGTTCAGTATAATAATAATATTAATTTGGGTGGTGGTGGTGCTGCATGATGTGAAGTGCCCAGTTTTCAGTATAGAAATGTTTTGTTACCTAACAATCATACACTGTTGCCTCTTTATGACACACTTTGTTGATATGCAACGTAACGCGACCATTGATCTGAAATGTAGTTTAAACACGGTCTTGTAAACGAAGGACGCGATACGATTCACGCTGCTTATTTCAAAGTGGTTTTGGCAGATAATTTATCTATCAGCAAAAATGCACGGTTTGTAGAATATGAGTTTTGACGCACTGCTTTGTTGCTTCAGTACTACCTAGCTTTAATTGCAACGGCTGATGTTTCAGCAAAATACGTTTAATATTTGAAGTGGTGTCTGTAGCTAGAGCCTGTTATGCATATGTGAGTATTCTTGTGTCTTATACTGATGGCTGTCTGCTGGTTAATATTGGATAACCCCAAATCAGCTATAAATAGAACCAGTTTATTAGCATACCAGTTTTGATACTATTTTCCAGCAGAGTACTTGTCGCCTTGCATTCCTTTCCCACCCTTATATTGCTTATTCAGACATCTGCCACTGAAGAAACATTTCATCATACATTGCACTACTGCATTTCCTCATTGATCTTTCCTTCCTTCAAGTGATTCAGACTGTTTCTCACTCTTTTCCTTTCCTACTGTTTCTGACTATCATTGAAGATATATTTTCCCCAAACATTGCACTCCTACCCTGGCTGCCCACAGGTCTTCTTTACCTGTGAGTCTGTGACTGTTGCCAACCACTTTTTGTTCCTCTATTAAGTCTATTTATATGTATGTATGTATGTATGTATGTATCTATGAGCACTTGTTATAGCGCATCTTCAAATCTTCAAGATTTCTACTCAGAGGCACTCCCGACTACAGCGCGGACACTGAATCTGAGTTTCATGCCGAAGCGCATGAGCAACTGCGAGTGAAGGACTTGCCCAGGGTCCCTACGCCGGCGGCTTGAGGTGGATTCGAACCCGCAACCCTCCGGCTGCAAGGCACCGAACATACACCTACACCACCACGCCCCACTTTAGCGAAGGAGAATAATGGTGGCAGAGATCTTGAGCTGGCTGAGAAGGATTCTGAGAAAGACGAGAGTGGATCCGAAATTAGGTGATTCGGGAGGAGCTAGGCCCTATAGAACGACGGGAAACTCTGGTCTAAAGGATTACAAATAGAAGACCAGCTGTCACTTATAACGTGGTTTGGGCATTATTATATCAAGTATGGAAGGCGGGAGATGATTGCCAGTCAGCAGGGCACTTTACAAACAGGTGGTGGGAAATCGGCCGGGGAAAGAGCTCAGGACGCGATGGAGGAGTGGACGTTATAGAACTGCCTTCAAAATGGTCAGATAAAGAGAGAACTGGAAACATCATCTTCAAACTTAATCAGTTAGGCTAATGCTTGACGGAGAGAGACAAAGAAAAAGAAGAATTAAGGAAGAAACATATAAAGATAACATTAATTGACATTCACGGGCGTATTTAGGGGTGGTTTTACGGGTTCAAACACCCCCAAATAAGTTTCCTAAAAAATTTTTATATGCTTTTACATGCAAAATACAAAAAACCTTAACTTTTGCGACAATTTTCAATGGAACCCCCACCCCTGGAATCTTAAAACCCCTCCGAAATTTTTTCTGGCAACGCCCATGTTGACATTCGCCATGGTTTTGAATGTTTAACGACATTTTGATTATGATGACGATGATTATTATTATTATGACGATGGTCGCTGACGTCATCCACACAACATACATGCGCACAAAGGAATCTAAAACTATAGCGACGGAAATGAAAATGACGAATTCTTGGCGTCAGGAAGAAACGATTGAAAGTTGTCTACTCTTCAGTTTCAGTTTAGTATTCAGTGACATGTTCTGACTGCCGTGCAATCAAGGGCCGTTAATTGACGTCAACCTCACTGTAGCCTACATCAAAGTATAGTTTATACGAGTTTAAAATTCTCTTTCTCACTTGTAAAACGTTTTTGGGTCAAGCTCCACGCTACCTCTGTGATCTTATGAGACGTCCTATCTCAGCTACCTCTGGACGTCCTCTCCGCTCTTTAGACCATTATGACCTTCTAGTTCCTCGGTCTCGGACTGCCACAGCACAGCATCGTGCCTATGCCTCTGTTGGCCCTTTGCTGTGGAATGACCTTCCTGCTTTAACTCGTGCTGTGATGTTATCTGGGGGCACCACTGTTTCTGCTCGTTCTTTTAAAACTTTTCTTTTTTCGAGGGGCCCTTCGCACTGGAAGCGCCTCTGATTAGGTTGTATTGCGAGAGGCGCTTTATAAGTCCGTAAATAGAATAGAATAGAGATGATTGCTGATTAGTGATTAAACGAAATTAACTAATATAATTATAGCATCGGTACAACGCGATGTAAAGGTGTCCAACAGAAGATCATAATAATAGTAGATTTCGTTTATTAAGATACTAAGTTGACATACCGTAACTTGTTTACATGGGATAATGAAAGTAATTAAATTAAAAACTATAAGTTTATGCCTATTATAGACAGATTGAGAGTTAAAGTTAAATAATGCAATACTTGACACAAAGTTTTTGTCCAGGATATATTAGAAAGGCTATAATAATATTATTATATTCGTTTAATGTAAATCAGGTTGACAAGCCGCAACACGGTTACAAGGTAAAGTGAAATGAGATTAGGGGCGAGCCTATAGTGATGTAGAATTCTGTAGGTTATTGTTCGTTCAGAGGTTATTTTTTGAGCAAGCTCCTACAGAAATTAGAACCCTAGGTAGCCTATGTAGTTCTTATCATCCTTTGCTGGCAATACAAAATCGTGAGTTCTAGGGCGAAGGCTTTAACTATGCTTGATGACAGGCGGAAACAAGCTTCGTCAGCAGTCTGTCCTTGGCTTCGCGTACCATATCCGAGACGTCAGGCGCATTGTCTGGGAGATAACCCATTCGTCGGGGATCTTAGTAGGAATTGATCCAGCGGTCTGTACATAAAAGCATTATTGTGTGTTTTCAACAAGTGTTGACCACAACTGTTTCCTATGTCTTCTGTTAGTTCCAGAAACTCCAACAACACGACTCGTTTTGACCCCTTCATTCAGTTTCCTAGTTATGCCCATATTTTGGCACACCATCATAGGCGTAGCTACATTGAGGTGCGAGGAGGCAGTTGCCTCCTCTTGCTTTTTTATATACTGGAACTTGTATTGACAAATGACCCCACGGACCAGGATTTTGCCAATGGTCTGTGAAGTTGCCTCCTCTTGAATTTAAGTCTCGCTATGTGCCTGCACACCATCTATGATTTTCTAAGACTATACAATACAACTGTAGGCCTATTTGATATTGCCCTTGATGGCACAGAGCAATTGCGAGTGAAGGACCTGTTCAGAAGTGCACACACGACCGTACGACAGAACATCTATGGTGCTGAGCAACTGTGAGTAAAGGATTTGCTCAAGGTCTCTCCACAGCGACCTCGAGTGGAGGCTCGAACCTGTACTCTCTGCGGCGCTACAGCCTACAGGCCGAGCACTCTCTCCATTCGACTACCACGCCCAACCACGTCCCAAAAAAGAACAGTCACACGATCTAATGACTTCTTAGCGCCATAATCATAATTCCCACGACAGCCAATAATTGGTCATTCCAATTGGAATCCAAATTGAACCACGTCCTCAAAGCAATTTAAACTGAAATTGAAAATTCATAATCCATTGAAGAGATGCAGTGTCAAGAGGAGGCTCCATTACCTGCATTTTGGCTGTTGACCAAGCAACCCACTGGAGTTGTTCAATGCTGCTAACCATCAATCTTACATCGATACCAAATTTCTCTGCTTTGTGTCAGACACAAGTGTATCAGACAACTCAAACAGTGTTGCTACTTGAAGTCCACACAGCAGGCTCATACTTACAATCGTTGGATAATTAATACACCAACGAGCTACCAAACGATGATCTTGTAGGAATTAACATTCAAATAACTTTTGGTTCATTTGATGAAAAGACAAAAGTTGAATGCATTGATCGCTGGCTGTTATTGTTGTTCTTATATACATGTACTCAGCTGCCCAACACATGATATTAGGATCATAGAAAAAACACATGATTTTCAGAATCACATAAAAACACATGATACTCAGGATCACATAAAAAACACACATGACATTCAGGATCACATAAACAAATGATTTTCAAGACCGCAAAAACAATTATTTTCTGGATCACATAAAAAACATATTTTCAGGCCTATGTAAGAAACACACCATTTTCAGGACCACACAGCAAACACATTACTTTTGGGATCACATAAAGAAACAATTTCAGGATCATGAAACAAGCACATGGTTCTGAACACGTGATACAACATGATCATGCCAGTGCATATATATATATGAACACATCACTCTTCAGGCACATTCCCAGCACTACGCAGTATAGAATGGGATTTTCTTGGACATTTACCGATACATCAACTTTTTTAACACACAAAAAACTTTCATGAAACATACGCAAACATGTGAATTTCACGAAACATGTGCAAAACAAAACACATGAATTTCATGGAACATGCTAAACACATGAATTTACTGCAACATATAAAAAAGTGTATTTCCTGGAACATATGTAAAACATGTGAATTTCATGGACCATTGCAACACATGATTTTTCTAGAACGTGTTAGAAGACAGTAAAAAAGTTCCTCAACATCCATATCATCCAGAATGATAAAATCCTATTTGTCACTTTCTGGACTGTCTCATCTTTCTGCAAACGGTTTCTCCAGATGCCTATGCCTTCCAGAAACCCTAATTACAAAGGCAAACTTGATTTGCTTCACACCATTCAACAGAAGCAAGGAAATCAACCATTTCTTCTCCTGGCTGTTTCATCTGTAAATCACAGTCATGGAAGAAGTGAATTCCCAATGCCACCTTTAGACCATCAGCAGAGAATAATTCTCCAGTCAACATGTATATATTACCCTATTTCTTCTAACTGCTACGTCTATTCCTGACCAGTTTCATTAACCAGTTTTTCATCGTAGTTTAATTCCCACTATTTAGGTTCCAGTTTTCTCCTGAATGTCCTTAATTCCCCCGTGCTTTCATGACTTTTTTTAGCTGGCCCAGATTTCTGGCTTTTTCATGAAAATTTTTTCCTGGCCACAGTTTGGTTTCACTTTTTTCTGACATTCAGCTCCCAGTTTTTTCCTGATCATTCTTTAGTCTTGCAGTTTTTCTTTACCATTCCTTAGTCCTACAGTTTTCTCCAGATCATTCTTTAGTCCTGAAGTTTACTCCTGAACATTCTTTAGTCCTGTACTTTCCTCCAAACAATTCTCTAGTCTTTTAGTTTTTTCCTGACCATTCTTTAGTCCTGACGTTTTCTCCCGAAAATTCTTTAGTCCTGACGTTTACTACTGACCATTCTTTAGTCCTGATGTTTACTCCCGACCATTCTGTTGTAGTCCTGGCATTTTCTCCTGTGCTCTGAGTGTGAAGCCCATGGACTCAATCGTGCAACAACGAGCGACGTGTTTACATCAACTGTAATGGACCTCGTGACTAGAAGAGATGGTTGTTGAACCGGTCACTAGGTAGCGCCAGAGGCCTTGAGCGAACCGGAGAATGTGATGAGGTAAGGCACACGGCTGGAGATGCGACAGCAACGTACCGAACTGCTTCAGGCAGTCAGTGGAAACAAACGCATTAAGGCTTACAACAGAATTATAACATTTGTAACTGTAATTTATTAATTAATAATAATAATAATTATTATTATTAATTATTACTATTATTCTGATCATTTAAACAGCGCCTTTTAAGCAGCACGTCCCTAGGCCACATCGAAGAGGGGTTAAAGTTCATTTAGAACAGAAATTTCTGACTTACCCTTTTTATCCACCATAGACTAATGGACTGATCTTCTGGATGTTGACCTCATTACGACTTGCTTATGGAGCGCCATCAGTTCATGCCTCATGCATTAGACACCGGCGCAATAGAAGTTACTAACTACGATTGAATGGGATTCATTACAGCAGCTGACCATGAGCTCAAGGCCAGAGGGGCTTCCCCACACCATGATAAGGACACAGCACAATAGATCAGATATTACATAATATAATAGTGCTATATAACTCCATCGATTACATTAGACGACGCCGTGATAAGGCCATACAATGGTGCCTCTGAATAATTTCTTCTTGAAGTCATGCTATATCAATATCTAATTCACCATCAGCATCAGTTCCTGACAACAGCCATTTGGCGGCGATGGGTACGAATAAATGATCTCCATTGTCCTCAGTCATTTGTCAAGTCCACTGCTCCCCTTAGTGTAAGTCCAAGTGAAGTTATGTCCTCAATTATATTATCTATCCAGCGTAGTCTTGGTCTGCCTTTGTTTCTTTTTCCCTGCAAGTAGTAAATATAAAATTACAATTACAGATATGGCGTTTTAGATTAGAAGACATCATGAAAAGGATATACGAAAGTGGAAGGTGGTTGTCCGCCGTTGATGTAGAGTACGTATGAGTATCCGTCGCAGGGGCATCCCTTGATCGAGTAGTAGAACGGGAGGCAGCTATGGACGTGGAAGTTACGCCTCTCGTAGAAGCGAATGGCGTTGACGTTTGTCGTGAGGACATGCAGATAGACGGCCTTACAGTCCTTGTGCTCACCTGACGTCAGGTATGACAAGAGATTGTCGAGAAGCAGAGACGCTGAAATACCAGACATTAAAACTTAAATAATCAATTCTTATTTATCCAAGGTAGAAATGAACTAATAAAGAAACAGATATAGCAGATTACTCAACTCATTCCATTGACAAATGGTAAGAAATGCAACAACTGGTCAAAGTATTTGACTTTGTGCCACATACATTTGCAAAACTGTCCGAAATCGCATAAATGCTTAGATCAGTTGATAACGAGCATTCAGTGTCTTAATAAATACAATGTACAGTGTGAACTCGTTAACATGAAGTCCTCAGCGGGATGTCTTGTGATATTGCGTGCAAACCAGGACGAATGTCTCAACGGTCAATGCTAAAAATGTTAATGTTTAGTGCTGTACTGCAACTCTTGTATGGTGCATTAACCAGTAAAGCATGTTAATTAAACAGCCTTGGGGGACATCACACTGCTTTGTGTTCAGCAGAATGGCGTCTAAACGAGTCGACGCTGTATAAACAATATGTAATCTGCTTAAGTTTTGCATCAAAATACATCAGCAGACTGATCTCAACTGCAATCCTAAATTTATATAGCTCCACTTGAAGAGAGAGACTTATCAGAGTCACTCCCGACCTAACACAATGAACCACGATCGAACAAAATGGTCTTCAAGCGCTTACAGAAGAGTTTATGTTGTGGATTGCCAAGTAACTGCTTCTACAAGGACCTTCTAGATGTTAATCTGATTGTGGTTTCAGTTTGATGTCTAGTGCTTTAGACAACAGTGCTATAGCAGTTACTAATTAGATAATAAATAGATGCAGAGGTCGAGAAGCTCACCGATCCCGTGCCTTCGATAATCCTTGACGACTCCAAGGCTGAGAATGTAAGCCATCAACGTATTTGGTGGATAGTGCGATGCAAGAATATCAACATCCTATTCAACAATAACCAACAACTCATTAATCAAAATAACAGATTATTTAAATTAATTACTGAAAAATTATTAGGAAAATTCACCATTTATTAACATACGCTGAAATAACCAGTAAGAGCTAACCTTCTTTAGTCAGTAGTCAATTTAAGACGGTAACACAAATTTGGTTCAAATTACCGGAACCGAGATAGATGGACAGATAAATAGCTGGATGGAAGGATCCATGAATGGGTGTATGGAGAAATGATGGAAACGTGGATTGCTGGCTGGACAGATGATTGGCTAGATAGATGGATCTATGGATAGATCTACAGATGGCTGGATGAATAGACGAATAGTTAGATGACGGATGGATGAATGGAAGATTTAACAGCCCGATTGATGGTGAATCATCCAACAGAGCATCTGTGAGATACATAACAGTTGGTATACTGAGAGTCCTGATACATACCGATACATAGCTATGTTTCATTTTTTGTTAAAATAACAAACATTAAATAATGCAGCACTGTAGAAATATGCTTCAGGGCTACAAGGGTCAGACCCAGAAGGGACCAAAGTCCTGCTTATTAGATATATAATAGACAGAGGACAGGCACTCTACATCATATCACACTATTCTAAGGCGCTATTAAATTATTAAATTAATTAGCAATAAAGTTAAGTCATTAGAAGGACAAATAATAACATCACACGACCTTCAAGTCGACTCATTATTATAAATAATAACAATAATTACTATTGTGTTTATTAAGCACCACTGTCCAAAGACCAAGCAAGAATTGATGGCGCTAAGCAATTGTAAGTGAAGGACTTGCTCGATGTCCCAACACAGTAACCATCTCAGAGGAGGAGGATCGAACCCATACTCTCTGTGCTACAAGGTAAGTGCTCTAACCACTCTGCCACTGTGTCCCACAATCTCATTGGTTCGTTCAGATTCTAACCTCGCGATTGCACCGACTTCTCGGTTTCACTTCGCAGACAATGATTCCGATAATACAAGAATTGATCGTTGCTGCGAGAGAGTAGAACCGCGAACTCGACGTTATGTCCGTGTACCAGCTCTCCGGATACCTACCATCGAAAGAAATTAATCTCATTCCAATAAATGCTTTTCGACGAAATATTACTTTAATAGTTGAAGTTCATTTGCTTTCTGCTGTCAGTAGAAATCTTTTCTAAAGAAAACCTCTTGGAATTTGACCAAGATTCTCTAACAGATTAGAAATCTGAAGGTTTCAGCTGAAGCAATCATTGGTTGAAGCTTTGATTGCAATTTCACTTGAAGCGACAATTGACCGATATCTTGGACATTACGTCAATGGTCATACAGAAGCATCAATTTGAGACAAATCATTTCAGATTAATATTTTAATCTTGCTAATTCCCCCCAAAACGAGTTAATTTAATCTAGTTAATTCTCAGGTTAAAACCATTTATCAATATAATTAATTCTTGTTTATTTAGCACTTGTTCAAGCAGCCAAAAAGCGACCGTTCTCAAGCAACTGTACATGAAAGCATTGCTGCGCGTTTTCAACAAATCTTAGATTAGATTTCATTTGCCTCTGAACTTACTCGATTGGAAACCAGTCAGCACAGAGCTGTTTGACCTCAACGATGTCATCCGGGCAGAGAAACCGAAGCTGGATCAGACGCTGAATACTGTACGAATGAGCCTTCGACATGACGACCCTCGTGTTACTCAAACAACACGATCAGAATTCGTCTCGTCCATTCTTAGGACGACAAGACCCGTGATGAAAATAACCTCTCGGCTAATCTCTCTCACGAACTTCTACTGCTGCAAAATGAATTTACGATTACAAGACTGGAATACAAGCTCAACTTAATAATTGTTTTGCTGGGTTATAGAGATGTTACTAATTAATAATAAAAATGTTTTAGTATTACATAAGGACTTGTGAAGTTTCGATATTCGATTCAAAATTTATAACAAGTGGGCAAACATTTAGAATCGGGGTGCGTAGGTTTTCTCGCGTCAGTTACAGTAAGGTTAAGCATCGTGAGGGTCTGTTAGGGTCTGGGTCAGGGTTAGTGTCGTCAGTAGAAAACATGGTACCTTACGCACAGCATGCCAAAAGATACAGTCAGACGCCTGTAAACTTACGCACCCCGATACCAAATGTTCGCCCCAATGTCTTCCTGATTAGATTTCCTTGTAATGTAATAAACACTTATATAGCGACTTCCAAGCAACTCCCAAAAGCGCTGCCACTATGTGGAATTTTAAGGCTTTAAATCAAGCCGCTTCGGATCAGTAACTTGACATACAATATATTTTGCCTCAGATTCACTTTTCTGTGACTTTGGGCGCCTTACAAACATTCATAACAACAGGTTTAGTGTAAATTCCACGTCTTTTACGTTTGCCAAAAGACTCTGCTTACACATCAAGTCACTACTGGGCCTCCAAATATACATTCCATTAGAATTCTAACGATAGAACGCCATCAAAGGAGTTTTCTTACTTACTTACAGATGAGGCCACTATCAACAACAACGCTCAATGTTCACAATAATCACCTGACGCAAAGAATTAGATCATATTTCGGTTTAAATAGACATTCCGACAGTAAATTCGTCACCATAGTCATTCAATTCGCAACAATTATACAAAAGTTCAGTTAATAATTTCCTAAAAATGAACATTTTTCGAGAAATCCACAAAAAAAACTAAGAACAATATTAGTCTTAGCAGCACAGCGAAGGGTCACCTCCGCCATTTCTATAGCGCCTTTCCTCGCAAATTGTATTTAACATCAGATTTAAAAGTTTCAACCCTGCGCTTAATTCTAGGAAGGAACAAATAGCTATTAAACGTCAAAGCGCTCTTAAGTATTGTTTTCAGTTATAGAAAATATTTCCATGCAAGCCGATTATGGTTCGGGGCCGCTATTCCGGGGGGCCGCTATTACGGGGGTCCACTATTCCGGGGTCCGCTATTCCGGGGGTCCACTATTCCGGGGGTCCGCTATTCCGGGGGTCCGCTATTCCGGACTAATGAAGACAAATATATACAATTGTACATTATATGTATATGCATGTATATGTATCGATTTATATATATATATACATGTTTGAATATGTATACATATGTTTGTATAATGTATATATATATATGTATATAGATCTATATACATGCACACATGTTATATATGTATATACATTTGGATATATATGATATATATGTGTGAATGTATATATATATATGTATATACATATATGTAAGTATCTATATTTATATATGTATGTATGAATACATCTATATGTATATAGATGTATGTGTATATGTACATGTATATGTATATACGTATATATATATGTACTTATGTAAATACATATGTGTGTGCATGTACACATGTTTGTGTACATATATATATATATAAGATGTATGTATAGTTAGGTGTAAGCATATATATATAGACATATATATATATGCTTACACATAACTATACATACATTATAGATAATAGACACAAATACATATATATGTACATAAACATGTATACATGCACACACACATGTATTTACATAAGTACATATATATACGTATATACATATACATGTACATATACACATACATATATATACATATAGATGTATACAACTATACATACATACATATATAAATATAGATACTTATATATATGTATATACATATATATATACATATTCACACACACACATATATATATATATATCATATATATATCATATATATCCAGATGTATATACATATATAACATGGAACAGAGCAACTTCTTCGTGTCCCGAAGATTATATATATATATATATATATATATAATGTATTATGTATATACATGTATGTTTGTAGTTATACATATGTACATACATAAATATATATATACTTACATGTAAGTATATGTATATTCATGTATATAGGCCTATACAGGTATGTAGGTATTTAAACACATATTCATGCATAAATATTTATTTACTTACACGTATACCTATACATACATATATACACATATACATATATATATATGTATATCTACATATATATATACACACATATATAAGTAAATTTATATATGTATATATATATATATATGCATGTACATATACACATACATCTATATATATATATACATACATATATATTACATATAGATAGGCTACATACATATGTATATATTACATATATAAACAAATATGTACATATATACATATATATATGTATATATACATATGCACACACATATATCTATATATATACATTAATTCCAAATATATAACATATGTACATGTATATAGATATAAATACAGTTATATATAAACATATATACATATACAAACATATATATGTATATATATATATATATATATATATATACATATATATATACATATAATGTACAATTGTACATAATTATATTATAATTTTATATTTGTCTTCATTAGTCCGGAATAGCGGACCCCCGGAATAGCGGACCCCCGGAATAGTGGACCCCCGTAATAGCGGCCCCCCGGAATAGCGGGCCGGTACCCCGATTATATCGCACGCAATATTCTATCTACAGCGCAGGACGTTTATGGCTAGAATGTTGTACTCATATAGACAGTTGATTGCTATTAAAACGCATGTACATCAGAGTGCGAATATGCAATTGTTTTAATAAAGAAATATACCCACTTACTTATATACTTACTTACTTACTTACTTACTTACTTACTTACTTACTTACTTACTTACTTACTTACTTACTTACTTACATACTTACATACTTACATACTTACATACTTACATATTTACATATTTACATACTTACATACATACATACATACATACATACATACATACATACTTACTTACTTACTTACTTACTTACTTACTTTACTTACTTACTTACTTACTTACTTACTTACTTACGACGTTAAGACAACGGATTAAGGACAAATTTGATCCAAAAATCAAATGAAAACGACCATAAGATTATTTTTCTAACACGAGTTCAAGCACTTACCTATGTTGACGTTTTGTGCTTCTTTAAAGTATAAAATTAACTTTAAACTATTAGGTCTAATCAAAAAGTGAAAACTCTACGGTACAATAGAGACTTCACTGATTAATAATTTTAAGTCAAATACGGTTTAATACTACTTGTTGCAGGCATCATACTCAGTTGTCCGCTAGGTGGCGTTGGTAAAATGAGCAGTAGGACGTGATGGGCGCCTTGCATGGCTGCCAAACAGTTAAATTGGACTCTTGTAATAACTTGTGATAAAATTAACTTTAAACTATTAGGTCTAATCAAAAAGTGAAAACTCTACGGTACAATAGAGACTTCACTGATTAATAATTTTAAGTCAAATACGGTTTAATACTACTTGTTGCAGGCATCATACTCAGTTGTCCGCTAGGTGGCGTTGGTAAAATGAGCAGTAGGACGTGATGGGCGCCTTGCATGGCTGCCAAACAGTTAAATTGGACTCTTGTAATAACTTGTGATCATCCGTTCATACTATGACGTCTTGTAATCAACTGCATTCGTGTCAGTTTGAATTAATAAGCGACGATTATTATTATTTGACATAGGATTGGAACTCCACTGGACATTTGGATCCCATCCACTGCATATCTCTGGACAACCCCTCTGACGCGGCGTAGCTCTCTTGCATATCATGAACTTAATTTTTGAGTAGCGCTTTAGAAATTGGAGTTTGTGATTACGATTATTATTATATAATCACATTTCCTCAATACAGAAATATGCGCGTACAATAATTATTGCTTTAAATAAAATAAATTAATAGTAGGCATAATAAATAATGGCATGACAGTTCTCGCACATAGAAATTACTTTACATTCGCCAGACGGCAGACTGCATTTGAAAAACATTCAAATGCATTCGCTAGATGGCAGCATGTTTTAAAACTCGGCCGTTCGTTAAGTTCCGTCCACGTTTGAAAACCGGAGGAAGAGAGGCATTAGGCCTACAAAGTGTTCACTACTTCATTTTCTCAGCCTCGGCGTATTGGGGAGAACGCAAAGAAGAAGCGCAGTTCCTTAAGCAAACCTAGAAAGACAGCCAGCGATATTCATTCATTCATTCATTCATTACTTGAATTTGTATAGCGCCTCTTCAAGGGAACTACTCAGAGGCGCTCCCAACCCAAGCGCGGCCAAATAGGATCGTTTTAAGTTGAGAGAGGAATGACTGAGAAGGGGTTCTAGGAAGGGAGCGGAGTGTCAGAGGTAGGCCATTCCAGGTCGAGGGGCCAATCACAGAGAAGGCACGGCTCTGCCTGGTGGAGGTACGAGCAAAAGGGACAGAGAGAAGACCCTGTTCAGCTGAACGGAGGGAGCGCGAGCCTCGAGCACTAAGGGTGGGGCTACAAAGCTCAATAAGGTAGGCAGGAGCAAGACCCAGCAGGCAGCGCCAAACTAGGGCAGCTACCCTATATTCGATACGCTGCCTAAGCGGGAGCCAGTGAAGAATGTCGCGCATATAGCTGGAGATGTGGTCGAATTTAGGTATGCGGCCAATAAGGCGAGCTGCAGAGCGTAAGACGCGAACCAGACAGCTTAGTCGGGCAGCCGGGAGGCCAACATAGAGAGAGCAGCAGAAGTCAAGTCTGATAGTGACAAAAGAATGGACAAGGGTAGCAGTAGCCATAGGACTTAGCGAGCGAGCGATAGTGCGTAGTTGGCGCAGTTGGTAGTAACAAGCACGGCTGAGAGAGTGAAGGTGAGGAGCAAAGGTGAGCTCCTGATCCAGAGTAACGCCAAGGTCACGGACCACAGAGGAGAAGACAAAATGAGGAAAGGCGGTAGCAAGGGCAGCCATATCTAGCTTAGCCAGCTGCTGGCGAGTGCCCAGCCAAATGAATTGAGTTTTTGAGGAGTTGAGGCGGAGACGGTTGGACGACATCCAGGCCCCAAGGCCGCCATGGCCAAGCTCATATTGCGGACGGTACCAACGGCGTCAGAGGCGAGGCAATGTTGGTAGGCCTGAACGTCATCTGCGTACATCTGGGCCAGCATAGCGTGGGAGGCGAGGAGAGAGGCGAGGTCAGAGGTATAGATTATGAAGAGAAGGGGACCTAAAACGGAGCCCTGAGGGAGACCATAGGGGGCGGGGGCCCATTGGGACCTAGAGGACCCATGGACCACACGAAAGGAGCGCTCACTAAGAAAAGATCTTAGCCAGAGGAGCATGGTACCAGAGAGGCCAAAGGATAAATGTAACCGTTCTAGCAAGATATCATGGTCCACAGTGATATGATGTAGGCTCTGAGCGACTTCATCTTCTTAGCCTCGGCTTATGAGGTCGGGTGGCTAGTCCTCTCCCACGATTACCACCCTAGCCTATGGTTCGAACTACTGATCTCTCAATTGACAGGCAAACACTTTAACCATTAGACCAGTGCACACAAGAGGGTAATGATAACATTCTGGCATGAAGAGCAGGAGATCAGCATGGGCGCGGGATCGATTCACGCTAATGCTCCCAAAGGTCGACTCAGCCTTTCATTCGCCAGATGGCGTTGCTGAAATGAGATGTAGGACGTGATGGGCGCCTTGCATGGCTGCCAAACAGTTAAATTCGACTCCTGTAATAACTTGTGATCATCCGTTCATACTATGAAATGAATTGTAATGATACTGTGCTCATATCAGTTTGAAATAATAAACGAAGGTTCTTTTTTTATAATAGACTTCGAAGCTAGCCTGAGAGGCAGCCGTGGAAATGAATTAAGTGTAGCAACTTCATTTCCTTAGCCTCGGCGTATGAGGGCGAATGGCCCGTCCTCTCCCTCGCCCTCTTACCATCCAACTACCAGTGTACGGTCAGTGTACTTATTATAGCTGAGTTGGCTAGGGGGTGCAAATGGAGCCGAAATAGCGACACACATTTCCGCCCTGGCGGGGATTCGAATCCCAGATTACCTGTCGACAGCCCAGCACGCCAACCTCTGGACCATTTTCTCAACGACTAAAACTTTAGAAACATCCTATATAGAGTATAGACACCTATCCACCGAATTAACAAATTTCCACCAAAAGGCTGACCTCTCACCTAGCTCTACTCTGACCAACATCGCATTCGTAAACTCAAAATTTCTAAAGAGCTACTCGAAAGCTAGGCGGAGGGCACCAGCTTATTCACGAGCGCTGAATAACCCGATTATTGTTTACTCTTGGTGCGCCATCGCTTGAAGCCTTGAGCAGTTGAGGCCGGGGCTTAGTAGAGAAACAACCAATTATAGTCATTTATTATGCATTCGATTAAACGCTCCACGTGTAAAATTTACGATGATGAAGTATTATCCCGGTAGTGGACTATTTATTATCCAAAGAACCTGACGAATATAAACATCATTATAACGCTGGAGAAAACGCGATTAAAAGGTGTCTTAATCGACTATTATTTTATTGAGCGACATCTTGTGGCTCAAACGTTAACGCTGTTATATGAGACCTCATTGGATAAGGCGATGTTATTGTTATTATTATTATTATTAGGCCCACCACCCACCACCACCACCACCCACCACCACCACTACCACCGACAAACCATCAACGGATGGCTCAAATGTTTAATGTTAGGCTATCATTAATGTTATCAGTAATGCGTCCATTACAATGAAGAGGTTACTACTGCCATGCAATGTTAAAATTAATATTGTCAACCAAGCTCAAATGAACGTTATTGTCGGTATAGCTTATTGGCTCCCCGTCAAAATAGCTCCGTCAAAATAGCCCCGTGACAATCGATGATTCCAGTACGACCCGTGAGGTGGGTTCAAGTAACCTCTTTGAAGTCGGCTTATACCCGTGTTATCTTATTTAACATCGGGCAAAGCTTTGTTTGATGTTGTTCGATGTTCGGGTGCCATTTTGGTTGTTGGTGATTTTGTCGGGGCTATATTGTTCGTTGACGATTTTGTCGGGGCTATTTTGACGGGTTACCTTTTTTTGAGAAGACTAGTGGTTTAACGACTGAGTTGTTGAAAAGCATAGAAAAATTGCCTGTCGATAGAGAGATGGTCTCAGATAGACTGATGAACTTGGTTATAGTAGGAACGAGAAGGGTTGCACAGTCTCTGAGTGAGGAGGTTGAAATTAGGTCAAGATCCCAATGCTTGCTTTTTAAGACTACTGAATGAGAGCAGTCATTGCTGCTTAGTAGTCTATCAGGCACGACCAGATGAATGGATGCAGTATAAGTGCATCCGTTTGAATAAGGTAGTAAATAAGGTAGTAAATAAGGTAGTAAATAAGGTAGTAAATAAGGTAGTAAATAAGGTAGTAAATAAGGTAGTAAATAAGGTAGTAAATAAGGTAGTAAATAAGGTAGTAAATAAGGAAGTAAAGATGAAGGTAGGGAATATAAGCAGCGTAAGGTGAGGTCAGATGAGATGAGGTAAGTGGAGGTACTGTGAGGTTACAAGGTAGGCCTACATACAGTAACATAATCGTTTTAAGATAGGTAGTGCAAGGTAGGCTGTGGCAAGTTTTGAAATACAGTAGACAGAATTTTAACGACAAATAATTATAGGCCAAGCCCCAAGGTAAGTCCAGTTTATATAAGGTAGGCCTAAGCTAAGTTCTCGCAAGGTAGGGTCTGATAAATAAAATCGATTTCTGTTCTTCATTAGTCTCAGAATGATCTATATTCTATACAATACATAAAAATGCTTTCAATCCTTTATTAGTTTCAGTCCCTTGAACAACCACATTCAAAGAATTGAACCTAATAAAGGATTGTTTCCAAGGTGACGTCGATCGTCATTGCGATAGTGGTTGCTGGCTGTTGTCATGGTAATCAGGATTATCGTCGAAATGGCGGACGATGTCATGACGACGGTGGACGTTGTAACTGTCGGTCGTTGCCATGGCGACCGCTGTCAAGGCGATTGTCTCTTGGACTTTGTTGTTTTGACTGCGAATTCTTCGTCGCTCGTCATTCAGTTTTTACGAGCATCTTCTCTTCTGTCTAGAACCCTCCTACTTCTCCTGCTCCTTTTCCTCGTCCTCCTCCTCCTCTGCTGCTGTCTCTTCTGACTCTGTCTGTCTGTCTGGGTTGTCACCCCTTCACTCTGTCATCCGACATCCATTCCATCTTCCGATGTCGTTCGTCTGCCATCCACTCTTGCTGAACTGCGCATATGTCCACCCACCTCCCTCCCTAGCTCCCTCTTTCCATCTTTCCCCATATCTCTCTCTCTCTCTCTCTCTCTCTCTCTCTCTCTCTCTCTCTCTCTCTCTCTCTGCCTCTGCATCAGTCTTAGCGTCTAATTGGACACCCTCTTCCTCCACAGTCCCATGAACACCAGAAGAAGGACCCATTCAAAGGCGGCCGTTCCAGCCAGTCCTCCTCCTCCTCCGCCTCCTACTCCTAGCATCCTCCTCCACATGGCCCCGGGCCACTCCGTCCAAACAATCACCAGCCGCTGCAACTGCAGCATCGTCATCGTCCTCATCATCATCAGCAGAAGAAGAAGAAGAAGCAGTCAACGCAGACACAACGACGAACAACGTGACAATGACGAATGGAACAGTTGAACGCAACGCTTCTGCTGCTGTAGACCCAGATGAGCCAAAGTACATGGAATGCAACTCAGCAGACAGCTCTACAACGAATAACACAGGACAGATGTTAATTATGTACAGATTATTATTATTATTCTTATTCTTATTATTATTATTATTATTATTATTATTATTATTATTATTATTATTATTATTATTATTATTATTATTATTATTATTTATTATTATTATTATTATTATTATTTATTATTGTTTATTATTATTATTATTATTATTATTTATTATTATTATTATTATTTATTATTGTTTATTATTATTTATTATTATTATTTATTATTATTATTATTATTATTATTATTATTATTTTATTTTTTATTTTTATTATTATTATTATTATTATTATTATTATTATTATTATTATTTATTATAACAATATTTATTCTCTCAATCAATCAACATCAATACTGAAAGCTACAATAGACAAGGATGCAGTAGCTGTAACATTTATTATTATTATTATTATTATTATCATCATCATCATCAGCAGCAGCAGCAGCAGCAGCAGCAGTAGCAGTAGCAGTAGTAGTAGCAGTAGTTACTGTAGTAGTACTCGCTATAGAGTACAATTCAATACAACTGTTTTCGCTATTGCCCTCCTTACAGAGTTCAGAAAAGGGCACACATGAGCATACAACAGAACATCGTTGGAGTTGAACAATAATTATCAGTGATAAGATAAATGCGATAAATGTCGTTATTATTATTATTCATAATTATATTTATTACGTGCCACTGGTTACTGACAAAGCATCAATCGACTCTGCCGACTTAATGTGTCAATAGTCGCCTATCGTGTCCTGTCCTTATATAGCATTGGTTGACACCGTTTGAAAGGTGTCTAAGGCGAGCGCTCAGATCTTTTTTTATTTCCAGCAGCACAATGCATATAACAATTAACAACAATTATAACTTGACTAATACATATCGGTGCATTTGCTAGGGAACAGGGGAGACCCAAAAGGGACAGTATTAGTATTATTATTTCTGCATTTATTAGTTGCCACTGGTAGGCCTAATGACCATGCATTAATCGATAGCAAAGAGCAGTTGTGAATGAAGGATTTGCTCAAGTTCCCCAGGCCCAATATAGTAACCGTTATGGGGTAGGAGGATCGAAACTGTAGGCCTACTCTCCAGTTGCTACCAATCGGCTGCAGTGTCTTATACAGTCACTTGACTAAAACTAATCTATCCAAACGCTCTGTCAATTGCCAGTGTAGCCAACAGCGCTCTTTAATCTACTGTCCAGCCTCATCTGACTCAATCTCCACTGTCCATCACCCCTTGGGCTTTCCCAGTCCAAATTAAATTCTCGCCTATTCAAGAATTCCTAAACCCTGAAACATCCACTCCCGCCTGCCAAAGTCTCTCGTCTTAAACGAAACCTATCTCAGAGGCCCAACTCTCGGTGGTGTCTCTCCTCGACAACCCCTTCCACATGGCGCAGCGCTCGTGAATAAGCCTGTGCCCTACGCTTACGATTACGATTGCGGTCTACTTAGACAGCTGGTCGTTTTAAAGTGGCTTTGCGACCAGACACTTTCGTATGATTGCACCATATGCTGTCTCTCTCTGTCCAATGGACTGATCTTCTGATGCTTTGGGGCTGATGTATTGTGCATTAGACACCGGCACAATAGAAGTAGATAATTAATAAAATACTGGTCACAACGAAAAGCCACAATAACCTCTCTCAACTTGCTACCCGCCTGGTTTCCTTGACCCGATGGATCCAATGCATTATGATGCTTGATCGCGAGTTCACTTGAAGTGAACAACGACCGACGTCTTTGACGATAACATCAAGATAACGGTAATAGCATGATAACGGTAATAGCATGATAACGGTAATGGCCAGTGTTTAATCTACTCCCCTTGCTGTCGGGGGGAATCTAAGGTTCTCGGGGTGGTATCCAACATATTTGAAAAGGAATTTTTTTCCGTCGGAGTATCCGTCAGATATGTTTTTTTAAAAGTTGAACATTTTCGAAAGGGGGGTAGTAATGAGAGTTTTCAGGAATTTTTCGAGGGGAGGTAGTAACAAGAGTTTTCCACCAAAAATTCCGCCCTCGCCACGGGCGGGGGTAGACGATGAATCCTGGGGGTAAATTATCCCTAAAATTCACACTTTCTGTACAAAATTTATCTCTTTCATTTTTCTGGGGGGAACTCGATCCTGGGGAACTTCCCCCCCAAGACGTCTAGATTAAACACTGGGTAATGGCATTATAACGGTAGTGGCATGAAAACGGTAATGGCATGATAACGCCATGAAAACGGTAATGGCATGATAACGCCATGAAAACGGTAATGGCATGATAACGCGATGAAAACGGTAATGGCATGATAACGCGATGAAAACGGTAATGACATGATAACGCGATGAAAACGGTAATGGCATGATAACGCCATGAAAACGGTAATGGCATGATAGCGGCGCAATATAAATCAAATGATTAGATTAGATGGGATTATCTAGTTAACCCTCAAACCAGAAACATTTCATCTGATCAGCGTTGGACACTTGGACCCTTGCAGCTGTTCGTCTGTTTATGGTTCTCGTTGGCTGGTCCCAATGCCTTTGGAACTCACTGAAGTTCAGTTCCATCGCGTTCCATCGTTTCTCGGAAGTCGTCCAGAACTAAACTAATACTTATCTCTTTCAGCTGCTTACACTCTGCACTCAGCTTCTGTTTTATTCTCGCCATAAAACTATCGGATTTCAATCAGGCTCCTCCAATGTTTTGAGATTTTTAAAACAATGTAAGGATACGCGATAGTCTGATCGTTAGCGTGGTGCAGAGAATGAGCCGCGATGGCTTCAAATCCTGCCATGAGGAGAAATCTGTTTCTGCCCCACCTGCGTCACAGATCCAACTCAGCTATGACCAGTACACTGACCGTACACTATCGGTTGGAAGATGGGACGGCGAGGGCTACCAGCCCTTGTGTATCGAGGACAAGAAGATAAAGTCGCTAACACTTCATACCTATTCATTCATTCATTCATTCATTCTGAAAATTTATGTATTGCCTCTTCAAGAGACCTACTCAGAGGCGCTCTCAGCGCTAGCCTATTATGATGTTAAGTGTCAAAACGAACAAAAATATCACACCAGTTAGCAAAACACTGCATAGTAAGCTAGTGGAGTCACCAGTTGCGGGCCCACGCACACACGTGGAACCAACTTATGACTGTTTCCTCTCAGGCTAGCTGAAGAGACTGCTCTTCATCTTCTGTAATCATCGATTGAAACGTGATGACAACGGCTCTATAGACACTATTGAATTGAATTAGGCGACGTTTAGAATACAAGAGTGTCTCCTGTGTTCAGACACCACTTCCACGCTGTTCATTCCCCGGCGTCCCACCCCCACCCCCCAGTGGACGTCAATTGAAACGAACCCGCCGACGTCGTCCGCTCACCAATCAATATTGACATTCGTTTCGTCGAAAAAACCCATTGAATGCGTCGATGCGTCGGGAGAAAGAGAACCGAATGAAAGTCGATCGCATGGTGTGTAATTGCGGTACACAGCAACACAAATAAACCGAATTATTCCACCGAATCAGCGCCGCCGACGACGTTCCCGACCATCGCCGACTCAATACACACAAACTGGACATTTTCTGAATACCATTTCCAACGGAATCAACAAACTCAGTTGGTAGTAGATTCAACGCGCAAATGTTGAAATATTGTGCTTAGTGTTGCATGAAATAAGCGATTCGCGTCAATGGATTTTATGTAAAAACGGAAAAATTCTGAGTACTATTTCATGAAATCAGAGCCTCCTTCTATCGAAAGATTAATTGCAGAGAAAAATTGAAAAATTGCGAATGGTAGGGTCTATTCAACAAAATCAGAAGATTCAGTCAGAGAATTTTAGGGAAATGGAATGATTGTGAATGGGCCTAATACTCATCAAATGAAAGCTAACAATCTTTAGATTTTATGCAAAAAAAGTCGAAAATTGTGAATATTACCCCATCAAATGAAAGCTAACAATCTTTAGATTTTATGCACAAAATGTCGAAAATTGTGAATATTACCCCATCAAATCAAAGCTTCCAATTTTTACATTTTATGCACAGAATGTCGAAAATTGTGAATATTACCCCATCAAATCAAAGCTTCCCATCTTTACATGTTATGCACAAAATGTCGAAAATTGTGAGTAGGCCTACTATTCCAATTAAGCTTAGTTAACGCTTGTTGTCCATTGATTCTAATACTCAAATCTTTGAAAATTCTGAATACTTTTCCACCAAACCAGTTCTTCCCCACTCCAGATTTTATGCAAAAATTGAAAGATTTTAATTACTATTCCTTCAAACCATAACTTCTCTCCACAAGCTGAAGCTCAATTAGATTAATAATTTTACGAGTACCCTGACACTTATGCGGCGGCGGTGGCGGCGGCGGAGGCGGCAGTGAGTTCCTCCTACCTTGGTGTAGTTCCAACTTGTGCCTTTCGACGCCGAGGTCGTTCTCCGCTTCGAAGATGTAGGAACCAAGATGCTTAGCTGATACTTTGCCAATCCAAAGCACCATCAGGATCTCGCTTTCACTCTGACAAACAAACATGATCGTCGTCGTCATAATCATCGTTATCAAATCGCTGTATACACAATAGCATAGTTGTAAAAAACGTTTTTTCGTTTTTTATTTTTGTCCAGAAAACGTCGTTTTTTTCGTTTTTTATTTCTCGTCACGTTTTTTTCCGTTTTTTATTTTTGTGTATGTAACTTTATTTATTTATTTACTGTCTGTTACTATTTGTTTAATTTTATTTTTGTCTGAAAGCCCTTACGTTGTCTCCGTCCTTTCAAGGATTCATCCAATTTACGTCACTATTTAAGTGTCATTAGTTGAGAAATAAATAGCACAGTACAGAAAATAAAATTTATAAAAGTTATTTGAATTTCTAAGTTATCCAAAATGAGAAATGTTGTCTTTGTACTCAGTAATCTCGGATTGACTGATAAATTGACTGATATTACTCCATAGTAAGTTTTTATATAGGCCCTAAGTCAGAATTGTAAGTAGACCTACAATTTTTAATTAAGTAGGCCTACACTTTATACTTACAAAGTTTAGTTTTTTAACTGCTTATGCCAGCATGGACTTATGTGGACCTATGTATAAGCCTACAATTTAAATTTGAAAAGATTTCAATATTTCAAATTTCTCAATTTCTTATAAACCAAACTTATGAAAAAGATAATAGGCCTAATTGTTGTAGATTAATATTAGCCTACTTGGTGTTTACTAATAAAGTTGTGTTATTTCCTAATTAAATTTAAATTGTGTAAACAAGGTTTTTAATTTTAAAATGCAGTAAAACATGTAGCAAAGTCAAATTATTTTCTTTCTCGTTTTTTTCTCGTTTTTTCCGTTTTTTATTTTTTTTAATAAAACGCCGTTTTTTTCGTTTTTTATTTTGATTTGATCGTTTTTAACAACTATGCACAATAGTGAGTGAGACATCATTATTCTAACTGTCTGTCTGTCTGCCTATCTATCTTTACGTTTGTCTTGTTGTCTTTCTTTCTATCTGTCTGTCCACCTTTCTGTCTCCTTTATGTCAATCTCTGTGTGTATTTAATCAAAGTGTCGGATCAAAATGCATAATTATCATCGTATTTGATACGTCAGGACAGGATAGAAGTGCATGGATAGGATAGGATAGGATGGGATAGGATGGGATAGGATAGGAGAGGATAGGATAGGATAGGATAGGATAGGATAGGATAGGATAGGATGGGATAGGATAGGATAGGATAGGATAGGATAGGATAGGATAGGATAGGATAGGATAGGATAGGATAGGATAGGATAGGATAGGATAGGATAGGATAGGATAGGATAGGATAGGATAGGATAGGATAGGATAGGATAGGATAGGATAGGATAGGATGGGATAGGATGGGATAGGATAGGATAGGATAGGATAGGATAGGATAGGATAGGATAGGATAGGATAGGATAGGCTGATGTATGAGGGGATATGAGACTGTTGGTAATTTAGGAGAGGACAAGAGAGGATACCATAAGATGGGATGGGATAGGATGGGACAGAGATGACAAGATAGAATAGGGTACGATCAGACGAAATAGGAACGGATACCAGGGAACAGGATAGAATGGGACAGCATAGGGCAATGCATGTCAATAATAGATTAGCGTGCATAGGAATGGATCAGATCGTATTAGGTGGATTTGCATCCTGTAAGGGGTCATTGCATAATTACGTAACGCCGAAAATGACCGTTTTGGACCCACCCACCCACCCTGTAACGCTTCGTAACGTTTTCCTAGACCCACCCACCCACCCTGCCCAGCGTTACGTAATTATTGGTACGAAAAATTATTTAGATTTACCTGGGACTATTATCAGTAATAATAGTCCCAGGATTTACTATGTGAAAGCGCAAATAGGCCTAATTCATATTTTATAGCGAATTTTATATGGTATGTGAATTTCACAGTAGGCCTAAAATATAAATAATGTTTTATTTATATAAACGACAGTCATGTTTGAAATGTAATTTTTTTAAAGTTTTACGTTAAGAGTTAACAGTTTTACACACTGCTGAAAAGTGTCATCCATTGACTAAATTGCTTATTAATAGGCCTAATTAATCAAAAGTAAGATGAACTAATTATTTGCTTTCGTCTTAGCACTTCGATAATTATTAATACAAATATCATCCAGTTTTTGTCGGACATCAATATTAAATGTTTGAAATTCGTGTTCACGAAGTAAAATATGCTTTAAAGTGGTTGTTCGAGGTCAGGAATCCAAGAAGAATTACCACGTTGTTCCGGCGATAAAACTATGAAAGATCCAAACAATTTGAACAGCGATTTCCAGTTTACACAAACGGGAGAACAGATAGGCCATTAGGCCTATATGTTGATCTAAACTTCCGCTGGTGCCTGCTACCGGATCTTCTTCGGCTACTTCGGCACCTGTCGGTATTGGATCCTTTGGCGGCACTGTATTAAACACTAACTTAATTAGTGCTGATTTATACTATTGCGTGTTGTAGTTAAGTTTTAAATCAATGGCACAAAATTTGAACGTCGATCACATCGTGTCCAAGGTGTTATTCGATGTTAATTTAAAATTCATTTATAACTAAACTGTTGGTAAAAGCGTTACGTAACGTTCAGCTCGACCCACCCTCCCACCCTCGTAACGTTTCGTAACGATCTCAAGGACCCCACCCACCCTGGAGCGTTACGTAATTATGCAATGACCCCTAATGCTTCGTAGGACTCCTTACAATTGACTCAACGCGAGATCGAAGGTCTTCGGTGTCATTGAGTGCAACGCTGAAGTTGCCATCGAAGAAGAGAGGCTGATCGTTTCGGAATATCGTGGCGTTCTTGACCTCTGGTTCGGCCTTGACCCGACAGGTCAGGTTGAAGTTCACCTCTCCTATCCGCGTCAGCATCTGTCTCACGCAGAAGAACTTCGGCTTATCTGGAATCAACAAAGAACATCAACAACGCTGTACGAACGGAGGACATACCACACCTTTCGTTCATTCACTTGTTCGTTCATTCGTTCGTTCATTCAACGATTCATAGCGCTTATACAGCGCTTTTAATCTTCTTGTAAAGTACAAAGTTCACTGAGTTCAAAGTTGGTTCATTTGCGGTTCGTTTGCCTCGTTTACGAGGATCAGTTGGGTTCGTCGGAGTTGTTCGGAATTTGTCGGAGTTCTCCGGAATTTGTCGGAATTGTTCGGAATTTGTCGGAGTTGTTCGGAATACGTCGGAGTTGTTCGGAATACGTCGGAGTTGTTCGGAATACGTCGGAGTTGTTCGGAATACGTCGGAGTTGTTCGGAATTCAACGGAGTTGTTCGGAATTCGAAATAATAATTGGTTTAGAATCTTCGGAACGTCCTGCGGGATAGACCGACTGGATTTTCTCTAGCGTGCTTAGTTTTGGTCAGTGGTCACGTGTTGATTAAAGATGACCAAAGCAACCTGAATCCCAGATTGGTTCATTCTGCTGTTCTAAAATCATTTGCGTCTTTATTGTTGCTATAGAGCCCCATGGATAAGGATTTCATATGCCATGTCTGGCTTCGTTTCTACCTGTCTGTCTGTCCGTCTGGGTTTTTGTCCTTCTCTGTCGCTCTTATTATTATTGTTAAATGTTATTGTTTGATGCTATTGTTATTGTTATTAATGATTGGAAGTTTGATGGCTGAGCCTTCATCGTCTGTCTTTCATCTCTCTATGTCTGTGTCTGTATCTCTCCCTATATCTCTCTATTCGTCTAACTCTCCCTGTGTATATCTCCCTCTATGTGTCTCTCTATGTGTCTCTCAGCCCTTTTATCTCTCTGTGTGCCTATTTCCTCTCTCTTCCTCTGTCTCTCCCTCCCTCTGTCTCTGTCTCCCTCTGTATCTCTTTCCCTCTGTCTCCCTCCCTCCCCCTCTCTCTCTCCCTCCCTCCCTCCCTCCTTCCCTCTATCTTCTCTCTTTCCCTTCTACTCTCTGTCTCCATCTGAGTCCCTGTTTCTCGTTTCCTCTCTTCCCTTTCCCTTTCCACTTCCTTCGCAGACGGAGTCGTGCAGGAGACAAATCCGAACTGATGGCTGAGAAACGAAGTCTCCATTACCTAATCTAACACAGATGGAAGTCACTCGAAAGAACACAACAGACAGATCGACATCCAGCACAACCACCCACCCCCCACCACCACCCCCGCTCGACGAACCATTGCCACAAGATGAGGAAGGAAGGAAGGAGAGAAGGGACGAACTAAAGAACGAATGAATGAATAAATGAACGAACGAACTAATGAAGAAATGAATGAACAAAATGAAGAAAAATTCATGAACAAAATGAAGAAAAATGAATGAACGAATAAAAAAATGAATGAAATAACGAAGAAATGAATGAACCAATGAAGAAATGAATGAACAAATGAAGAAATAAATGAAGATATGAAAAAATGAATGAATAAATGAAGAAATGAATGATAAATGAAAAAAATGACTGAACAAATTAAGAAATGAATAAAGAAATTAAGAAATGAATGAAGGAATGAACAAATGAATGAACAAATGAAGGAATGAAGAAGTGAATGAACAAATGAAGAAATGAATGAACAACTGAACAAATAAATGAACACGGTGGGGCGGCGGGAGGAAGACAGTGAGGGGTGAAGAGAAGGACAAGCAGACGAAGCCTTGGTATCCTCTGTCTTTCTCCGCCGCTGCAGGTTGGAGGCTTTGCAATTGGGTCCCAGTTCATTTCTGTTCCTTCTGTCAATTCCCTGATGTCATTCGGTTCCAAACCTAGGAGCTAATACTCATCTCTCTCAACTGCCATATGCACCATAGTCTGGCTTCCATGGCTTCTCTCATCCATCAGATTCTAACCTCACATTCCCAATCGATTATGAGCTTTGACTGCCATCTCACTTGAAGCGAACATAGACCGTGTTGTCCTTGGCATTGTTATTACGACACAGTTGTATGACCTCCAGACATCACGAGACAGTTTTAATGTCTCAGTCTCGGTCTTGGGAACCAGTTATGTTGGTCTCACGGTTATTTCTTGACTTTTGGAAACTGTCCTGATGTTTGAGATTATCTCACCTACATATTGAACAAATATTCAGCGTCCCTGCAACGTCATATCCTGTAGAAAGAGTTTTCAGTCGTAGTGAACTTTTTATGCGTCCTCAACGTGTAAGTCTAGACGACGCTATACTTGAGGATCTCGTATACTCATAAAATGTAATGGGATATGGGCAAGTTGGGAAATTGCTACGTGAGTTGTTTTTATTGTTCAATCTTGTGGAATAAATGCCGAAAAGCCTCAGCCTTGAACAGTCTTGGATCTCGTGTCTTGGTCTAGTCTTGGACCTCCATTGTCTTGGTCTTGGTCTCCGTCTTGAAGTTTTAAGTCTTGCATACAAGTCTGGATCACGGTATGTTAGAAGTCATTAGGTGAGATTAGGTGAGGTCAGATTTGATTTGATTAGAGGAGAGGGAGGGAGGGAGACATCAACGCGAACCAGAGAAAGCGAAGTCGATACGAAAAACAGGAAGTTGAATCCAGAGACAGAAAGAGAAGAGACAATGACAACGAAACATAAACGAAACAATAGACAGTGAAACAACGAAACACAATGAAAGTAACAAAAATTGAAAGCTAGAGAAAAGAATGCATGATCGAGTGAGAACGAACAGTCTGAACAGACTGACAGATTGCGAGACAGACAGATAGACAGATAGACAGATCTGTCTGTCTATATGTTAGTCAGTCTCTGCCATACTCTGCCTGTGTATGTTCGCATTACACCCCATGTTCCTATATCGTTGGCATTCAGAGGACAGGCGAAAAGGCAGGCAGAGACTGACTAAGATATAGACAGACAGACAGACATACAGACAGATAGACAGACAGACACACAGACAGATAGAAAGACAGGCAGACTGAAAGACTGACTGGTAGACAGCTGGATAGACAGATGAACAGTACACCTGGATATATCAAGAGAGAGAGAATGATATATAATGAGATATTAAAAGAGAGAGAATGAAGACAAAGATGAGACACAAAGCGACACACAGACAGAGAGACCTACAGCACCATAGACACCGCTCTGCAGACAAACAGATCGAGTGAAACTCAGAGAGAGGAAGCCAAAGACAGACGGGCAGATAGACACAGAGACAAACACGCAGACAGGGAACGAGCGAGGGGCGGGAGACGATAATCGGATGTCGTCATGAATAATGGATGAGACAAATATCTCGATGTTAATCTGTTTCGCCGGTCAACGGATTTTATTCGGATGCATTGCGTTTTAGTCGAACCAAGGTCATCGACATACTTGCCCCAGGACTCACTCAATACTCAGACAGACAGACAGACAGACAGGCCGGCAGGCAGGCAGGCAGGCAGGCACACAGACTGAGAGAAAGACGGACGGACAGAAAGACAGGCGTATAGACAGACAGACAGACGGATAGAGAATGCGCAAGACTATTGTGTCGATATACTTAACCTCGGGTCTGACTCTAGGCAACCCTCTCCCCAATGACCCTGGCTATATCTATAACTGAAACTCTGCTATGCTGCTTGCCTTCGCCGTGGCTGTGCGTCTGTCTCTCTCTGTCTACCTGACTGTCTGTGCCTGAGTATGTCCTCATTCTTTTGCCTCACTTTCTTCCTGCTTAGAAATGCTTCTCTGTCTGCCTATCTCTGCCTATCCCTGCATATCTCTACCTGTCTCTGTCAATCTCTGCCTGTCTATGTCATTATCTGCCTGGCTCTGTCTATCTCTGCTTGTCTCTTCTTATCTCTAACTGTCTCTGCATGCCTTTGCCTATCTCTGTCATTCTCTGCCTGTCTTTGCCTGTCTCTGTCATTCTCTGCCTGTCTTTGCCTGTCTCTGTCATTCTCTGCCTGTCTTTGCCTGTCTCTGTCATTCTCTGCCTGTCTTTGCCTGTCTCTGTCATTCTCTGCCTGTCTTTGCCTGTCTCTGTCATTCTCTGCCTGTCTTTGCCTGTCTCTGTCATTCTCTGCCTGTCTTTGCCTGTCTCTGTCATTCTCTGCCTGTCTTTGCCTGTCTCTGTCATTCTCTGCCTGTCTTTGCCTGTCTCTGTCATTCTCTGCTTGTGTATGTCCGCATCACATCCTACGTTCCTATATCGTTGGCATTCAGGCGACAGGGAAAAATGTAAGCGGAGACAACCATGCAGACACGCAGAGGTAGGCAGCCAGACAGAGACCGACCGCCAGGCAGGCAGGCAAACACACAGACACACAATATCGATGGCTTGCGTGGAAGGATGTGAAAAGCGAAAAAGTGAGAAAAGGATCTACGGCGAGAGGGAAGAGAGAAACAGAGACAGACAGAAAGAGAGAGAGAGAGAGAGAGAGAGAGAGAGAGAGAGAGAGAGAGAGAGAGAGAGAGAGGAGGGATGGAGGGATGGAGGGAGGGAGGGAGGGAGGGAGTAGGGTGGTATATTTCCTGTCTTCGTCCTTGCATGATTTCCTCTTCCCTCATACATCGTTCTATCCGATCCATTCCGCATCCATCTTTCCCTCCATTCGGACGATGTCGTCCGCTTTTGCTTCTGTTCCTATCTCCCAATTCCCCCGGCGACCCATCCTTCTTTTTATCGGTCACTGGAAAGGCTCTGTCCCTTTCTTCCATCTCCTCTTCCCTCTCCTCCACGCTTTTCCCTGCTTTCAATCTTCCTCGTCTTCCTCTTCTATCTCCTCCTGTTCCTTGCCCTTGTCTTATCCTCCACCCTTTATCCTCCTCGTCCTCTTTATCCTCCTCTTCTTCCTCCTCCTTATCTTCCGTTTCTTGTCGTACGACTCATTGTACATTTATACATCCGTACTATTGTAAACTTCTCCGTCGACGGTGTTGGCTTGCGCTAAATAAGTGATGCGAATGAATGAATACATGCATGCACATGTACGATGTTACTGTGAAAATGCTAGTTCTCCACGTCTCTCTCCGCATTCCTATCTTCCGTCATTCACTCCCTCGCCTCTTCACGATACAATCGAGAGAGAGAGAGAGAAAGAGAGAGAGACAGACAGACAGACAGACAGACAGAGACAGACAGACAGTCAGAGACAGACAAAGACAAACAGAGACATTCAGAGACAGAGACAGACAGAGACAGAGGCAGACAAAGACAAAGACAGACAGTTAGAGACAGAGACCAACAGAGACAGACAAAGACGGACAGAGACATTCAGAGACAGAGACATACAGAGACAGAGGGAGACAAAGACAAAGACAGACAGTTAGAGACAGAGACCAACAGAGACAGACAGAGACAGACAGAGACAGATAGTCCGAGACAGAGACAGATACAGAGATAGACAGAGACAGACAGAGACGGACAGAGACAGACAGAGACAGACAGAGACACACAGAGACAGAGATAGACAAAGACGGTCTGAGACAGAGAGACATTGGCCTATTACTCGGCTCATCAGTCTCTCCCGTGGTGCTTTGCTTCCAGTGGCTTCCGGTTGCCACGTCGCCTCCATTCAGCTAGACAAAGATAGCGCCGCCTGGATCATATAAGAAGGTCGTTGATATCATCATCAACCGTCGCATGGTCACCTCACGGGATCCAGAGAATGACGCCGTTAAACTCAACGTACCATTAACGTGCAAATGGCAGATTACAATTACAATTGCAATTATATATATGCATATATATATATATATATATAATCGAAGATAACACAAATCATTGTCATATTTGTATGTATATATACACACAGAATGGGTGCTATATAAATTTTTTGAATGAATGAATATATATACATAAATATATGACGGACATATATATATATATTCATTCAAAAAATTTATGTAACGCCCCTTCTGTTATATATATATATATATATATATATATATATATATATATAAATATGACAATGATTTGTGTTCTCTTCGATTAGATATTTTATAGGTATTCAGCATTATAGGCTTCCGAATTCAAAGTATCCACTTACCAGAACGATGTTTAAAATATACAAGAAATTCCGCGATATATAGAGGAGGATCCTCGCTCAAGTTTTATGTGTGTGGGTATCTTTATGTGTGTGTGCCTGCGCACGTATGTGCTGCAGCATCCAATTATCTGTGGTTACAGTAGCGCTGTATAAGTCATGACGTAGAGTGCTGTTTTATGGAAAGGCGGGCTGGCGTCACTGATCGTAAATGAGGTCGAAGAGTTAAGCTCCCTTACTCGTTCGCCCACTCGCTGCCACGCGATTATTGGAAGCAATGCTTTAAGGCGTGCCCCGACTGCAACGATTTAGTGCTCTGCTTACTTGGTCTATTAAAGCAACGATCCTCTGGGGCAGAATATGAACCATATATCAAATTATATACACCCCATTCTCAATATACGGCCACATATATGTATAATATCTATACTCATATATGTGTGCGTGTTCATAAATGCATGAAGAAAAACGGAGGCTTTCGTATATATACATAAACTTCTATTTACACATAGTTAGACAGAGCACACGTACGCGCTTCAACATAGAAGATTGATGCGAGCACTTGTGCATCTATGATGTGCACATTTCATGCATACAAATGAATGCACGAATACAGAGACGAGGTTGGGGTTGACCATACAGCAGATTAGAATACGCAACTAGACTAAACTTGACGAGATTAGAATAGATTAGGCTAGAATACATGTAGACTAGAATAGAATAGACCATAATAGATGGGACGAGAATAGACTAGACTACATTATACTAGATCTAATGATAAGAAGCAAGGCTAGACTAGACTGGAAAAGACCATAATAGATGGAACGATAATAGACTAGACTACATAGAACTTGACCCAGTGAGACTAAACTATACTAAATTATATTATATTATAATCAACTTGCCAATAGACTGAAATAATTGGCTAGATTAGACTATAGATTAGAATGAAGTCAGAATAAAATTGCCTATTTTAGAAAGGAATAGAACCGATTAGCTTCCGTTAGTTTAGATTAGGCTAGTTTAGAATAAACTGGATCAGATTAGAATAGAATAGAATAGAATAACCATAACCATAACCATAACCACAAATTTTATTGTTTCCAACAAAAGTAAGCATACAATCATCACAATTACAGTATGATAGTATAGGAAAACAATGGGGATAGAGAACCCTAAAGGGAACAAGTCCCGACTAGTAGGGTCACCCTTACATCATTGTTATACTCGAGTGGCAGACCGAATAATTTGTTAATTCTGCTATTTTTAATTCTTAACAAATCTTAACTAGTTAACTAGCACGCACAATATTATTAGAACGTACCATTGGCAATCAGATAAGCACGCAATCTACGTTTGAATAGGTGAAAACTAGTTAGGTACCGTATGTCGTTGGGGATACTATTCCAGATTTTAGGGCCGGCACTTTTAATTGAGAACCTACGGGTATTAGTGCGGGTGTATATGGGTCTATAATTGGCTGAAGAACGTACAGGATAGGGATTAGATTGAGACGTAGTTTTGAAGTAATTGATAAATGATGAAGGCAGTTGATTATTTGTATATTTGTGCATAAATTCACTAGTTTGCAGAATGGTTAGTTGCTCAAGTTTTAAGATGTGTGTGTCTTGGAATGCTAGGTCCGTAGAAAGATAGGTAGAAGAGTGCCGAGCTTGGTTGACAATAACGCGGAGAGCTCTGTTTTGGAGGACAATTAATCTTTTTAATCTTGCTGGGTAATTGGAGGCCCATATCATATTACAATAACTAAAGTATGGATGGATAATCGAATAGTATAAGCTTATTCGTATATGAGTGGGAAGTAAGTAGGCAACTCTGGATAGTATACCTATACTTTTAGCAATTTTTGAAGAGATATTCTCAATGTGGTCGTTCCATGTTAGGTGTTGATCTACAAAGACGCCAAGAAATTTAACAGAAGTTGCCTGTGGTATAGGAATATCATTTAATGTGATAGTTTCTTTTGGTAAAATTACCTTTTTACGATGAGAACAAAATAGGACATAGTTTGTCTTTTTTATATTAAGAGATAATTTATTTATTCTAAACCAGTCATGTACTTTTTCAAGTTCTTGGTTCATTAATTGGAACAATTTGTCAAGCGATTTGTGTGAAGCGAAAATATTTGTGTCATCCGCAAATAGCAAAAAGTGCAAAAGTGAGGAAGCATTAGGCAGGTCATTAATAAATAACAGAAAGAGGAGAGGGCCAAGAATCGATCCTTGGGGAACACCATATTTTATTAATTTTAATTTTGACAATGAGTTGTTGCACAGGACCTGTTGGTATCTATTACTTAGATAGCTTTGAAACCAGTCTATTGCCTTACCACGTATACCTATATTTGCAAGCTTAGTAAGTAATATTTTATGATCTACCGTATCAAAGGCTTTGCTAATGTCAATAAAGACCCCTAGTGAGTATTCGTTGTTGTCGATGGCAGCCGAGATATTGTCTTGAATATTGAGTAGTGACATCATGGTTGAGTGTCCAGGTTGGAATCCATGTTGGGATTCATAAATGATGTGCTTTTTACTTATATAGTCATACAGGCGACAGTACATTACTTTTTCAATTAGTTTAGAGAAATATGGTAGGATAGATATCGGTCTGTAATTGGCAACGTCCTCACGTCGGCCCTGTTTGAAAATTGGAGTAACTTTAGCTATCTTTAACGCTGATGGGACAATACCAGTTTCCAAGGAGCGGTTGATAATAGTCGATAAAGGAGCAGCAATGTGGACAAGAACCGGGTTAACTAGACTAGGGTTAATGTCATCAGGTCCCGAACTATGAGTAATTTTCAGTGTATGACTTAATGCTATTATTTCAGCCGGTGTTGTTGGAAGAAGGGCAAATGAGTTTATACTTGCAGGGTTTAGATATGAATTAATTGGCTTATCAGAAAGAGGTATTTTGTCTACGAGTTCTTGAGCTATACAAGTGAAATAGGTATTGAATCTTTCAGCAATCTGTTCCCCATCAGTTATTTTAGTATCACTTGATATTAAGCATTTTATCAATGTATCAGGAGTTTTATCATTTATTATTGTCTTAATAGTCTGCCAGGTTTGTTTAAGGTTGTTACTACACTTAAGAAATTCTAGTTCGTAGTAAGTTTTCTCAATTTTATTCCTAAGTGTTTTAAACTTATTCCTATATGCTGTAAACCTGTTCTTGTGTTCTACTGTAGGAGTTTTAATAAACTGTTTGTATAATTTCAATTTAGTCCTACATGATTTCGAAAGGCCAGGTGTCATCCAGGGTTTTTTATAAGTCTTAGAAGGTTTAGATTTTACAAGTTTTAGTGGAAAGGCAGTGTCATAGCTGATTTTAAACATGGAAAAAAAATTATTGTAAGCAGTATCAGGGTCGGTATTGGTGTCCTGGTCCACAATGCAGGACCAATCAGTTTGGGCCAATAACATGCTGAAGTGTTGTTTAGAGGCATCGTCAATATTACGAGTGAGTCTAGTGATGGGATCTCTGTTAACCTTAGGTTTGAGTTCAACCCAAGCCATGATCGGAAGATGATCTGATATATCATCAATGATTATTACAGAGTCAATGATTTTAGTAGTTCTATTAGAGAATATGTTATCTATTAAAGTTGCAGTTGTTGTAGTGACTCGTGTTGGTTGGGTGATTACTGGTAAAAAATGATGTGAAGTCATTATGTCCATAAAGTTACTCGTTAGTGTGTGGTTAGTAGTTTTTAACAAGTCTATGTTGAAGTCACCCAATATGTAAGTATCCTTATCTTTGAGTGATAGGTTACACAGTAGTTGACTACATTCATTGTTGAATTCCTCTAGGTCTTGTCCTGGAGGTCTGTAAAATACCCCTGTTGTAAAGTAAGAGCCATTGGTCTGGGGAAACGAAGGAATAGGGATTCATAAGTATGGTGAGAGAGGGCTTCAGTCAATGCATCATTTCTATAGAATAAAATAGAATAGATTAGGTTAGAGTGCAGTTGAGTTGAACGACTGTTATGCAGTAGGACAGAGAAGATTATGTTGGTGAACAGTTATCATGATCACAAACTCTAAATGTCTACAGCGTTATAAGCTAAACACCAGCTTATTCGCGAGAACTTCTTCAAGTCATAAGGGTTGTCGAGACATATCAAATGAAGAACGAAGGCTATTTGCTGCAGACCAGGGAGATAGGAGGCGCAGGAGTTGCTACGGTGGGAAGAGGCAGAGTGAAGGGCGGAGGAGGATTGGATGATGTACCACCGGTAGGATGCACCACTTCTTGAATAGTAATCGTAATCGTGAACTCCAAAATTAATCTCTAAAGAGCTCAGCGCAGAGCACCAGCTTATTCACGAGCGCTGAACCGGACAGACTTCAATTTTGAGTGGAAAGAAAGAGGGGTGATAGATAGAGGAGCTTGAGTCGTCATATGATGGTGAGAAATAGTTTGAAAAGTGTAGGTGACACTGAAGATTAACAGAGGGGCGTTTCATTTAGGATTTAGGATATTGGAGTTGGGAAGAATTGGATGGATCAGGGTAGGCAGGATGTGGCACGATGGCCAATTGGCTAGAGCGCTCGGCCTGCTACGGGGAGAGTAAGGGTCGAGCCTCCTCTCCTCAGACTGTCAATATGTAAAGACCTTGAGCTACTCTCAATTGCTCTAGTATTGTATTTATTCACGATCTTGTTGTCACACAGCAACAAACTACACTGCAAACAGTATAAGAATAAAACAGAGGATTACAAGTTACCAGTTAGTGATGGAAGGAGTGACGGGCCAAAAACGTCCGTGGGCTCGCGAGGTTCAGTCGTATATAGTCGTGAACTTCTGAACTTTGGAATGGAGAACAATACTAGCCCAGCTGGCCCCAAGCTCTACGACGTGGTGCGAGCTATACTATACGCTGTCCTGTCTGCTATATGCAGCCCCGGCATTCATTCATTTTTCATTTCAGATATTTATATAGCGCCCCTTCAAGATTTCTACTCAGAGGCGCTCCCGACTACAGCGCGGACACTGAATCGGAGTTTCACGCCGAAGCGCATGAGCAATTGCGAGTGAAGGACTTGCCCAGGGTCCCTACGCGGCGGCTTGAGATAGATTCGAACCCGCAACCCTCCGGCTGCAAGGCACCAAACATACCCCCTTGAGGTGGATTCGAACCCGCAACCCTCCGGCTGCAAGGCACCGAACATACCCCTACACCACCGCGCCCCACAACGAGATGGTGTGGAGAAAGTGGCATGGTGGAGATATGCTGGGCAGCAAGAAAGGGGAAGACTCCAAGCCGTGATGAATAGGCTAATCCGGCTGTTTTCAGCTGTTCTTTGAACACCAGGACATGTCCTCCACGGGTTGCTCCCCCCCCCCAGCGAAGCCAACGGTTTACAGCCTACACCCCAGACGCCATGACCGGGTGCTGCCAAAAGCTGACAACCAAATGAGGAAAACATTTATAGTCAGAATGTTGTTCGCATACTAATTAGATTTGTCTCGCAATCTCACTGGTCATAGGTACATTGTAGATTTTGATGTCTGATGTTTTGATGTTTATGTTAATTTATATTGCTCATGCTTGTTCACCAGAGTGCTGTTTGGCAGCTGGTTATAATAAAGAATATACTAACTTACTTACTTACTTAAACACAGTTGTATTGTATTGTGTTGTATTGCATAGGAGTTTTTGAATCGGGGAGACTTCAATCTGGAGTTGGAACGAGATCAAATTCGATTCTTTCTGACTTACATTCGCTGATGCGTATATGGAGCAGAGCGGCCTTGTTGTCCTGAATGCCAGGCAGCCTGGCTCGACATTTGAGCGCCTTCCCATCGAACCGATACTCGATGTTCATCCTCCGACTGGACAGCTCGACGTCGTAGTAGATCGGATGAAGTCCAGCCACTCCGTCGACCTTGACGAGCTCATCGGAGCGGGTGAACTGGTGCGTGATGTCCTCGCTGCCCATGTAGACCTCGACGTCCGGTCGGGGGTAGGCACCGTGGCAGTGGCAGGTCAGCTGTCTCGTCTCTCCTTCCGACAGCGACACGTTCGCCGTCGTATCGTAGGTGATGGGAAGTGGATCGAGGACGTCATCCGGCGAACTGGAGCTCCACCAGACGGACTCCACGGGAACTAATAAATGAAATACAGGTGGAATATATAGATAGATAGGCAGTTGGTAACCACTTATAAGTCAATTAGACAGACAGACAATAATAATAATATTCTCTATTGAAACAATCGGGTTGACAAACTGCAACCGGTTACAGTGTACAGTTATGCAATTGAAACAATTCACAAGAACACAAATGACAGAAGACATAAATCTTAACTACTAACAGAACAGACAGCCTGCAATACACGGCGCTAATAGCAGCCTACAAAGCATGTCCGCCCTACGGATCCCGAACTCATTACCTCTCGCTCTCTATGCCAGTGTGTTATCCAATGCGCTATGGGGTCGCGGATGGACGGACGGATGTGTAATGTGTAAGCCATTTTATTGACAGAGCATCAAACACCATAAGATCACAAGATCACAAAAATAGCAATCAGTACAAATTAGGGCTGGGCATTTAACGCGTTATTAACGCGATTAATGCGTTAATTAATTAATGCGATTAAATTATTTAACGCAGTTAACGCGATTGTCACTGCGCCCAATTATTTATAGAAATGCGCTAAAACAATTCTTGATAAAACCGTTCAGTTTAAACTTTAAACTTTAAAGTAAAAACTAAAAAGTAAAAACAAGTGGCATAAACATGTTTGCTTTGTGTTTATTGACTGCAAGCATTTACATAGCGCATATTCAACGTAACTACTCAGAGTCGGTAGAGCCGTTGTACTTGTTATATATAATTGTGACATGCGTTAATAATTAATCGCGTTATTAAAATTTTTAATCGTGCAATTAATTTCAATTAAAAATTTTAATCGTTGCCCATGCACCCCTAGTACAAATCAGTACAAATTCAAAGAAAAATTTCCAGTTAGTGATGCGAAAGTCAAAAGGTCAATCCAAAAGGTTATATGGACCAGCTGCGGCTGGGTTGACCTTTTTCTGGATAATATTGGCAGTAGTAACAATGCAAAAACAAAACGCATCGTATGAGAGTGAACGGATGGATAGATGGAAAGTATGAGAGAGAGATCGAATGAGTGAGCAAGTCAGTGACTGAGCAAGTGACTCACTGACAGACTGACTGGCTCACAAACTTACCCACTAAATAAATAACTGAACTGACTGTTTCATTAATTGGTTTACTAATTAACCGACTCACCGATCCACCCAACTCACTCACTCGCTCACTCACTCACTCGCTCACTCACTCATTCGCTCACTAACTAACTAACTAACTCACTCACTCACTCACTCGCTCACTCGCTCACTCGCTCACTCGCTCACTCGCTCGCTCGCTCGCTCCCTCACTCACTCACTCACTCACTCACTCACTCACTCACTCACTCACTCACTCACTCACTCACTCACTCACTCACTCACTCACTCACTCACTCACTCACTCACTCACTCACTCACTCACTCACTCACTCACTCACTCACTCACTCACTCACTCACTCACTCACTCACTCACTCACTCACTCACTCACCTCTCTTTAAATTCAATATACACACATTCACACACCCATAAGGCTCTACCACGTCTCCACCATAATAATCATAAGCAGAGTGCCTTGAACCCTTAACCCTCCTCCTGGCCAGTATTGGCACTGGCGCCGAATTCTCAGAAAGGTCGTCACAGACGACTTATAAATCAGATCGACGCCAGGCACCGACGTTGGTCACAGTCGATTGGATTCGCTCGGTGGGTTCTCGTCGTGTGACGCTGCCTGGTCTTAGAGTCTGCGAATGGGAGTTACGTCACGCATGACGACGGTCGTATCTGGTGCCACCTATCGACAGGAAATCCATTGGAGACCATTGCTAATCGTCGCAGGGCTTCAAAGTCTTCTTCTAGTTTATCTTGCTGCTTCTTCGGTTTTTGTTCCTGTTTTCCCCTCTTTTGTTCTTGCTTCTCGTCTCTCATCTGCTTCTACTTCCTTTTCCTCTTCGTCCTCTCTTATGTCTCTTCCGCTCATCTTCCTCTTCCTCTTACCATCTCCTCCTCCTCTTCTTCTCCCTTCTCTTCCTCCTCCACCTTCTTCTTCTTTCTTCTTCTTCTTACTCCTCCTTCTCTTCATCCCTTTCTTCTTCATCTTCTTCTTAATCCTCCTCCTCCTCCTACCATTCTCCTCTTCCTCCTCCTCTTCTGCTTCCTCCTCCTCCTCTTCCTCTTCTACTTCTTATGTTTTTCTTCCGTTTGCTACTCTTCCTCTTTCTTATCTTCTTTCTTAGCTTAGATTCCATTCTTTATTCTCATCATTTAGGACCTAATTTATATTTTCCTTGTTTCTAAATTTTCATACTTTTCTTTTTTCTTCGCTTTAATCTTATCTCTACCTTCTCATCCTGTTCTTCTTTTTCTTTTTCTGTTTTCTTTCATTCCTTTCTTCTTTCTTTACTTAGATTCTTTCTCTTCGTTTACAGGTTTCTGTACGTTTATCTCCTAGTAGAGCTGTTCTCCCTTCACCCGATTCCTGTCTCTGCCATTTCATTCTCACTTTTGTCTTCATTCGTTTCTCTTCACCCCTCCTCTCGCTTTCTCTTCTTTCCCTCTTTTATATACGTATGTCTGTCTCTGTCTGTCTATCTGTCTGTCTATCTATCTATCTATCTATCTATCTATCTATCTATCTATCTATCTATCTATCTATCTATCTATCTATCTATCTATCTATCTATCTATCTATCTATCTATCTATCTATCTATCTATCTATCTATCTATCTATCTATCTATCTATCTATCTATCTATCCATCCATCCATCCATCTATCCATCCATCCATCCATCCATCCATCCATCCATCCATCCATCCATCCATCCATTTATCCATCCATCCATCCATCCATCCATCCATCCATCCATCCATCCATCCATCCATCCATCCATCCATCCATCCATCCATCCATCCATCCATCCATCCATCCATCCATCCATCCATCCATCCATCCATCCATCCATCCATCCATCCATCCATCCATCCATCCATCCATCCATCCATCCATCCATCCACCTATCCATCCATCCACCTACCTATCTATCCATCCATCCATCCATCCATCCATCCATCCATCCATCCATCCATCCATCCATCCATCCATCCATCCATCCATCCATCCATCCATCCATCCATCCATCCATCCATCCATCCATCCATCTATTCATACATCTCTCGCTCTGTCTGTCTGTCGCTCTCTCTCTCTCCCTTTCTCTCCCTTTCTCTTTCCCCCTCTCCTCCTCTCTCTGATTTCATTAGGTGACCTTAATCCCGGATTCCATCGAACTATAACCTCCATCTGCTTTCGAATGCAGAGCAGCCATCTCAGCAGTGTTGTCGATACGACCATTGTTCATTTGTCAGCCTCAGTCCAGCCTCTGTTCAGATTTATTGTGTGTGTGTGTGTGTGTGTGTGTGTGTGTGTGTGTGTGTGTGTGTGTGTGTGTGTGTGTGTGTGTGTGTGTGTACAAATACGTATCTATGCATATCTGTTCATAATCATATCCTTAGATATAGTGTATAGTCCAACCGAGTCCAAACTAGTCCAAACGGCTGCATACTAGTCTGGCCCAATTTAATTATTTAGGTATTTAGTATTAATAATCAATATAACATAAACGCCTATATTATGTATTTCGCCTCTCCAATAATCAATATAACATCAATATTATATACTGATGTTATATTGATATAACATATATACATTATATACTAGCCAACTATATGCAACCAACTATAGTCAAAATATTGATGACATATATATCGATTATATATACATAATCGATATAATGATATTTTATTATAACATGGACGATTTATATAATAAATAAATATTGATATATTAAAATATCAATATAATAGGTTATACCATGCATGTCTTAACCATAGCATGCCAGGCTAGAATAGGTTAGGCTGTCTGTCTGCTTCCTTCTCTCTGTCCATCCGTCTCCATCCGTTTGATTATCTGTCTATCTACCTTTCCTTCCGACTGTCCATTTCTCCGTCTGTCCAACTTCCTGTACATTAGCCCCTATGTCTGCCCCTACGTCTGTCTGTCTGTCAGTCTGTGGGACCGGAAGTGGCTGGCCGTCTCCACTGCGCATGCGCATCAATGCCGGAAGCGATCGCCAGTGGGTCGTGCATCCGGGAATAAGCGAGAGACCGATTGTCCGTTCAATTAAATCGACGTCACGCCGGGAGGTTTAACGACGATTGAATAAAACTCCGATGACGATGACGATGGCGCTTTTTGTTTATCTCCGGAGAGAGAGAGATTTCATTCATAACAGATCTCCGACGCCCGACCATAACTCATCGATAAACATTTGGATGTACCGAGCAAGACAAAGGGAGATACACACACGAGTGGATAGAGTGTCAGAAAGAGTCAAAACACAGGGCTGCATACAGAGTTAGGCACGGTCAAAACCGGCCTAGACAAAGCTAATAAGCACTTAATGTAATGTAATGTAAATGAGCATTTATATAGCGCCCAGACTCAGAGGCGCTCTCTGCGCAAACCTACATGATGCTTAATGTCATTATGTATGAATATGTTACATCAGTTAGCAAACTAATCTGACTTTGTCTGACTTGTTCCTGACTGGTCCGGTTTGGTTAATCTGATCTGTTCTGATCTAATCTAGTAGTCTAGTTTGTTCCAGTCTGTTCTAATACAGTCTAATTATGTCTAAGGTGGTCCAGTCCATTCCTTGCTAGTCTAGTCTAAACCAATCTAAGACAATCTTATATTGTACATTAATCTGATAAAAAAAATCCAGTCTATAGCTACTCTAGTGTAACTCCGCTTACTTTCTACATTAATCCAATCGAGCAAAAATTTACAGAAATGTACCACTGGACGTGGTTAGACTGGAGTATACACTAGAATGGAAGAAACTAGATTAAACTAGAACGATACAAGATTAGACTAGAGAAAAATTGAATAGAATATAATAGACTGGAATGGAATAGAATAGTCTAGAATAGTCTACACTAGAATAGACTGCAATAGAATAGTCTACACTAGAATGGACTGATATAGAATAGTCTACACTAGAATGGAAGGCAATAGAATAGTCTACACTAGAATGGACTGCAACAGAATAGTTTACACTTGAATGGAAGGCAATAGAATAGTCTACACTAGAATAGATTGCAATAGACTGATCTATAGTCTAGACGAGACGAGACGAGACGAAACAAGGCGAGACCAGATCAGAACAGAACGGATGAGATATTGCTACATATTCTGTGCAATTGTTTCATCTGTCTTGTCGATACATCTGACAACAGCGTTCGCTCATTTCTTCCGCAAAATCATTCAATTTCAGTTATCGTTTTTATTGGACCGCGGTGTATTTGATCTGCGCGTTTTTACGGTCCGCGTGTTTTCGCAAATGTCCACGATATGAATGCCTGATTAGTATCTATAATAAAAGCAAATAGCCACTCAGCCATAATGCGATCAGACGCCAGACAATTCTTCGATGACGTCAATAGCAAAAACGTTGGTTTTGTATATAGGCCTATATTATGTTGGAAATATATTAACAGATAGGAATCAGTCATACGTCTTAGGCGCTCGTGGTCAATACGATTGGGCATTTGGTCTGCATCCTAACAATTGTGGGTTTCATATCAGCTGAGACATCTGATTGTCTTTCTCTGGTCATATCTAAAACTGGAATTGTTCCTAACGTGCGTTTTCGGTTGACGGGTCTAGGTTCATGGAACTCTCTCCCTGTATCTGACAATTCTGCTCAATATCTCTCTCCCTGTATCTGTCCGTTCTGGTCAGTCGCTTGTGTCATTTCGTTCTCAAACTTAGAACTTAACTTTTTAAAATTGTTTATCCACCAAAGGCTGCCTACATGTTTGAACCTTACATGTGGTTCTGTTTTAGCAGACTGATCTTCTAGATATTGGTCTGATTACGGTTGCGTTTTGGTGCCCCATCAGTTGATGCCCTGTGCATTAGACACATTCCCGATTGTTAAATAGTGATGAAACTACTGAATAAGGACTGATTTTAAATACTGTGGTTCGCCATGCAGAGGTCAATGTTTAACAATCCATGCGCCCAGATTTGAGATAAATCCGTTGCTGAACAGGAAGCCAATGCAAATATTAGCTTCCTATTCCTTCACAAATGAACAATGACGTCGTTTTGCAGCGTACAGTGAATGACGAACATAGATATTCGTACTGAACGAACCTTAAAAAAATGAACAGATGAGTTTATATGGAACGTACCTTACACAGTGAACATAATTTAGGTTCAAATGTACCTTAAATAATGAGCATCATTTTGGTTTAAATGTATCTTAAACAATGAACATCATTTAGGTTCAACTGTACCTTAAACAATGGACATAATTAAGGTTCAAATGTACCTTAAACAATGGACATAATTAAGGTTCAAATGTACCTTAAACAATTAACATAATTTCGGTTTAAATGTACCTTAAACAATGAACATCATTTAGGTTCAAATGTACCTTAAACAATGGACATAATTAAGGTTCAAATGTACCTTAAACAATGGACATAATTTAGGTTCAAATGTACCTTAAACAATGAACATAATTTCGGTTAAAATGTACGTGAACATGAACATCATTTTGGATCAGATGTAAAGTACCTTGAACGGTGAACAGTTTGAACCGCTCGACAGGTATTACCGGCGGCATATCGATTCTGCAGCCAATGTATCCGGAATCACCCGACTGGACATCTAAAACAAAAGACACAGATAGATGCGCCAGATAAAGTCTACTAGAGTACGCATCACCTGGCGCCAACTCAGCCCTCCATCCTTGAAGAAGAACAAGAACAAGAAGAATATGAATATCAAGAGCAAGAAGAACAAGAAAAAGAAGAAGAAGAATGACAAGAACAAGAAGAATAAGAAGAACAAGAGGAACAAGGGCAACAAGAAGAAGAGCAGTCCTGAGCTAGTCTGAGAGACATGGTCTGGCTGCCGTGGGTATGAAGTGTTAGCGACTTCATTTCCTTAGCCTCGGCATATGAAGGTGACTTTTGCCAGTCCTCTCTCTCCCCGTCTCATTACTGATCTTCAAAATGAGTACCAACGCAGTTGGGTGAGTCAAAAATAGAAATTGTCCTATATCGAACTTATTTGACCTATAAACTCCATTATGTGATCATGACCTAGCCTCGATCTCACTTCAGATTCATCTGTTTAAAACGAATTTTTTACCCACTTTTCAGTAATTCATTCTGGCGATTTGTATAGCGCCCCTTCACAAGCCAACTCAGAGGCTTGAAGAGACGGTCAATGTTGGGCACGGTATCCGAGTAGATAGAGCGCTAGGCCTGTAACACGGAGAGTAGGGGTTCGATCCTCCACTTATGCAGTCACTGTGTTGGGACCTTGAGCAAGTCCTTCACTCACAATTACTCAGCACCATCGATGCTCTGTCATGATGGTCATGTGTGCAAGTTTGAACATTGGAAAGAGGGCAATATATCAAATGCAGTTTGTATATATATATATTTAAGTTTATATTGTATCAATGATAGCAGTCATTAGATTAATATAAATTTTATACTTTTAGCTCAACCGATTCTAAACCTTATCCAACCAGCTTCGGAGAAATCCGACAGCAAAGTTCTTCGGCCTCTGATCGCTCATAGATTTCCCTATGTTTGTTCAACTTTTAAACATCTTCTCACGGGGGCTGCGGAGATGGTGGGCGACGCCGAAGACGGACTACTACGATCGGTTGTACGTTGCAGGACTCATGTGCTCCGTTCGATCTTCCCTCCAACTGTTGTCCGCCACCATGACCTTCGACCGAGACCACATGACTTTGTCCTACCGCTTAAAGATTACAGGAATTATATCCCAATGATTTTATTTAAGAGTTTGACGTTGCCCCGTTGACCTAGTCGCCCTTTGCTGGAACAGATATTTAAAAACTATTAATTATTTTCATTCTTCTTTTTATCTGGCAATACGACTTTCTGTAATGGGTTGCGGTGTGTCAACCTAGTCATTCACTATTAAACGAATATATATATATATTATATATATATATATTATTCAATTATTACGCGGGCATGCTATTATATCTGTGCGAGAGGTGCAAATTTGATGAACAATTACATTAACTCAACCGCATAATTGAATCTCCTTATCCTGGATTAACTCAGTAAACACAAATGGCTTCTTATGATAAACTGCCGAGTGATATAAACGAGAACGATTTTCAAAGCTGGTGTATACGTCGCATCCTTGTATAAGTCGCATCGTTGTATAAGTCGCATCGGAGTATAAGTCGCATCGGAGTATAAGTCGAGTCGATATGCCGAAGAAGTTTCAGCCATGCGTGAACCCATAAAGATTCCACCGCGACGCCGTTTCTATAGCCTTTGATCCGAGAAGATGCGCTGCCATTTCGTGTGATGCTGAATCAATGCGTTGAGGGAACGGAACTAAGCAGAGTGCAGTCGTGTGTGACGAGGATCTGATTGCAGTCAAGCGCAACGGTGAAGATATTTAGCAGGGCTCAGTGATAATCCGTGCATTGATCTCAACGTGGTGTTGTTGATATACCAGAGAGATTGCGTTGCAGACAGGCGCTTAAATATATACCTATATATATGTATGTATGTATGTGTGTATGTATTTATATATTTATGAATGTATGAATGCATGAATATGAGTGTATGTGTGTGAATATTGTGAGTGTGTTTATGTGTATATGTGTATATGTATATGTCTGCGGTTATAGTATGTATGTATGTTTGTCTGTTTGCTTGTGTACACGTACGTATGTACATATGTTTGCACGTATATGTATGTATCTGCGCGGTTGTATATTCGATTATTTATGTACACATACACATACATGGCATTGTATGTGAGTAACTACGCTGGTATGTATTAATGGGGTAGGCCCTATGTTTGTAGGTGTCATTTGTGTAGTCATGTATGTATGCTTGCATGTATATACATATCTATGTATGTGTGCGTGTGACTGTATATATACATGTATAGGTACATGTATGTATCGGGGGGGGCCCGATAGCGCATTGGATAACATCTGGCGTAGAGAACGAGAGGTACCGAGTTCGTGCCCTCGTTGGGCGGACATACTTTGTAGGCTGCTATTAGCACCGTGTATTGCAGGCTGTTTGTTCTGTTAGTATAGTTAAGATTTATGTCTTCTGTCATTTGTGTTCTTGTGAATTGTTTCAATTGCATAACATGTAAATGTACAGCGCAGTGCGTTTGTCAGGCACTTAATAAAGAAAAGATATTATTATTATTTATTATTATGTGCTTGCCTCGGATAACCATAACTTTCCTTAACCGAACCTACTAGACCTGTTCTAATAAAAGTACACCTGGCTAAATGGACCTTTTAGCGAAGTCTGTCTATCTGTCTCTGTCTGTCTACCTCTCTGTCTGTCTCTGTCCGTCTCTCTGTTTCTCTCAGTGTTTCTGTCCCTTTCGCATCCGAGGAACCTGAGATATTCGATGTCCGACGCTAGTTTCATAAAAACTGCTCTAACAGTGACTCAAGCATGACTACAATGCTAGTTCTGCTATATGTATCTTACTGTATGTCTGTCTTTCTGTATCTCTGCCTGCCTGGCGTTATGTCTGTCTGTTTGGTTGTGTATCTGTGTGTGTGCCTATTTGTCTGTCGTTGTGATCGTTTTGCTGGATGTAATTCCTCGTAACTGCATTCCATGGAACAACAGCCGGAACATAAATAACGAAACCGATACTTTTCGTTTCCGACATGGAACCCGAAAGAGAGAGAGAGAGAGAGAGAGAGACAGAGAGAAACAGACAGAGAGACAGAGACAGACAGACAGACAGAGACAGACAGACAGACAGACAGAGACAGACAGACAGACACACAGACAGACAGACAAAGAGACAGAAACAGAGAGAGACAGACAAAGAGACAGAGACAGGGAGACAGAGAGATAGATAGATAGATAGATAGATAGATAGATAGATAGATAGATAGATAGATAGATAGATAGATAGAGAGACAGACAGACAGAGACAGACAGACAGACAGACAGACAGACAGACAGACAGACAGACAGACAGATAGATAGATAGATAGATAGAGGAGATACATACAGACAGACAAACATACAGACATTTATAGACAGACAGAAAGACACAGACAGAAAAAAGGGAAGACAGACACCCTCTGTCTCTGTCTGACAGACAGACAAACTTACACAAACATCGTTGAACTTTCTATGAACGGCCAAAGCTTTAAACAGGCAATCACAGGTGCACCAATCTGAGAAACTCCGTTTCTTTCCGGCTCCCAGCGGATCGGTTCCTTTCCAATGGATCGCGGAATCCAATCAGTCCAGAGTCCGACCCGTGCATTAAACTCCACGATGGATAGAGGTCTCCCTTTTCCGGATCTTTTCAGGGACAGTTTTTATGGGAAACTTCCCAGGGAAATCTGTGGAAGATTGCAAGAGGTGACCGCGTAATGTGTGAATGGTCACCGCTTACTCCGGATATTGCTCACAATAACCAATTTCTTAGGCAACACTATTAAAGCGCTGTAAATGTTATCAGATTATATTGTTAGAACAGAATAGAAATGAGATATTATATATTCGATTAAAGACATAAAATAATGTAGCATAGGAGAGGAGAGACGAGAGGGCTAGATAGGATACGTTAGAGTAGGATTGGATAGGACATGGTAGGATAAAATAGGATAAAATGAAATAGGACAGAAGAGGAGAATATAGGATAGGAACTAATTGGACTGAAGAGAAGGGAGGAGAGAATTGTACTAGATAAGACTGAATAGGATAAAGTTAGATGAGAAAGGATGACATAGGATAGGATAACTTGAGGTAAGATAGGATGAGATAGGATAGGGGAGAATATGGTAGAATGGGATGAGGCAGGATAAGTTATTATAGGAGAATTATGAGGTAGAATATGCATGACAGGAGAGGAATTGGATAAGTTACAATAGGACAGGATAGGATAGGATAAGATAGGGTAGGATGAGATAGGGTAGGATGAGATAGGATATGATGAGAAAGGGTAGGGCAAGATAGGATAGGACAAAATAACATAAGAAGAGATTGGATAAGGTTATATTGGATTATATCAACTGGGGCGCGGTGGTTTAGGGGTATGTTCGGTGCCTTGCAGCTGGAGGGTTGCGGGTTCGAATCCACCTCAAAGTCGCCGCGTAGGGACCCTGGGCAAGTCCTTCACTCGCAATTGCTCATGCGCTTCGGCGTGAAACTCCGATTCAGCGTTCGCGCAGTAGTCGGGAGCGCCTCTGAATGGGAAATCTGGTAGGGGCGCTATAACAAGTGTTCAAATACAATACAATACAATATCAGGACAGAACAGGGTTGATTAGATTAGACTAGACTAGACTAGATTAGATTAGACTAGACCAGACTAAAATAGAATAGAGTAGATTAGACTAGACTAGACTAGACTAGATTAGATTAGACGACATTATATTATATTAGATTAGATTAGATTAGATTAGACTAGATTAGACTAGAATAGACTAGACTAGACTACACTAGACTAGACCAGATTAGACTACACTAGATTAGATTAGATTAGACCAGACTAGAATAGAGTAGACTAGACTAGACTAGACTACACTAGACTACACTAGACTAGATTAGATTAGATTAGACTAGACTAGACTAGAATATACTAGACTAGACTAGAATATACTAGACTACACTAGATCAGATTAGACTAGACTAGATTAGACTAGATTAGATCAGATTAGACTAGACTAGATTAGATTAGACTAGAAAAGACTAGACTAGACTAGATTGGATTGGATTGGATTAGACTACAGAAGATCAGATACGTTTATAGGACTGACGGAATGCTTACTGGTGATTTCGAGGAAGAACCGTACGTTGGTTACGTCTCCCGGGGTCGATAGTTCGAACCCAGCCTCGTATCTCTTCGATCGACTGAATTCATCGTTGACGAACATGTTCGTCGCTATCTCGACCTCATCATCGCTGCTGTCTGGGAGGATCTTGAACCAGACGACCTGGTAGTTGCGCTTTGTAACGTTGGTTGTCACGTTGCATGTCGCCTTCAGTCTCTCTCCCTCCCGAGCGACCGACTTCGAAAGAGCCAGTTCGATGTGGTAGGGAATGGTTGCTGTGGATACAGAAAGACAACGGTTGCTATGAAAGAATCCGGTTGCTATGGATACAAAAGGACAACGGTTGCTATGAGAGAACACGGTTGCTACGGATAATAATAGTACTACTAATAATAATAGTGACAATTTATATGGCGCCGTAACATAGCCATGCCGTTACAAGGGCGCCTGACAGGCGCCCAACCAAGTGGATTCAGAAAGACAAAGGCTGCTATGGATGCAGAAATACAAGGTTTGCTATGTGAGAACACGGTTGCTATGGATACAGAAAGACAATGGATGCCATGAGAGAACACGGATACCGTGGGTGGTCTCAGATTTGGTCCCGGTGGGTGGTCTCAGTGCGTGGTCTCGGACGCTGGTCTCAATGGATGGGGTCTCAATGGGTGGTCTGGTTAACTTCGTAACTTCGAACACCTGCAGAAGTGACTGCGGGCATCTGCACCGGTCGCTCGAGCGACGTCCAGGCAATAAAAATCCTTAGAAATCCACTGACGATTAAAAGAGACGTTTATGCTTTTGTGTACTGCGCCGGAATGGCCTTAGCATTCTGGCAAATCATTTGCGAAATTTTCCACTCCACCCCCATTGGATGGGGAGTTTTTTCTTCATAGAAATACAACTCTGTTATTCGTTCATTCGTTCACTCTTTTGTTCATACATTTATTAGAAGAAGAAAAGTGATTCGCTGGGTATTAATGACTTCATTTTCTTAGCCTCAGCAAGTCAGCATATATTAGGACGGCTGGCCAATACTCTCCCTCGCCGTCTCATCTTCCCACCGACAGTTGTCTAATCCTAGAATTACAGCAGATAACATCCGTCACTGGAAAATCATCGTGGATACGTCAGTTGCCACAGAGACGCTCGTCGTCTTGGAAACGCCCTTCGTCATGGAAACACCCTTCCTCGTGGAGACGTTCCTTGGTCATGGAGACGCCCCCTGGTCATGGAGACGTCCCTTGGTCCTGAAGACGCCCTTTCGTCATGGAGACACCCCTTCGTCCCGGACAACCACGTAGTCATGCAGACGTCTGTCGCCAATAGGGCGACCGTCGTCTTGGAGACGCCCGTCGTCATGGAGATGCGCATCGTCATGGAGCATATACAAATAGTAAGTCCGCGCTTACATGGATCAACAACCACCTGTTTGCGATTGGCGAGCGGAAGTCAACACAAGTGACGTCAGTTCCGTCTGACCGATTGTGCCTCCCATTCAGATGAGCATCGATTATAACGGCAGAACGTTGCAAACACTAAATATATACACATAAACACCTTGGCCGACTACATATACATACATATGTATATATATGCATGCAGACTGTATATTTACATATATAATGCACAAGCATCTATCCTGACTATACATATATCAATATATATAATAATATAAAAGCATCTCTGCTGTCTGTATATATTAATATATGTGCATATATACGCAGTCAACATAGATGTTTGTGTGTATATATTTGTGTTTGCAATGTTCTGCTTTTATAATCGATGCTCAGCCGAATGGGAAACATAATCAGCTTGATGAAGCTTGATCTCCAACTAACAAAACAATATATATATATATATATATATATATATATAATTGAATATATATATATATACTGAATATGTTTACACTGTATATATACACATGTATATATACTGAATATATAAGCATATATATTCAGCAGAACACACTGCTGTATACATATATATTTGTGTGTGTATATATGTGTGGATGGTCACATATTTACCGAACGCATATGAGCCCTAAATGAACGCAGTGCGAGGCTATTGATGGATGAAATTGGTTGATTGACAAACACTAATCAGTCAACCGAGTTTTTAAAAGCAGATTATGTTGCAGAAGCACAGCGTGACGATGGTGAATGATGATGATGATGATGATGATGATGATGATGATGATGATGATGATGATGATGATGATGATGATGATGATGATGATGATGATGATGATGATGATGATGATGATGGTGATGATGATGAGGATGATCAGGATGATCAGGATGATGATGATCAAGATTATGAACATGATGATGATGATGATGATGATATGGCACGGTGGTCGACTGGTTAGAGCGGTTGACCTGTGACGAGGACAATACGGGTTCAATCCTCGTACAGGCGGTTACTGTGTAGGGACCGTGAGCAAGTCCTACGCGCACAATAATTGCTCTCCAACATAATTGCATATGCGCCGCCGAGGCGTGTGAACTTCTGAGCTTTGGGCCACATTTGGAAGAAGGGCGATATCAAAGGCAGTTGTATTGTATTGTATGATGACGGCGAGTAACTGTTGATGATGGCAAACTGATGATGATGCTGTCTGGTGCTGATCACGATCAGTGATGACGACGATGACGATAGTGCAACTGGGTGAAGTATGCAACTGGGCCAGTATCTACGTGGATCATTATGCAACTGGGTCATTATGCAACTGGGCCAGTATCTACGTGGATCATTATGCAACTGGGTCATTATGCAATTGGTTCAGTATCTACGTGGATCATTATGCAACTGGGTCGACGGTCATAATCCGCTTGTTTCTCGGAATAGTTAAATTTCTTCGTTTAAAAAGACGCTCCTGACCTTTTAAAACGCTTAGCTATACCAATCTTCTTTTTCTTGTTTCCACTTTATCTTCCTCAGTCTTGTTAACATCCCTTCCTCCACCTCTCTTCCTCTTTCTCCTCCTGCTCTTACTCTTCCTCTTCCTCATCTTCATTCCATTCTTCCTGTTACTACTCATATTCTTCATACCATTTGTCTTCCTCCTATTCTCATTGTTTCTTCTCCTTTTCTTCCTCCTCTTCGTCTTCGTTGGCCTCCCTCTTCCTTCTCTTCCTTCTCTTTCCACTCTTCGAGAGAAGAAGAAACAAGAAGAATTGGAGGAAGACATATTATGAAGAATATGATTGGTAACAGGATGAATGGAAGGAAGAGGAGGAGGCAAAAAATGGAAGAGCAGGAGGAGAAAGATAAGGGAAGTGGAGGAAGAAATGTTAAGTAGAACGAAGAAGCTAAAGTGGAAACAGATAAAAGAAGAATGGTAGACTAGTGCTGTTAAAAAAGGTCAAGTGCGTCATCTTGAACCAAGGAATTTAACTATTCCGAGAAAGAAACATATTACGAGCGTCAACACGTCTCCTCTTCCCCTCATCCTCCGAATCTTCCTCTTCCTATTCTTCGTCCGCCTCTTCTTCTTTCTACATCTCTTCCTTTCTGATTCTCTCTTCTTTTTCCTTCTCCTCCTCCTCCCCCTCCCCTTCCTCCTTTTCTCTTTCTCATTCTTCTTCTTCTATCTCCTACTCCTCTTCTTCTATTTCCTAATCATGTTCTTCATCCTCTTCTTCCTTCTCTACCTTTAGCTTTTCCTCCTGTGTCTTTTATGGGGTCGTAAAGCTGCATTACTGACCAGGGCGTTGCCCCACACAACCCTTGCCCTGCCTTCACCTTCTCTCGTGCTTTGTCAGAGTGTGAACGGACATCTGTACAACAACAATGGACGCGAAGCTCAGCACGGCCACTCTGTGTTAGTTTCGGTGGCAAAAGGTTAGGTAAGTTAAGGGAAATGCAATGATTGAGAAGGTAGAGTAAGGGAATGGAAGAGAATGAAGAAGGAAAGAGAATCAAAGAAAAGGTAAGGGAGGGGAAGGGAAGAGAATGCAAGAGAAGATCATGGAAGGGAAAGAAGGGATTGAAGGAATAGAGTAGCGAATGCAAAGAAAGGATGAGAAGGGAAGTGATAGACCGAACATAAAACGCTGAAAGAGTTGCAAATGTTTCAGCGCCTTTGAAATTCATATGTAGTGTAATAGAGTGGTATATAACTATATATACATGTATATATATACATGTCCATATATTAATATATATATATATATATATATAAGTGCATGCAAGCATACATAGACACATACGTCCAGTCGTCCACGCATACATCCAACATACATAATACAAACATGCGTATACATCGCAGCATCAATTCATCACAAATAGCGTTTCATACGACTACTATTTTACAGAAGTCCACGACTGAGACCTGGAATTCACGTTCAATACTATTACTTTGGAGTCGACGGTATGTCCATATACCGTATCTACGATGACCCGCCTGGCGATATATTGTCAGTTTAAGGCAGCTAAATGGCACCTAAAGGGTTAAGAATGCTTATCGTCCGTTCGTGCGTCTACAAAAATTTGTAATTTTCAGCTTCCATTTTTTTAAATTCTAGAGCACTGTCCAAGCCAGTCTCACGACGTCCAACATTTCATCTGGTCTAACGATGTCTAATCCAATCTAATCTTGTCTAACGATGTCCAATCTAATCTGGTCTAACGATGTCCAATCCAATCCCATCTGGTCTAACGATGTCCAATCCAATATAATCTGGTCTAACGATGTCCAATCCAATCTAATCTGGTCTAACGATGTCCAATTCAATCTCATCTGGTCTAACGATGTCCAATTCAATCTCATCTGGTCTAACGATGTCCAATCCAATCTCCTCTTGTCTAACGATGTCCAATCCAATCTTATCTGGTCTAACGATGTCCAATCCAATCTAATCTGGTCTAACGATGTCCAATCCAATCTAATCTGGTCTAACGATGTCCAATCCAATTTAATCTGGTCTAACGATGTCCAATCTAATCTGGTGTAACGATATCTAATCCCATCTAATCTGGTCTAACGATGTCCAATCCCATCTAATCTGGTCTAACGATGTCCAATCCAATCTCATTTGGTCTAACGATGTCCAATCCAATCTAATCTGGTCTAACGATGTCCAATCCAATCTAATCTGGTCTAACGATGTCCAATCTAATCTGGTGTAACGATATCTAATCCCATCTAATCTGGTCTAACGATGTCCAATCCCATCTAATCTGGTCTAACGATGTCCAATACAATCTAATCTGGTGTAACGATATCTAATCCCATCTAATCTGGTCTAACGATGTCCAAACCCATCTAATCTGGTCTAACGATGTCCAATCCAAATCTAAGCTGGTCTAGCGACGTATAAACCAGTCTACGCCAGCATAATGTTTAAGTCTACACCTCATAATTTACTGCCAAAAGCAGTTGAAACCGAAGCAACGCAACGATACTTGAATCTTACGCGACCCAATGCAGCTGTCGCTTGGCAACAGAGGGTGGGGTTGGATGAGTGCGGGTGCAGTGACCCGTAAAATGTTGCTTAGAGCAGACGGACATCGGTTGCAACAGAAACAACCAATGACTGATCACAGATGGACAAGTACAACAGACGGACAACATGAAGCAACTGCAACCGCAGAGACAACGACATCAGGTGAATGTATTTTACAGATGTCGCCCTAAGCTGTGTCAGTCACGTTTAACTCCCAAGGTCTTAGGATCCGCAAATAAACGAGAGCGACCGACATAAATAGGGACAGACTTAAAGACAGGGATTGAGAGAAACAGCGACGGGGGAGTAGAGAGAGAGAGAGAGAGAGAGAGAGAGAGAGAGAGAGAGAGAGAGAGAGAGAGAGAGAGAGAGAGAGAGAGAGAGAGAGAGAGAGAGAGAGAGAGAGAGAGGAAGAAAGATAGACAAAGGTAGACTCAAAGAAAGAGAGACACTAGGTAAGCCAGAAACAGAGACAGCGATAGGTACAGAGCTACAGAGAGATGCAGAGACAGAGAAAGATAGAGACAGAGATGGATAGAGATAAAGCTTGAGAGACAGTGGCAGAAATTGAGATACAGAGACAAAGAAAGAGCGAGAGAGTGAGAGACACGGAGACAGAATTACAGATACAGGACAGAGAAAGACGGAGAGATGAAGATAAGAAGAATGACAGTATGAGAGAGAAGAGAGAGAGAGAGAGAGAGAGAGAGAGAGAGAGAGAGAGAGAGAGAGAGAGAGAGAGAGAGAGAGAGAGAGAGAGAGAGAGAGAGAGAGAGAGAGACAGAGAGAGAGACAGAGATAGGTAGACAGAGAGGGGAGACGGATACAGAGACAGAATTACAGAGACATTAATTTACAGAAAACGAGCCAGAGAAGAGAGATATCATATGTACATAGAGAGACTGAAGGGGATTAGCAAACACTTAGAGATATGCAGAGAGAGAGACACAGACAGACAGACAGACAGACAGAGACAGCGACAGACAGAGACTGACAGAGCCATCCATGGATCAAGACGAAGACACTGAGACCGAGACAGACAGACAGAAACTCAAATTTTCGCAGCAGACTCAAATAACGTCGAAAGATTGTTTGAATTTCGTGCACGCGCATCCTGGATTCCTGAGGAGGATTGAGTTGAGGAGCCATAGGAAGAAGAGGGACTGAGGGAGGAGGAGCAGGAGGAGAGGCAAGAGGAAGACGAAGAATAGGAGGAAAAGAGGGAAAGATGGAGTAGGAAGGCGAGGAAGAGAGAGACAGCGAATAGGAAGAAAAGAAAGACGAGGAAGAGTAGGAGGAAGTGGTGAAGAAGAGGAAGAGAAGGAGAAGGAGGAGGAAGAAGAAGGTGAGATCGCAGAAAGGAAGGAAGAGGAGAAAGGAGAAGAGGAAGATGAGGAAGAAGAAGCGGAGGAGGAGGAGGAAGAGGAGATAAAGGAAAGAGGAAGGATAGGAGGTTTAGGCAGAGAGGCAAATATAAGGATGAGGATGAAGACGAGGAGGAGAAGGAGGAAGAAGTTGAGGAGACAGACACAAACATAGAGAGACAGAGACATACAGAAACAGGCATAGACAAACAGACAGACAGACGGACAGCGAGTGATGATATTACTGGCGCGTCTATTGAGACAGCCGAGATGCTATTAGTCGAATGGAGACTGGCGAAAATGACAATTGATGGATTCGAGACAGAATATGAAGAAAAAGCGAAGAACGAACAAAGAAGGAACGACCAGAGAATGAAGAACGAAGAAAGAATGAAGAAAGAACGAAGAAAGAATGAAGAAAGAACGAAGAAAGAATGAAGAAAGAACGAAGAAAGAATGAAGAAATATTGAAGAATGAAGAAGCAATGAAGAACGACGAAAAATCAGAATGAAGAAAGAATGAAAAAAATGAAGAAATCATTTCTCTTCGCATTCCATGCAGACAAGACGGACGATCAGCTACGACAGAGATATATGAAACAAACGCAGAGACACTTAGAGGGACAGGTATGAGACAGACAGACAGACAACGACAGCATTACGCAGACAGACGCAGACAGGTACGTCCAGACGGCCAGCCTACCTGCCTGACCGACTGCATATGCTTGTATATCTTTCAACATGCCTCTCTGCATATCTTTCTCACTGTCTTTGCCTGGCTGCATGCCTGTCTGTCTGTCACTCTGTATGTATGTATGTTTGTCTGTCTGTCTGTCTGTTGGAAGATAGAGAAGAGAGGACAGGACAGGACAGGAGAGGAGGGAGAGAAGAGGATAGGAGAGGATATATGATATGATAGGATAGGATATAGGATAGGATAGGATAGGATAGGATAGGATAGGATAGGATAGGATAGGATAGGATAGGATAGGATAGGATAGGATTGGATAGGAGAGGAGAGGAGAGGAGAGGAGAGGAGAGGAGAGGAGAGGAGAGGAGAGGGAGAGGAGAGGAGAGGAGAGGAGAGGAGAGGAGAGAGAGGAGAGGAGAGGAGGAGGGAGAGAGAGAGGAGAGAGGAGAGGAGAGAGGATAGGAGAGGAGAGGATAGGATAGGATAGGACAGGACAGGACTGGACAGGACAGGATAGGATAGGATAGGATCGGATATAGGATAGGATAGGATAGGATAGGATAGGATAGGATTAGGATAGGGATATGGGATATAGGATAGGATAGGATGGGATAGGATAGGATAGGATAGGATAGGATAGGATAGGATAGGATAGGATAGGATAGGATAGGATAGGATAGGATAGGGAGAGGAGATTTCAAAATCCAAATGCGGTATCATCCGAAATGCCGTTCGTCGGCTCATCCCAGCATCAGTGCGAAACAACATTCCCGCCAACAACAACATGACCAGCAGCAGCATCAGCATTCAAAGCATTCAGCAGCAGCAGCAGGGTCGACAAAGGCGGATGCTGGACTATGCAAAATCAATAGATGCTATACGGGGCTGCGTCTATACTGATGGCATTTCCACCCGAGATACATACATATGAAAGTACAGTCATTCATATACACGTACATTGTTAAATACGTACGTAGATAGGACTACATACATACATACACATTGTGTACTTACAAGCATGCATCCATCTATACTTACTGTACTTGTTTACATATATACATACAAACATACATACATGCATAAATTTATCAAATTTATCTAAACATACATACACATTTACCTACCTACATACATACATACATACATGCATACATACATACATACATACATACAATACATACATGCATACATACATACAATACATACATGCATACATGCATACATGCATACATGCATACATACATACATACATACATACATACATACATACATACATACATACATACATACATACATACATACATACATACATACATACATGTATACATACATACAAACATACATACATGCCTACGCGCGCACGTACGTACGTATGTTCGTACGTACGTTTGTATGCATGTGTGTACATATGTATGTATGTATGTTCTATGTATGTATGTATGTATGAATGCATGTGCGTACGTACATAGTGCGCACGTATAAGCATATACAAATGTGCCATTGTCAAATGGTTTAGGTTAGAAATGTCCCTCACATGTACAGGCACCAAACCAGTAAAAACTCTGGTTGAAAAGTAATAAACAAGTTGCTTTCAAACGGGAACAAAGACTTGGACCATTCGAGAGACTGGCAGAAACAAAAGGCCTCGCAGGACGCAACACCAAAACCCAGTAGAACCATATCATGTCAGACGATCCAGTGTGATTCTCGTTAACGATAACGATAACGAAAATGTTCGTTAACGAAAATAAAATGATTTAGTTAACGATAACTATAACTATAACTAAAAATATCATTAACTATAACTATAACTATAACGCAAATAACACTAACGAAAATTCATCTTTATTTTCGTTAATGCAAAATAAAAAATAGGAAGTGCAATTTGGACGATTCGACATAAATGAGAACCAAAAATGCGATATTTTTATTATGCAATTTGTCAGTTACATTGGAAACTCGTGTATTCATGAAACATGCTTCAAAGGCTTTCAAAGCTCTGAGCAAATTGTGAAGCAGCGTGTTAATACGCACAATTTTGCTTATAGACTTAATTATTGTAACTAAGTAGTAACTAAAATTAACTAAAATAAAAATCCATTAACTATAACTATAACTATAACTAAAACATAATACTAACTATAACTATAACTATAACTAAAATAAAAACCATTAACTATAACTATAACTATAACTAAAATAAAATCTGTAAGGAGAATCACACTGAGACGATCAGCCTTTATACAGCGTTTTCATTTCCTGACAATTGTATACGGCCTACGGATTATGCGCAACACTGCATCCGGTTCAATAGTACAAGCCCCATAATTTTACAAAGCATACACACACAATGATAATACATACATGCATACATGCATGCATACATACATACGTATGTACGTACGTACACATGCATACTTGCATACATGCATACACTACATACATGAACACATACATACATGCACACATACATGCATACATACATACACAGCACACATACGTACATAATGTAATTAGCAACTTCTATTGTACATACGTATATGCATACGTAAATACATATATAGACAGCATCAGCACGACACTCTAGATGCGACTCCAACCGACCCCGTCATCTATCTATGTGTATGTCTGGCTGTCTATGTATGTCTTCTCTGTCTCTGTCTGTCTGTCTGTCTCTCTGTCTCTCTCTCAAATGCCTATGTGTGTGTGCCATACACACCCTTACACTTACATAAATTCTCTGTTCTCTTGGAGACTCTTCGAATGAGCCAGTTGGGAATATTTTCCTCATGGAGCATCTATTCGTCGGTCAGAGGAGTCTCTTTCCTCCTGGAGCATCTCTTCATCGGTCAGAGTAGTCTCTTTCCTCATGGAGCATCTCTTCATCAGTCATAGAAGTGTCTTTCCTTCTGGAGCATCTCTTCATCAGCCTGGGAGTCTCTTTCCTCCTGGAGCATCTCTTCCTCAGTCAGAGGAGTCTCTCTCCTTCTGGAGCATCTCTTCATCGGTCAGAGTAGTCTCTTTCCTCCTGGAGCATCTCTTTATCAGCCTGGGGAGTCTCTTTCCTCCTGGAGCATCTCTTCCTCAGTCAGAGGAGTCTCTCTCCTTCTGGAGCATCTCTTCATCGGTCAGAGTAGTCTCTTTCCTCATGGAGCATCTCTTCATCAGTCATAGAAGTGTCTTTCCTTCTGGAGCATCTCTTCATCAGCCTGGGAGTCTCTTTCCTCCTGGAGCATCTCTTCCTCAGTCAGAGGAGTCTCTCTCCTTCTGGAGCATCTCTTCATCGGTCAGAGTAGTCTCTTTCCTCCTGGAGCATCTCTTTATCAGCCTGGGGAGTCTCTTTCCTCCTGGAGTATCTCTTCATCAGCCTGGGGAGTCTCTTTCCTCCTGGAGCATATCTTCATCAGCCTGGGGAGTCTCTTTCCTCCTGGAGCATCTCTTCATCAGCCTGGGGAGTCTCTTTCCTCCAGGAGCATCTCTTCATCGGTCAGATGAGTCTCTTTCCTCCTGGAGCATCTCTTCATCAGCCTGGGGAGTCTCTTTCCTCCTGGAGCATCTCTTCATCGGTCAGAGGAGTCTCGTTCCTCCTGGAGCATCTCTTCATCAGTCAGAGTAGTCTCTTTCCTCCAGGAGCATCTATTCATCAGTCAGAGGAGTCTCTTTCCTCCTGGAGCATCTCTTCATCGGTTAGAGGAGTCTCTTTCCTCCTGGAGCATCTCTTCATCGGTTAGAGTAGTCTCTTTCCTCCTGGAGCATCTCTTCATGTGCCTAGGGGTTTCTTTCCTCGTGGAGCATCTCTTGATGTGCCTAGAGGGTTTCTTTCTTCCTGAAGCCTCTCTTCGTCAGTCAGGAGAGTCTCTTTCTTTCCGTTATCACGTAGAGGAGCGTGACATGTAATCGAACAGAGCAACCGTTTAATGATGACCTCAAGCTGCGAGCGCTTAAGCGATTTGGGCGAGCCATTGCTCTCAGCGCTTAATCTACTCGTCTTTTGCGCTGGACGTCTTGCCTCTTAGCAATTAGGTTACACTTTCTCCTCGACCCTAAGTAGGTTTTTCTCGTAGATGCGCTAGATAAATTGGCAATACGTCCCCGTGGCATGGTCTTACCAGCCGCTCTCTTAATGGAATTTCAAAGCGGTATCGAACCAGGATATGACTCATAAAAGAGCCGGTTTAAAAGTGCTTCTGTCTCTCTGTCTGTTTGTCTGTCTCTCTGTAGCTATATCTGTGGGTCTGTCTGTATGGATCTTCCGTCTATCTGTCTACCTGCACGTGTCTGTCTATCTGTCTGTCTCTGTCTGTCTCTGTCTGTCTGTCTATCTGTCTGTCTCTGTCTGTCTCTGTCTGTCTGTCTATCTGTCTGTCTATCTGTCTCTGTCTGTCTCTGCCTGTCTGTCTGTCTATCTGTCTCTGTCTGTCTCTGTCTGTCTGTCTGTCTATCTGTCTGTATGTCTGTCTTTCTGTCTATCTGCGTGATTGTCTTTCTGTCTGTCTGTATCTGTCTGTCTGTTCGTCAATCGATTCAAGATTTCATGTCTGTGTACACAGAACATAATCTGGGAATCGTCGTGGAAACAGAAAACCCGCATGTCTGACTCCCTCCCTCCCTCTATGAATCTCCGTCTCCTTACCTCCCTGTCTCTCTTTGCTTCCCTCTCTGCTTTCCTCCCTATGTATATACCTCCTTCCCTCGCTGTCTCTCTGTCTTTCTGCCTCTCTCCCTCTCTGTGATCTTCCTTCTCTTTTCCCTCTACTTATCCCTCATTCCCTTTCTTCGTGTATGTACCTCCTTTCCTCATTGTCACTCTGCCTCTCTGACTCTCTCTGTCTCTCCGCTCACTGTATATCTCCCTCTTTACGCCCTTACTTCTCTTTGCCTCCCTAGATCCCTGCCTCCACCCATTCTATGGACCTCCTTCCATCTCTGCCCCTCTGTCTCTCTATCTCTCTCTGTCTCTTCGCCTCTCTCCCTCTCTATGCACTTCCTTCTCTCTGCCTCTACCCATCCCTCATTCCCTTTCTTCGTGTCTGTGTGCCTCCTTCCCTCATTGTCACTCTGCCTCTCTGTCTCTCTGACTTACAGTGTATGATATCTCTCTCTACGCCCTTACTTCTCTCTGCCTCCCTGCCTCCACCGACCCCATGGACCTCCTTCCCTCCCTGCCTCCACTCACCCCATGGACCCCCTTCTTTCTCTGCCTCCCTGCCTCCACTCACTCCATGGACCTCCTTCCCTCTCTGCCTCTCTGCCTCCACCCACCCCACGGACCTCCTTCCCACTCTGCTTCCCTGCCTCCACTCACTCCATGGACCTCCTTTCCTCTCTGCCTTCCTGCCTCCACCCACCCCATGTACCTCCTTCCCTCCCTGCCTTCCCGTAAGCTTGTCACTTCTACCTTACACGTCGAACCAAAGGACTCACACATAATCGAGGCACATTTAACACGAGCGCCATCTATCCCATCAACAACGACCTACGATTGTTCGCTTCAGCATTGCTTTCATTCCGACATTATGTCGACTTGTTAGTCGAGTCGTCGTCGCCGTTGCCCTGAGGCTGCAGGGATGGACGGCGCGGCTGGGCCTCGGGCGGCCCTGGCCCTGGCCCTGGCCCTGGCCCTGGCCCTGGCCCTGGCCTGGCCTGGCCCTGGCCCTGGCCCTGGCAGGCTGCATGGCCAGCGCCGTCGTCGTCGGTCTATGGTCTCGTCGGGTACTGATGAACAGCGTGACTTAATACGAACGCATTAGTGCCAGACTATCGAATTGTAGGAGAAGAACTATACCCTGGAAAAGCGTCTCACGGTTGGGCGATCCGCTCGAGGGAGGAGGATTGACGCTGAGGAGTTGGATAGACTAGGGAGCCGTAATGGCAATTAGTAAATTATATGGCGTAATTTCTAGTGCAAAAGGCATCAACTCCTAGTTTCACATCCTGTAACAGCCTCTCAACTCCTGATATCGCCTCCTCTCAGCTCTCACATAATCTCACCTTCTCATATCACCTTCTATCAAATCTCTCGACTACCTCTCACCTTCCTTCTCATATCACCTTCTCTCGCCTCCTCTTGCCTCCTCATATAATCTCATATCACCTTCTCTCACCTGATACTATCACCTTCTCTCACATCCTCTCACATCGTCAAATAACCTCCTATCACCTTCTCTCACCTCTCGCCTCCTCATATCACTTCGTATTACCTCCTCTCACCTCATCCTATCACCTCATCTCACCTCTCATCTTCTCAAATCACCTCCTATCATATACTATCACTTCCTATCACTTCCTATCACCTCAAATCACCTCCTCTCAACTCACCTAATCTGATGGTTTTCAACAAATCTCAATTTCACCAAACTTTATTCTTTATTATTTTACCGGTGCCTTACTTAACTGTTGTACACATCAACCTCAACTTACCTCATCATCACTTACCTTTCACTCGCCATAACTTACCTCACGTTTAACACCATCTTACTGTCCACTATTTTCCAGAGGTGATTCAAAGGCGTTATTGCAACTGTCCAGATGCATACATACACACATACAAACATACATACATAGGCCTACTTACATACACACATGCACGCATATACATACACACAAAGACATAATTATACACGTACATGCACATAATACAGAATTATGTACATAATTATATACATGCATGCATACATCCATGCATTCATCCATACATACATACACACACACATACACATGCACATACCCATACATCCATCCATCCATCCATCCATCCATCGAGACAAACATACCACCTGAATAAGAATCAGTTCGCTGAGTGCTTAGTGCATCTTTCATCAGCTGCATCAGTATCAATATCTCCATCCTCCTCCTCCTCCGCATCAGTTTCTCTGCCTCTGAATCTCCTCTGACCGCAACCGTGGCGCCCTCTGTTCGCTGCGTGCATTAATGGCGTTCAGCGTCTTTTAATTAGAGTCGTGTCTATCGAAGCCAAGGCAGACGTCAGCTGCTGCTGCTGCAATCGAGATGAGGATGCTGGCTGTGGCGCAGACGACGAGAGCATCTCCTCACGAACGACGACGTCCAGGCAAATGGATGGATGATGCCCCTCTCTCTGTCTCTCTCTCTGTTGGGGAGGGTGGTGATGCGGCAGAACGCAGAGGAGGAGAAGGAGGAAGTGGAGGAGAAGGAGGAGGAGGAGCAGGAGGAGGAGCAGGAGGAGGAGGAAGAGGAGGAGGAGGTGTAGGAGAGGAGGGGGAGAAGGAGAGGAGGAAGAAGAATGAGGAGGGGGATGAGGAGAATGAGGAGGAGGAAGAGGAGAAGCAGGAGGAAGAAGAGGAGGAGGAGGAAGAGGAGGAGGAGAAGGAAGAGGATAAGGAAGAGGAGGAGGAAGAAGAAGAGGAGGAGGAGGAAGAGGAAGAGGAAGAAGAAGAGGAGGAAGAGGAGGAGGAGGAGGAGCAAGGATAGGAAAAGGAGGAACAGGAGGAGGAAGAAGAGCAAGAGGAAGATGGAAGAGACGGAGGAGAAAGAAGACGTGGAGTCGAAGGAAGGAGGTGTAAGAAGAAGAGGATGAAAAGTAGAAGGAAGAGTCGGAAGGGAGGTGGAAGATGAAGGAGAAAGAGACGAGCAGAGACGATCCTAATCGTAATTTGTATTCTAGGGAATATTCCAGAGCGCTTCTTGAAAGCTAAGCAAAGGACGCCAGATTTTTGACGAGCGTACGTCAAGTCAGAAGGGTTGTCAAAGATAACAAGTGAAAAAATGCCAGCTTCCAGAATACTTAAGAGCGATAGACAGAAAGAGACAGAAAGAGACAGACAGACAGAGACAGACAGACAGACAGAGACAGACAGAGACAGAGACAGACAGAGACAGAGACAGACAGAGACAGAGACAGACAGAGACAGACAGAGACAGACAGACAGAGAGAGAGAGAGAGAGAGAGAGAGAGAGAGAGAGAGAGAGAGAGAGAGAGAGAGAGAGAGAGAGGCCGACAGAGGAGCCGTTGTGTATAGGATGAAAGAGATAACTGCGGCGTAGTGGATAAACCATAGTTAGATTCTTTTCTAGTTTTGAATGGAAAGTCCGAGGAATGATAAATGGAGGCGCCTGAAGCAGATGATGGTTTCTGAAGAACAGGATAGATCGAGGTATGCAGAAGTTGCGCAGTCAGGGAGGGAGATCGTTACAGAGTCGAGGTTCCGTGTGGTATGTGCTAATCCGTGTAGAGAGAATGCCAGTGCATGTGGTATATGCCAATCCATATTGTCGAATGCCAGTTGACGAATCCCACACAATGCATTATATGCAAGATTCGAAGGAAAAAGACAAAGGCAGACCAAGGCTACGCTGGATAGACAATATAAATGAGGACATAACACAGTGTGATTCTCCTTACAGGTTTTATTTTAGTTATAGTTACAGTTATAGTTAATGGTTTTTTATTTTAGTTATAGTTATAGTTATGCTGTGTCGCCCGATGCGCTGCTAGCGCGAGGAAGGACTAAGTGCTAAGTAAGTAAGTTATAGTTATAGTTAGTATTATTTTTAGTTATAGTTACAGTTATAGTTAATGGTTTTTATTTTAGTTATAGTTATAGTTATAGTTAGTATTATTTTTTAGTTATAGTTATAGTTATAGGTAATGGGACTTTTATTTTAGTTAATTTGAGTTACTACTTAGTTACAATATTTAAAGCTATAAGCAAAATTGTGCGTATTAATACGCTGTTTCACAATTTGCTCAGAGCTTTGAAAGCCTTTGAAGCATGGGTGCATTCAGCTTCATGAATACACGACTTTCCAATGCAACTGACAAATTGCATAATAAAAATATCGCATTTTTCGTTCTCATTTATGTCGAATCGTCCATATTGCACTTCCTATTTTTATTTTTTGTATTAACGAAAATAAAGATGAATTTTCGTTATTGTCATTTTCGTTATAGTTATAGTTATAGTTAGCGATATTTTTTAGTTATAGCTATAATTATCGTTAACGAAATCATTTTATTTTCGTTAACGAACATTTTCGTTATCGTTATCGTTAACGAGAATCACACTGACATAACATCACTGGATTAACACTGAGGGGAGCACTGGACTTGACAAATGACCGAGGACAATCATGGAGGTCATTTATCAGTATCCATCGCCGCCAAACGGCAGGCATCAGGAACTGATGATGATGATGATGATAATGATGATGATGATGATGATGATGATGATGATGATGATGATGATGATGACGATGATGATGATGATGATGATGATGAGAGAATAGTAAGGGTAAGTGAATGTAGGCCGCAGATCCAGATAGTATTCGCCTGTTTAAGTTCGTTACATCGATACTCTCATTATTATACCATAGCGTCGTTTCAGCCCTAATGACTTGGAGGCATTCGTACTTTACCTTGAATTCTCCTCTCTTCTCCTAAATCCTTCAACAGACCATAACGTTCTCTTGCCCGTTCAATTCCACCATTTCATTTCTCCAAAACAAGCACATTCCAACCAAAACTAGGCCTAACACTCTGTGCATAAAATCCGTCATTTATTATTTTTCCTAGAGCTCTTAAGTAATAACGCCTTCATCTGGAACAAGTATATAGATGTTCTGGTACTGTTGGCAATGTTCACACTCTGCCGTTTGGCGCTCAGACGCTTTGGCGCCCGCCGTTAGGGCGCCAAGCCTCTGGACGATATTTTACTAAATGCATACTTTATTAACACTAGCGCTCGTGAATAAGCTGGTGCCCTGCGCTTGGCTTTCGAGTGGCGCTTTAGAAGTTTGGAGATTACGATTACGATTACGAACACTACGAGTAATGTGAAGAATGCCAGTTGACCGAATCCCACACAATGCACTGCATGCAAGATTCGAAGGAAAAAGAAACAAAGGCAGACCAAGACTACGCTGGATAGGCAACATAAATTAAGACATAACATCACTTGGACTAACACTGAGGGTAGCAGTGGACTTGACAAATGACCGAGGACAATGGAGATCATTTATTCATACCTATCGCCGTTAAATGGCTGACATCAGGAACTGATGATGGTGATGATAATAATTTTGCCAATCCATGGAATGGTAAGAGAAGTGAAGACCAGTGGTTACTGGAGAAGGGCAATTTAGAGGTCAGAGGAAAGGTCTGGGAGAGTGGTATGACTATAGACAGCAAGGAGTCTGTGAAGATACGTTGACTGCGAGTATTGCATAGAGTGGAGGAAGAGGGAAACTGAAGGATAAGTACAATGAAAAAGAAGAAGATGAATGAGGAGGATGAAGGATATGACGAAGAGGAGGTGGAAGGAGAAGTAGAGAGGGAAGGAGAAACAGATGAAGATGAAAAGGAAGAATTCGAAAAGGGAGAAAGAAGAGGTAAAAGAAAAGTACGAAGAGGAGGAAGACATGAGGGAGGAGGAAGAGAAGAACAAGAGGATTAGGATCATTCTATTCCTGTGACACAGAGGATGACAAGGAAGAAGCAGAGGAAGCGAAGAGGCAATAGATAGAGAAAGCAGAGAGCCAGAGACTAAACCACCCATCCATGCCTAACCTTCACATCCTATGCACCTCCTCACACCACCCTCCCATCTCCTCATCCCACTCACCCGTGTCACTGGATCCAATTCTTGCAGCTAATGGTCTCTTCATCTCGAAGGCTTCCTGCCTTCGTTCATCCTAAGCCTACACTAAGAAGTCTTTACTGCTTCTTTCTTTTCTCCGTCCATCCATCTCCTCCTCCTATTTCCCATCCTCCTCCTGCTCTTCCTCCCTCTCCAATTCCTCCTCCTCCTCCTTCTCATCCTCTTTCTTTTTCTCTTGTTTTCCCTCCTATTCCTTTTCTTCTTCCTCCTCCTCCATATCTTCTTCCTCTTCCCCTCCACCTCCACCAATTTCTGTCCCTCCTCCTCCTATTCCTGTCCTCCTGTTCCTCCTTCTCCCATTCATGTTCCTCCTATTCCCCTTTTCCTATGCCTGTTCCTCTTCCTCCTATTCCGATTCCTCCTGTTCCTCCTTTTCCTATTTCTGTTCTTGTTCCTCCTTTATTTCCTCCTCTTCCTCCTCCTCCTCCACTTCCTCCTCCTCCTCCCTCTTCATTCTCCCTCTCCTCCTGCCGCTGAATCCGCTGCTGAAGACAGTGGTTGGTGATGTGGGCGGTTGCTGTGTGATGCGATTTCCGGGCTGAGCACTGAGAACGTCGTTTCTGTTCCAGGCTGCACCAGAGGGAAACTGATTTCCTCGTTTCCGTCGAGCGTCGACGCTCAGTTCCTAATGGAGAATTTAGAAGGAAGCCGAAGGAAAGAAAAGTTAAAGAAATTGGTCGAGAAGAATTTGGTCGAAAGGAATTGGTCGAAGAGAAATGAAGACGACATTAGGTGATGAGAAGATGATGGTGGGTTATTGCGCGAGGAGAATTTGGCCAACTCTCAAAGCAAAATGGTCGACGAAAAATTTGAGAAGTTTGGAAGATATTGGTTGCGGAGTATTTTGTCTAGGAGAAATTGATGTTAAATTTTCCAAAGAGAAATTGCTCTAGGAGAATTTGGTCTGGCAGATATTCGTTGATGAGAAAATGGTCAAGCATCATGCACATACATACATACATACATACATACATACATACATACATACATACATACATACATACATACATACATACATACATACATACATATATACATACATACATACATACATACATACATACATACATACATACATACATACATACATACATACATACATACATATATACCTACCTACATACAATCATACATACATACATACATACATACATACATACATTCATACATACATACATACATACATACAAACAAACATACACACACATATACATGCATGCATTGCATACATACACATACATACATACACACACATATACATGCATGCATTGCATGCATACACATACATACATACATAATGGACAGATAGACTGACTGACAGACACAGACAGAGAGACGGCTTCAGTTAAAAGCGTCTTTTATTGTGATCACATTAACTCCAGCCTCAGGACCAACATCCTTGGATCTGTAGCATCACAACAGCAGCAGCAGCAGCATTGGATGCAAAGAGCATCATTCTCATCCCTGCCCTACAGCGACTGATGGTATGAGGATGGGGTGGGGTAGGTTGTTACTTGTTTAGACATCTTAAGCGTTGAACAGATGCTGCAAACTCCCCCGCACTTGACCAGCAATACAAACGAATATACAATGCAATACAAACTATTATACAATGCAATGCAAGGGAAAATGCAATACAATACGAATCATAATAAAGCCTGAGCTAGTCTTTTTCTATGCTTCAGCAGATTGCCTGGAAGGTAGACTTTAACTGGACGGCTAATTCCAGAGCGTCTTACCAGTAATACCTAGTAGAACTTAATAGAACCTAGCAGGACCTAGTAGAACCTAGTAGAACCTGAACAGGCGAGCTGTACATCCGGAGTTATACCAATGATGTAGTGCATTATTTATTTGTAGGAAGGGTGAACCATTGCATATTTTGTTTGTTTTGTTTTCCATGTAGGAAAAGCAAGTTACGACAATCAGTTCGGTTATAAACCGCATAAGTTCCTTAAATACTCAGATCTTTAAATATCTCACTCTTCCTCGAATTTTCAAATTGTTCTTTATAGGTAGCCTAATAGGTAAAGTTTCAGGCATTGTAATTAAATCGTGTTGGCTTGACTCGCTTGAGCCAATCTCTCAAGAATTCACACTACACGCTGCACACTCCAGGCAAGTCAACTGTATAGGCCCACCTTGTATAAGAAAACAGACTATTTTAGGTCCTGCAATGGGTCAATAACTCTGTGGCGAATTGTCTTTAACCTAATATTCATGACTAGATGTTTGCCCGTCCTAGGACGGAAAATCCTTCAATGAGGATTTCATATTTATATAATCACGAAAAAAAATAAAGAGCTTAGATGGCGATCGAAGTCGGTCAATTCAATAGGCCTACTTATCTTGCGATTAGTGAGAAGATCGTTAAAAGCGCAATAAAAACAAGTGATCCAATCCCAATTCAAAAAAATTAGGCCTACTTTCAATACGCGTGCTTAAAATTGTCAGGTTAATTTACATAAAACTATCTGTAAAAGAGCAATAAATAATTTTAAAATAGTGTAGACATTGTACTCCGGCTTTGAGATCATCGTCCATACTAAGACTGTTGATAAAGAATTTGAACATTTATACATAATATAGTCCGTGCTAAGACGGTTGAACGGTTGAACGCATTCGCGTCGCTGTGTAAAATGTATTGTCGTCCCTAGCGAACAGTTTAGCGTAACAGAAATGTTGCCTTCATGAATGACTGACAGACTTTTATTACATAGATAATTTATGCAAATGACATTTGTGTAGACTTTGGGTCGTTCGATGGTGGGACTCCCCCTCCAATCCCCCCCCCCCCATTTAGATTCTGTCACTCTGTTTACTTTTCATTTTATCTTTGTACCTTGTACAGTGAATGGCGAAGAAAGATTGATTAATATATATTTTTTCTCAGTTTCAACAGAAAATATTGAATACTGTTCATTGCTGCTTGACACACAATGTTAGAATGGCCTAGTAATCAGAATAGATCTGGACATTGAGAAGATGAAAAATCATTATTAAATGTTTCTAAAATTTCCGTGGCAAAAGTAAAAACACTCAAATAAGGCCGATAAGCACAGTGGAATTAAGACAATACGAAGCAAAAGATCTGATTATAATTTCTTGGAATTTGTGAAATTGAGCTGATATGCATTATAACACTCGAATAGGCCTATGGTTTGAAAATGACATCGCTGATTCAAACACCAGGATCAAACTGGGTGCGCAGTTTGAACGGTAAAGAAGTAAGCCACCCAACTGAACTGCTGTAAGCTGATTATTCTTGTTCTGCCTAGATATTTCAAGTATAGGCTTTTATCGATGCTGAAAAGATTTAAACTTCGTTACAGTGACATATCAGCAGCTCTGGCAGCCACAAGATATCGTTAAACACTCGATAATATTATTAATATTAAACTTTGTTTAGACACCTTTTATGTCACATCTACCAATGCTATGTATTCTCGAATTTCGTTCAATTGCTGACTAGGATTACTCCATCAGTACTTTTATTA
>JACEVL010001271.1:65000-95000 GCA_020284085.1 Aporrectodea caliginosa | reverse complement strand
AATCGCGTGTATTAATATTGCGACAGAGATCGAGATACAGACATACAGAGATAGGAGGTAAATAGAGAGAGAGAGAGAGAGAGAGAGAGAGAGAGAGAGAGAGAGAGAGAGAGAGAGAGAGAGAGAGAGAGAGAGAGAGAGAGAGAGAGAGAGAGAGAGAGAGAGAGAGAGAGAGAGAGAGAGAGAGAGAGAGACAGAGAGAGACAGAGAGAGAGAGAGAGAGAGAGAGAGAGAGAGAGAGAGAGAGAGACAGAGAGAGAGAGAGAGACAGAGAGACAGAGAGAGAGAGAGAGAGAGACAGAGAGACAGAGAGACAGAGAGACAGAGAGACAGAGACAGAGAGACAGAGACAGAGACAGAGACAGAGACAGAGACAGAGACAGACAGACAGACAGACAGAGATACAGACAGACAGACAGACAGAGACAGACAAACACAAAGACAAAGGCAGAGATAGAGACAGTCATATATTAACAATCATACTGTGTCTTTGTAATGGATGGATGGATGGATGGACGGATGGATGATTGGATGGATGGATGGTTGAATGAAGAGATGGATAGATGTAGAGATGAATGGATTGATAGCTGTGTGGATGACTGGATATATAGATGGTTGAATAGATGGAAGGGTGGAGGTATGGACGTTTGAATGGATAGATTGACAGTTGGATAAATGGATGAATAGATCGATTTGATGAATAGGATAGATAATATGTGGATGAATGGATAAGTAGCAGAGTGGATTAACGGATTGATGTTTGCATTCATTCATATCGAACATTTATATGGCGCCCTTCAAGAAAACTATTCAGCAGATGATTGGATGTCATAAGCGCTGGATAAATCATTCAGCGGATTGTTGCTCAGATCCTTTTCCTGTCGCGACGCGCACCTGTGCTGACTGACAGGTTGCACTAACAGGTGCGACGTATGTGCGACCTACATTGAGCCGAGAGAGAGAGAGAGAGAGAGAGAGAGAGAGAGAGAGAGAGAGAGAGAGAGAGAGAGAGAGAGAGAGAGAGGCAGACAGACAGACAGACAGACAGAGACAGACAGACAGACAGACATACAGAGAGACAGAGAGACAGAGACAGACAGACAGAGACACAGAGACACAGACACAGACACAGAGAGACAGAGACACAGAGAGACGGAGACAGAAAGACAGAGACAGAGAGACAGAGACAGAGAGACAGAGACAGAGAGACAGAGACATACAGACGGAGACAGACAGACAGACAGAGACAGATAGAGACACAGACACAGAGAGACAGAGACAGAGAGAGACAGAGAGACAGACAGAGAGACACAAACAGACAGACAGAGCCAAGTCCTAGCAACTCAGGCGTTCGTGAATGATGTAAAGGCCTTAATAGGTCTTAATGGTTTCACTTGACAAATCCCTATGACAAGCCATTCAATAAAGACATTGAATATCACCTTAATGGATATTAATAGGCTTTAAGATGCCTTCGTTACAGGCAATAAATAGGACTTTTAAGCAGACTAATCACAGTCCTTTGCTAAGCCTTTTAAACAGACCATAAAAGACTTTTTACTGGACTAATAGGCCGTAAATATGACTAAATGGGCCATCTTAGAAGACTCGCCATAGACCATGATAGGCTTTTTAATCGACTTATTCTTAGGCCTTTTAAACAATCATAAATAGGTGATTTTAGGATTAATGATAGACCATTTTCGTAGGCGGCTCAGAGCCAACAGACGATCGGTCTCTTCCTCTGTCTTTACCCCCATAGTACATGTGTTTTTCTGTTTCAGACTAGACTACTGCAACTCACTTCTTATGGGCCTCCCGAAACAGCGTCTTTCTCCCCTTCAATCGGTCTTAAATGCTTCAGCTAGTCTCATAGCCCGACTCCCTCGCTTTTCGCAAATCTCTACATATATGTTTGATGTCTTGCACTGGCTTCCTATCACTGCGCGCATCCATTAATTATAAGATCCTCTTTCTAGTCTCAAAGGCGCAGCTGAGTAGTGCCCCAAAGTATCTTTCTGTCAATATTCGAAAGCCATTATCTGCGACCTCATCTCGTTCCTTGTGCTCTACTGATTGGCTAGATCCTTTTGTTCGTAGGACTAGGACTGCCTTGGCTCAACGCCGGACATTTGCTGTGGTTGGTCCCTCTACTTGGAATGACCTTCCCCTCATTAAGGGCTAAACTAATGACTAGATTTTCCTCTTTGGTCTCTCGTTCTTTAAAGACGTTTCTTTTCCCCCGGGGTTTTCGTGCTGAGAGCTCCTTTGCATAGCCATTCTGAGAGAGGAGCTAAATAAATCTTTAGATACGATACGATACTATACGTTACTATAGGCCACCTCAAAAGACCATAAAAAGGCCTACTTAGGAGACCCTTTGAAGATCAAAAGTAGGCCTCTTTATCAGGCAATTGATAGGACTTTTAGCAGGCCTTAAGCAGACCTTTCTAACAGAACCATAGGCCTACTATGCGGACAATAGACCGAAAGCCCCTCTGATCAAAGCCACACAATTAGATCATGCGATCGACCTACCCGAAGTCTTCAAAAAGATGATGACATCAACGATGACGTTGACGATGACGTCACGCAGTCGCATCGTGTTGGCAGACGGAGGCAGACGAAGGGACGAAGGCAAAGAGAGAGAGGCAGAGAGAGAGAGAGGCAGACGTACAGTCGATCGGATCGTCCTTAACGGCGGTCCTCCGACCGACCGTGCGGCGTCGGCGTGTCGCTATCCAGAGCACGGCGGCGACCGAAGACCAACTGCCGTCTGCTGCTGCTGCTGCTGCTGTTTCCAGTCTCCGCAACCTTCCTTCACTGATGCTGCTGATGGTGGTGGTGCTGATGGTGGTGAGGAAGATGAGGAAGCAGGCGTCGCTGCTGTCGTCGTTTCATCGGCATCTGATAAGGATGCTCTGCTGCATCGGATGCTGCTGAGGCTGGTGGCGCTGCTCAGCGGATGCGGGTCCATAGGATGCGCGGTACGATACGTTGCGGAAGAGAGCAATGGATGGATGGAGAGAGTGTGTGCGAAAGAGAGAGAGAGAGAGAGAGGGAGAGAGAGAGAGAGAGAGAGAGAGAGAGAGAGAGAGAGAGCGAGGGACAGACGGACGGATATGTAGAAAGACGGAGAGAAAGAGACATAGAAGCAGATGGAGCTAAAGAGAAAATCTGATACAAAGATATGTGAACACAGACTGACATGGAACAGAGAGACAGACAGACAGAGGCGTAGACATAGAGAGACAGAGAGGTAGGTGGGTGTGTGGGTTTAGATAGGCAGGCAGACAGGCAGACAGACAGACAGATAGAGAGATAGATAGATAGATAGATAGATAGATAGATAGATAGATAGATAGATAGATAGATAGATAGATAGATAGATAGATAGATAGATAGATAGATAGATAGATAGATAGATAGATAGATAGATAGATAGATGGAGACAGACTGACAGAGAGAGACAGAGAGAGGCACATGCCATACATGTAGATGTGATGCAGTTGCGGAGGCAGAGACTGTTTTCTGCTGCCATAAACGTCTCCGGTGAAACCGAGGTCAACACTGTCGCCGATTCAATCCGACGTCTCTCTCTCTCTCTCTCTCTCTCTCTCTCTCTCTCTCTCTCTCTGATAATGCAATAGACATTCTCTTTGTGTCTCTCTTTGTGTCTCCATGTCTGTCTGTCTACCTGTCTTTCTCTCCGTCTATCTCTGTATCTCTCTGTCTTTCTATTTGTACCGCTGTGTCTGTGTCTCTTCATGTGCCTTTATCTGTTTGTCTGTTTGTATGTCTGTCTCTGTCTCTCTGTCTGTCTGTCTCTCTTTCTCCATTGACCGCGAATGCGAACAGACGACCTTCTGACAAAGAGAGAACCGTTTCATCTGAACACATCGACCTTTTATTCTTAATCTAATCACATCAAGCCCTATCTAATCTAATCTCAAGATTTTTATAGCGCCTTTTTTTATGCCAAGCACACTAATCGAATGCTGCCCACAGCAGTTGCCTAGTGATGAACTTGGTCGACTGATGACCAGAAGATCTGAGGTTCAAATCTTCTAAGAAACAGAAAGATAATCCATCATTTTGTTCTACTGGCACCATCTGGCGAACTCAGATATATATATATATATATATATATATATAGCATATATATATAGTATATATATAAATATATTTATATATATATATAATATACGGCTATATATATATAATATATATAAATATATAGGCCTATATATATATAAATTATATATATTCGTGTTTGTGTTTCTCTGTATGAGAAATCTGTATGTGTATGAGTGCTTCAGTGTGTGTGTTTGCGTATGTGTGTTTGTGTTTGTGTATGTTTGCGTATGTGTGTTTGTGTTTGTGTATGTTTGCGTATGTGTGTTTGTGTTTGTGTATGTGTGTTTATGTGCGTTTGTGTTTGTTTGTGTATGTATCTTTTGTATATGTTTTTGCATGTGTGTTTGCGTGTGTGTGCCTGTATGTGTGTGTGCTTGAGGATTCGTTCTGGTGTATCATGGATATATATAACACAGAAGGGATGAGGAGATGTCTAAGAATGCCTCGCAGGGGATGAGGCGCTACTCGCTCTCCTCCCAAGTATATCAGCAATGACAATACATCGGACAATCTGCAGAGGTGGACGCACACAGTATAATTAATTATAATAATTAATAACCATTGTACGTAGGTTATTACCATTGTTTAACAACATCGTGTGGCTTTAAAGACCGTAACACCCGACCTCATCGCAAGTCTGCTGGAAAGAATTGTGTTCGGCCTACTTCGTGTACATGGTGGTTTTTCTGTTTAACGACTAGCTGTGTGGTAACAAAGACCATTAGCGTCGCCCTCCTCCTTTATCCAGGCTTGGGACTGGCACTGACAGAAAGCGATCAGTGGCGGAGTTACTTCGTGTACATAACTCGTGTTCCATGCATATATACTTTCGGATAAAAACGTTTTAAAGGTGTCTTAAGAGAACACTCTATACAATCAACTACCCGATTCCCTCTCCGGCCCTTACCTTGTTTTGCTGCTCCAAGTCTGAACATCATCCATGGTCTCTTTAACTACCTGACCTTGAATCTTGACCTTCAGCCGAACCTGGCCACATCGGACAGAGGTTTCTTGACCGAGCGCCCATGATAAGTTGTTTATATATATATATATATATATATATATATATATATATATATATATATATATATATATATATATATATATATATATATATATATATATATATATATATATATATATATATATATATATATATATATCTCGTTGTTTAATGACATCTTGTGGCTGTCAGGGCCTTAAGCATCGATAATAAATTATAAAAGAGCAAGCACGCGGTTAACTTAGAATATAACGTTTATATATAGCGTTAAAACTACGCGATTTAAAGGTGTCTAATCGTATATTAGCTTATTAATATGCATGGCGCATGATATTTTATGGCTGCCTGGGCCGCTGACCTCGTTCCCTCCTTCGCGTCGTTGGTTATAGAAGGTGTATGCAAGGTAATGTTAAGGTAACAGCAACGACCTTGGCAGCCATTAGATATCTTTAAACACAGGAGAATGCAAGTACAGTCAAGAAAACAGTTGGCAGCTCAAAGCGCAGTTTTCAAACACACCTCTTTTAAAGACGTTGCTCGCCTTTTAAGAGCAGCAAACATAAAATTTTATACAACTTAAATCATGTCCTTTATAGAACTCCTCGACAGTCCACTGCAAGTGGACTCCTGTAATAACTTGTGATCATCTCATCTGTTCATACTGAATTGTATTCATCCTGCATTTGTGTCAGTTTGAAATTAAACGAAGATCCATTGCTGGTATTTAGGCAGTGCAAGTCAAACACACCTCTTTAAAGATGTTGTTCGCCTTATAAGTGCAGTAAACAGACTACCTTTATATGCAACTGCAATCGCGTACTTTAAAAACTCCCCCACTGCTCGTACTCAGGCAGTGCTAGTCCGAAGCCTGGAGAAATCAGGAGGGCGACGCTAATCACCTTTGTTGTGACACAGTGTCGTTAAACAGCAACAAATCGTTATTTATATCATCTATACAACTTGTAAGTAAGTAAGTATATCCTTTATTGAAAAACCAACTGCTAACTGCACTTTGGTGTACAAGATCATCAAATAAAAAAAATTAAGTACAAAGCATCCGTGTGACAAATGTTTTACGAGATAGAGAGTTTGCCTTAGGTAAGTTATTATTCTATTGTGGGTTCTGGGGCGTAGCGAGTATGAAACAGTTTTCACGGGAGGCAGTAGTTGATGTAATACATGTGCAGGGTTGCTGATGATGGTAGAAAAGAAGTTAGAGTCTGCTTTTCGGCAAAGTTGCTCGAAACTTTGGTAGGATTCCGGTAGATAAGTCGCCGTATAGACCAGACGCCGTATAGTTGCCTGAAGAAGAGAGCGTCCCTCTACCCCCACAAAGCCCCACCACGCCGGGGCCGCATAGAGCATCCGCGACACTGTGGTAGCATTTGTTACATCACACAGAGATTGTGCTGTCATTAGATATGGTTAACCTGTTGAAATCCACCCACTACCTGTTTTTTTTCTTTAGACGGTTGATATTACACGTATATGAATTAGTTTTGCTTCTAATCGTGCTGCTCTGACGGTATCAGTATATCCATGACATCAGCGCTCGTGAATAAGCTGGTGCCCCGCGCTAGGCTTTCGAGTGGTGCTTTAGAAGTTTGGATGAACTTACGATTACGATAGGCGCTGCTGTGCGAGAGAAATTCCAGTCGAAACTCATGACCCGATAAATGAGAGAAACCAAAAGCCAGGCTTCAGTAGGTAAGTAAGCTGTAAGACACGAGTCTTAGGTTTTTATATGAATTACATAAAAGAATTGACAGGGCGAAGCGAATTATTAATATTAGGTCGCACAGAAATGTGAATCTGAGGCGGGGGTTAGTCAGTCGCCAAATGAAGAACTGTTAGATATCAAAATTCTTCAAAGCCAATTAGAAATAATGAGTTTTGAGGCGTTTCTTGAATGAAGGGAGTTCGAACTTTGGACAAACATTGGTATTCGGTTCCATTCCTTGAGGCAGAAACATGGAAAGCACGAGAACCTGTGACAATGAACAGAACACAGCATATACAGTATCTGTTCTTCTGTGGGCCTTATACATAAGGGCCTATATACCTACAACGATTCAATGCCAGATGGGGTCATGCCCTCTTTTAGTTGTCCCGACCCCTCTTACATAGATTCACCTCCGTCTCTAGACAAATGCTAGACATGACCTTTCTACAACTTAAACATGACAGTCATTAGTATGTTATAGACAACCAAATCAACCTATTTCATTGGAATGCATAGCTTAATAAATTCCTCCCACCCAAGAAGCCAAAAATCTATGGGCTCCGTCCTCGGTCTCGCGATGCAGTGCCCACTCCAAAAGAGAAATTTTTTATAATAAGTCTGGTATAGGCAATATCGCCAATTGTTAACCTAGGCTGGCGTGCAGCACCATATCAAAGGCCTTGGTTAGATCGATCGCGATGAGGAGAACATTATTGATTATCTTGAAGGAGTTCGGGGAAGTAAGTAGCCTTTTGTCTGACACAGGCCGTTGACGTATAACTCACCACGTTAACAAGATGGGTGGATCTCACATATCAGGTAGCGATTGAAAATAATTAGCTACTATATAGTATGGGAAAGACACGATTCAAAGGTGTCTAAATAGCAATGCTAGACGTTAATTTAAGTGTTTAGCGATGCCTTGTGTCTGACAGAGGCCGTTTACGTCTATTTCAACACGCTAGTGGTATGGATACACTTGAGCTAGCGATTGAACTGAATTAGCTAAAATAGCATAAGAAAGAAACGATTTAAAGGTGTATAAAACGCAACAATGTTAAACTAAATTTGAGTGTTTATTGACGTCTTGTGTCTGACAAAGGCCGTTGACGTATAACTCACCACGTTCACGAAATGGATCTCACTTATCTACTAGCGATTATTATTATTATTATTATTATTATTATTATTATTAATCCAATATTTAACGACATCCTATAGCTACAAAGGCTGTTGACGTCTGTAAGTTTTTGATGTATTTCAGTTCATTTTATTGTAATGTTCTCATAAGTTTTCTTTCTCTTTTCTCGTCTTTGATTCCGTTTCTGATAGGATGTTGACGTATTTAAAGTTTCTGACGGATTAAGTTCGTTTTCGTATACTGTCTATCATCAGTTTGCTTTCTCTCTTCTTGGCTTGGATTCCATTTCTGGCAGGATGCTGTGATTTGACAGGTGATTGTTGTTATTCATATAAATCATTATATACTGTTTTATCGTCAATCTTATCAACAATATTTTAGAGAATATCACATTGATCTATCTAAATAGCGATTGAACAGAATTAGCTACTATATTACCTTGTTACCTTGTGCTGTCAGTTCTTGGAACTCTAGCGACCTTCATGATCAAGCCTCTCCATTTCCTTCTGTCCGCCGTCGCATCTCTCAGTTCTGCCAAATTCATTCCAGTTGTTTCATGTATCTCGTCCATCCACTTTTTCCTTGGTCGTCCTTGTTTTCTCCTTCCCTCTCCATATCTCTCTACTATATAGCATGAGAAAAAACGATTTGAAGGTGTTTAATCGTAACAAAGTTTGACGTAAATTTGAGTGTGACGCCTTGTGTCTGACACATGCCGTTTACGTCGACATCTCCACATCGAGTATTACAGGAGCTAGCGATTGATTTATTACTCAAAGGTTTAACGTCGCCTTATGACATCAAAGGCCGTTGACGACAATTCACAATGTATACCATACAATGAAAACGAGAAATTTAACGTCTAAACGACACCATTTAAAGGTGTCAAAATAAATCCTTACAATGTCACAAAATTCAATGTTAAACGACATAAAGTAATGCATCGGTTAGGCCTACTTTCTGTGATACACACTGTGATTAAATGATTCGATACAAATTTAATTATAATAATATCATGACGTTAGATACTTATTCTACTTGTACTCTTTTAAGTGATTATTTATTAATTTTCAGTTTAACGTCATCTAGTGACAACATTCACTATTTACCATTATACTTTTTGAATAAAAATTTGATAAAAACAGCACAAACACTAAATGATATAGGTAATTCACAAAGTCGGCCTTTTACCCGTAGACTGTTCAAGCATCCAATACACTCAAACGTAAGTTTCATTAAGTAAAAAAATATTTGGTACAAACATATTACAATTGCTTAAAGTTTGTTTTCAACATGTTCATTCAGACACAACAACTACATTTTCCTTATTACAACATATGAAGTACTGCATTATGATGCAATGTAATATTTACTCCAATACAGCAACCAAACTAAACATGTCATACTTAAAACAAAAGTGTTATAGATACTTAATGAACAATATGCCATATATGTAATTTGGTTGCTGTATTGGATTAAATATTACATTGCATCATAATGCAGTTCTTCATATGTTGTAATAAGGAAAATGTAGTTGTTGTGTCTGAATGAACATGTTGAAAACAAACTTTAAGCAATTGTAATATGTTTGTACCAAATATTTTTTTTTACTTAATGAAACTTACGTTTGAGTGTATTGGATGCTTGAACAGCGATTTTTTTTTATTCCGTAGTTTAACGTCATCATATGACATCAAAGGCCGTTGACGACAATTCAAAACTATGTACAATACAGTTGAAACAAAATTGATAGAGTTAAAGGCATCTAAACAGTACTTTACAATGCCACTAATATTCATTGCTTAGCAGCATAATATTATAGTTCCGATACTAATGTCAATGTTACTTTCATAAGATAACATACTGTAATATGGTCTTTTAGGAAAATTATACACTGTTCTGCAGCAATTATCACACATACAATTTTTTAATGTAAAATGAAAAGAATCCTGATAAACAGCAATAATGTACACGAAACTTCCAATCCAGCTATTCAATGATATAACAACATTGGTTTCAAGTTTACAGAACCTGTAATTATGAAGTTTACATAACCTGAAATTATGATATGAAATTTATATTTTAATTTTTAATTTTCAAACTCTTTTTTCTTTATTCAATGCAACCAGACATCATAATTAAAATACATGCATTAGAATACATTGAAAACGAGTACTTTATCACATGTCAAAGATATGAATAGAAAAGAGTATTGTAATTTGATATGAGATTATGAACAGCGATTGAACAGAATTAGCTACTATATAGCATGAGAAAAACACGATTTGAAGGTGTTTAATCGTAACAAAGTTTGACGTAATTTGAGTGTGACGCCTTGTGTCTGACACAGACCGTTTTCGTCGACATCTTCACATCCAGTGTTGCCACTCAATAAAAATAAAAAACCCAAGATCAGACGATAAAAAAACCCAAGAAAACCCAAGGTCAGTTTTTCAGCAAACTTTTGAAACATTAAGGGGGATAATAACATAATAATTAATAAATCATATATTATAAATGATAAATATTATAATATAATGCAATTAAACCGGTTTTTAAAATAAACTTTTTGTTCTATTGGTCAAAATTTGAAAATGTTAATTGAAAATATGACGAATTAATGTAGCAATCAAGTCATATGATTCAAATGAAGTTTGTTTATTTAATTTCAAATTTTCAAACCTTAAAACGCTCAAATGTTTATTTCAATACGCCAATAACGTCATAAACATCTTCTTCTTCAGAAGGAGGTAATGTAACCAAAGTTGTGCTTACCTGCATTTTTGTAAGTTTTTGTCTCTCACTGTAACGCTGATGACAACGTCCTTCAGCAACATCCGCAACCAAAGACTTGGAAGGAGTCCAAGCATGGCAGTCGACACAGTCTCTAGCAATTGCTTGTTTAGCAAGTAGACGGCTGGCAACAGTTTCAGCATGCAGTTTGTTCGTTTGAGCAGTCTTGACCATATTTACCTGTGAGAAAATTCTCTCAACACATGCCGACGAGTGTGGCAGAGCCATGAGTCCACACATAAAGTTTGACAAAAGCCCGAATTTCATGTGATCATTGCTCAATTTAAACCAAAATTCGACATGAAGGAGTTCGGCTTTGGCCACTTGTTCTCTTAACGAAGGTGTCTTGGGAGTTACAAAGAACGTCTTGATATTTGTCACGTCTTTTTTAAATTCAAAATTCTTGACATGTTTCTGTGTCATTTTGTGCGCTAACAGCAACGATTTGTTTATATTCGAGAGACTAAAGTCACATACCTTGCATCTGACCACAAACCTGTCTTTAGAATCAGCTTCAATCCAATCCTTGAGCTCCGGATCTTGAAGCCAATTGTTATTAAATGACTGCTGATACCATGATTGTTTTTTTAGCTGGATATGTTGCACTAGTAACACTAGCAACACTGCTGCTACTAAGTTTGTTGACTTTGTTTTTCTTTTCATCATAGTCCGAATCGCTGGAACTATTACTTCTATCACACATTCCAATTTTTTACTTTGATTTAATGTTTAAACTTAATTACTTAAAGTAAAAAATATAATATTTTAGACTTTGACTTTATTTCGAACGCGCAAAGCGGCAAAAGTTTGACTTCCGGAAAAAGATCAATGATGCAAATCATGCAATCTTCTTTTAGAGCTATACTAAGTTCTATATTTAGCAATAGCATAGACCACGCTGCACAAATATTAAGACTTTTATTGATCTCGATCATCCAGACCGTAATGGACAATCTATTATCTTTGTTTTATTTTATTATCACTGTCATTTTGTACGATTTTAATTATTGTGGAGAGGAAAGTTGAATTTTACGTGAAATATATGATTCAGTTAATAAATTAATAAGTAATTAAAAACCCAAGGAAAAAACCCAAGGTCTTCAGGAAAAAACCCCAGAACCCAAGGTCAGATCAAAAAACCCAAGATCTTGGGAAAAAACCCAAGGAGTGGTAACGCTGTTCACATCGAGTATTACAGGAGCTAGCGATTGAACGAAATTCCCTGCTATATAGCAGCGGACAGAAACGATTTAGAGGTACCTAAACATTAAGTAATAATATTTGCCACAGGTTCGAGTATTTAATAACACTGACACTAGTTCCATAAATATCAGTGAAATCTGTTTCCCTTACACGTCTGTAGGCCTATACACAACTTATGCACACACTTCTGTAAAAGTCACTCAAGATGTGAACGAGTGGGCACGTAGACGCCTCTTTTTTAAAGATGACATTTGCGCCATGAATTAAGTGAAAGCGCGTTTTACTTCGCTGATTTTAGCACCGCCACTGCCCGTATTCTGGCAGTAATAATAATAATAATAATAATATCTTTTCTTTAATAAGCGCCTGACAAACGCACTGCGCTGTACATTACATGTTATGCAATTTAAATCTTAACTACTAACAGAACAGACAACCATGTAATACAACGGCGCTAATAGCAGCCTACAAAGCATGTCCGCCCAACGGGGGCTCGAACTCGGTACCGCTCGGTCTCTGTGCCAGATGTTATCCAATGCGCTATCGGGCCCCCCCCCGTGCCAGTCCCAAGCCTGGAGAAAGGAGAAGGGCGACGCTGATCATCTTTGTTATGACACAGCGACGTTAAACATAAACTAACTAATACTTAACTCATCTGTGTCAAATTATCAGACGCGGTTGATGCATACAGAGCCGTGGCTTTCGTACAAATCTTAGGTTAGTTTCTCTCCACACCTCTTTTAAGGCTCTTACGCTCACTACAAATACTAGTGGACACAGTGTCCATGTATTATACTACAAGGCATTTCAAAATTGGACGAAGGAGGAGTGGACGCTATTGATATTTATAATCACATAGTGTCCCTAAACTGAGACTCTACTATGTACTCTCGGCATCGCCACTACCCTAACCGTCGTAGTGCCAGTCCTGGAGACAAGAGGAGAGCGACGTCAAAGGTCCTGGCACTTCCGTCTAAGACGCGTGATTGGTTGAGCTCAAAATAGATTACGAAAACTGCGGAGCATTTAGACGCAAGTGGTCCTGGCTGTCATTAGTTGTCGCTAAACATTGGAAACTACTACTGAGAGGCGGCTGGGGTACAGAGTGTAAGCGTCCTTGTTTTCTTAGCCTCGGCATATGAGGGTAGGTAGTCATTCATCGCTGTCTTTCCACCACTATATACGCAGGAATTCTATGGCCGAGTGTATGCCAGTGTTACTCAGCCACTGCACGTCCGTGCAATATTGCCACGCAGCGCCAGTCCAAGGCTTGGATAAAGGAACAGGGCGACGCTGATGATCTTTGTTATCAGACAGTGTTGTTAAACTGAAACTACTACTAGCCGACTACTACTCGCTAGTTAGAATATAGTTAGGCCTATTCATTGAGTGATCTTACGTTAATACGTTTAGACACCTTTAAATCATTTCTATCCCCTGCTATATATGGTACCTAATTCCGTTCAATTGCTAGTTCAGATAGTGATAACCATTATGAGTGATGAGGTATACGTCAACAGTCTGTGTCAGCCACAGGGTGTCGCTAAACACTCAAATTTACGTTGTCATGTTTAGACAATTCCAAATCGTTTCTTTCCGACGGTATAGATTGGTTAATTCTTCTATATGTTGGTCAATTTCTAACCGATACAACGATGAGAACTGTTCAGAATAAATTCTGTCGATGTCAACTACTTATACCACTGTGGTTTTGTTGGAACAGAACTTGTGAAATATCGTTCTATCCTGTGGTGGGGATTTGAATCCCTCGCATCTGGGTTGACAGTAGAGCAGGCTAACCACTTGGCCTTTTATCGCTAACCTCCAGGCTTTCCCTGAAACGAACGCTACAAAGAAACCCTCTGGAGCCACGGATATCGCGACCCGTTCGTGGGAACGGAATCCCTAGTAACGGTGGCCATGGTAACGGCCGCTATGGCTAGACCGGTCGTGGCCTTCGAGTGACAGGCAGTGATGGATGGGTGGCGGGAGAGATGGAGGAATAAGCTGGAGTGGGATTTATGGGAAAAGCCGGAGAAGGATCGGAAGGGAAGAGAGAGAGAATGGCAGGAACCGTTTGGAAGAACATATGCTGTTCTGAAAGGAGGATGTCGTCGGCATTAGGGAACCGACATGTACAGACAGGGAAGGCAAAGACATGGAAGGATAGACAGATATACAGACAGAAACAAACACATAGAAAGATATGCAGACGGAGAGATAGACAGAATAACAGACAGACAGATAGCAATACATACAGACAGACAGATTCAATCCCTGTTTAAACGTATTATCATCAATATTTTTATTGTAATCTAGGGGTTAACGACATCTAATGGCCGCCGTTGACATCGACCTTACTTTACATCGAAATTGAGCTTCTTTTCCCTGCTCTATCGATTGAACGAGAATTGCGAGTATAATATCGTACGAATAAGCAATTAAAAGGTGCGTAATTAGAAACTATAATTGATCGTATTAGTTTCACACGTTTAACGACATCTTATGGCTATCAGGACCGCTGACGAGTCAGATAGACATATGGACAGAAAGACAGACACATGGAGAGAGAGAGACAGAAAAACAAACAGATAGATAGACAGACAGATGGACAGACAAACACATAGATAGACATACAGATAGACTGATGGAGATATAGACACACAGATAGACAGACAGACACATCCATAGACAGATAGATAAACAAACAGATAGATAGATAGACATACAGATAGACAGATAGATAAACAAGCAGACAGTTAGGCAGAGTAATAGAAAGACAGAGAGATGAGCAGACAGACTGGGAGACACGGATCGAACCAAAAGCAGAACAGGCATGCAGAACTACAGATTGAAAGATAGATCGACAGAAGGCACAGAGGCAGGCAGGCAGACAGACATGTACACACACACACACACACACACACAAGTGCATACATAGACACATATGGAATCACATGCATACAAACAGATATACATAAATAGACAGACCAAGACTAACAGACAAACAGGCAGATAGGCAGCCATACACAGAAAGACATCGATAGCGTCGTATTAGCAGAAAGGGTAAAGGCGAGGAGTAGCAACCCCTTGAAGGTCTTACCTCGTTGGGGCCAGGCACCAGACCCTACATCACCGGACACGCACCATCTCCCGACGCTCCAACCGACAGCCACGCTCGACGAAGCGTTACAACAATCCATGCGAGACGTGCAAAAGACAATCCTCGCCGCTAGGTTGCAGTGGAAGATAAATCTCCCTATCTAAAGATGATAATAATACCCGACAGATAGATGACGCCACGAACTCACATCCGGATTAATGCTCCGCTAATACTCCTATAAGGAGAAAGAATGTCTGCTAGCAGCAGAAACTACTGTCAACAGAAAACAAGACGGCTGGAGTACCTGCGCGCTGGAAATGCTCCTGATGGGAAAATTCTCTAGCTCTCCGCTATTATTTATTAATATCACGCATTAATTAAGCGTCACTATTGTCCAGGCATCAATCGATGAAAAATTCTTACATGCTGGGAAGTACAGAACAGAATTCGTTACGTACCTATTAAACACCGGCGATATATGTGCTATAGATTGTAGTGGGTATGTGTGTATGTGTACTCGATCCTCAGCTGTGTCAAAGACACATGCGAAAAAGAAGATACATTAAACCTCTGAAAGCTGTGCTTGGGCTTAACTTTACCCCGAGGTGATTTTGGGAATTAACTGGAAGGTTTGAAAATAACAGACAGACAGATAGCAATACATACAGACAGACAGATTCAATCCCTGTTTAAACGTATTATCATCAATATTTTTATTGTAATCTAGGGGTTAACGACATCTAATGGCCGCCGTTGACATCGACCTTACTTTACATCGAAATTGAGCTTCTTTTCCCTGCTCTATCGATTGAACGAGAATTGCGAGTATAATATCGTACGAATAAGCAATTAAAAGGTGCGTAATTAGAAACTATAATTGATCGTATTAGTTTCACGCGTTTAACGACATCTTATGGCTATCAGGACCGCTGACGTGTTCCTCCTCCTTTATCGAGGCTTCGGACTGGCACTATAAAGATATCGAAAGAAAGCTTAATCTTATATTAATGGTAGTTCCGAGTATTAATGGTATTTGGTGGTTGCCATTAGCCGTTCATATCGAACTAACAAACTCTACAATAAAGTCGTTCAACGAAGACTCCGATGGTTTTGCACATGTAGAGAGAGAATTTCAGTTGACTGAATCCCACACAGTGCACTACATGCAAGATTCGAAGGAAAAGAACAAAGGTACACCCGGACTGCCCTGGATGGATACATATTATAAATGAAGAAATAACACTACTTGGACTAACACTAAGGGGAGCAATGGACTTAATAAATGACCGAGGACAATGGATATAATTTATTCATACCCATCGCCACCAAATAGCTGGCGTCAGGAACTGATGATGATGAAGATGATCGAGGTGATGATGACCGATGTTGTTGTTGTTTTTGATGATGATGATGATGATGATGATGATGATGACGATGATGATGATGATGATGATGATGATGATGATGATGATGATGATGATGATGAAACCGGTCTCTCCTTTGTGTGGCGCTAATAGAAAAATCTGAGCTTGCATTTACATTTAATATCTGTTCCACTACCACAATCACTAGTGTCTCATCCACCTAGACATATAATCACTTGGCGGAGGGGCTTCGTCGAACACGCCCAGACTCTACTGCAGGGAGAATAAGACCCGTCGTGTTCCTGGAGCTGTGTCTTCGGAATTCCTTCGTCCCCGTTACAACCGTCGTCCCTCCCCAGGGACCGTTATTAATCGCTACCTTGAAACGCTTCGATCACGCCGACCGACCGTCAAAGGCCGCATAAAAGAGACGACGGCGTTCTTCGCTTCGTGCAGACGCGACGACGATTTGCTCCGCACCTGCGCACATGTATACCGCCTCTGCTACTATGTAACTCGGCGGAGCAGCGCGAGTTCTGCAGCAGTTGTCCACTGCAGAGGCCGAGAGAGCTTCTCGCATTATTCAACCGATGTCTGATAACACAAAACAATCTCCATGATTCTCTTATTATTGTATATCAAGTCATGTATATCTATTCTGTCCATATGTATACACGTAGATTACGAATATATTATATTATATATATATATAATGTGTGTGTGCACACACTCGCTAAATGTGATTATAATGCTTTCTGTAACATCATAGGACTATGTGCACTCTGCAGTATTGGGAGTATTCTAAATACTGATATTTTAAATACTATTTTAAATACTCCTTATGTAGTTCATGCTTGTGTTTAAATACAATGCAATGGAAGTATTTATACTTTAACCTAAAATACTTATTTTGAGTTATTTGAGAAGAACTTATTGAACGTTATTGAACACTACAAGCGTATTTAATTACAAATGAATTCTGAAAATCATAAATAATAATTTCAGTGCCAATTCGTAACAATTCGAAATCGGCCTTAGAATGCAATGTTTTGAGCAATTGTCGAAAGTCGTTGGAAAGATCGGGCGTGGTTAACCCTAGGGCTACCAAGCTTTTTTTGTAACACGGACTACCAAGGGGGGGTGGTTACCACCCCCCCTGGATTTCGTGTTTGGTTTCACATATCATAACTTGTAATATAGCATTGGATTCAGCATTCATTTCTGCACAGAATGGTATATTTAGTTGTACATTATGTGAATGCACCTTGAAATTACATCACTTTTAACAATGGAACCCATTAATTAGCAATATTTTATATTATTGCGTACATTTTGTACTTTTGGATAAACAAATATAAGATTATGTGTGTTTTGAAACTAATCTATGTATAAAAGATACACAAAATCACCCCTACACATGTTTATATAGTATAAATGTACATCCATACATATATATCTACACATATATATCGGTTTACGTTGTAATGCTGTATTCAGCCATTTTCACACAGATTACGCGTATTATTATTTATTTTGATCACTTCCGGTATTCAAAAGACAAAGATGTAGGTATGCAAATGAAGCCCTACATTCCCTCTAAAGAATGGTATCTTTGTTTCTCTTCCAGGAAGACAAATGAATATGCTACAGACAAAAAACTAAGGGGGAGTCCTTCCATTCAGCCATTTTTCACACATATTACGCGTATTATAATTTATTTTGAGCACTTCCTGTTGTCTCAGGTCAACTCAGTGACCATAGAAATGTAGCCCCACATTCCCTCTATAGAATGGTAAAATTTATGTCTCTTAATATTAAATGACGGATAAGATATAGTCAAAAATCTAGGGGGTGGTATCCACCCCCTGGTGCCTCGGGTATATTGGCTATAACTTTTGAACGGTGTGAGATATCATCTCACATTTTACCTCAAAACGTGTGTAAATGAACCCCCTACAGCTACCTAATAGGTCAAATTTTTATTCCATACGGAAAAAGTTTGAAATGAAAAAAACCTAGGGGGGTGGCAACCACCCCCCTTGGTAGCCCGAGGGTTAAGAAAGGAATGTTCAACCAATAGGCTATCATCTGCCGATGCTAAATAAGTTAACTCTTCAAAAGTTCACACACGTTGGTATTCATCGAGGCTAGTTTAAGCAATTTTAATATCGACGGAAGCTAATGGAATTCACCGAAACCTTATCAAGCATGGTAAATATTAGTAGCGTCCTTTTCCTTTGCAAGCTTATCAAAATGGCGTTTGTGACTAGAAATGCTTCGACTAAACGCTGGATTATATTCTAAATCATTGGTGAGCAAAAGGTGGCCAAAGAAGGCAGATCGTAACTTTTTCTCCTGGCGAGATCAAGCATATAAGTGAAATGCAAAACCCAGCAAGGCAACTGGGTTCCATCACTGCTATGCGGTTAAATAAATTGAACAGAAGTCCAACAACTTTACAGAGTAAAAGGAGCCAGTTTTTAAATTTAAAAGACAGAATATAATCCCAATAAAATGTCATTGATATCCATGGTATGCTATCCATTTTTTCGTAACCTAGACATTCTGTAACCCCAGGTTTAACATTGTACAAATGACTAAATTTAACTGAAACATGTTTAGAAATTATATACTCTCATAAGTCAGAACCCATTTGGTATTGAAAATGCCTAATTCTGTGGGACATGTAATTCTAACTGGACATTCAGTAAAATTCAAAATTACTCAAATATGGAGCAGGTAATTATGAACATTGTTGACGCCTGAATATATAAGTACTTTGGATATAATAAGCAAGCATCACAAAATGAACATAGATCACGTAGCCCGCATGTAACGTCTTTTCACGTAGCCTAATACGTATAAAGCAACTATCAATGGCATGTTTGGTGCAAAATTAAGAGTCTGCAACGAATAAACTTTGATGCAATCTTTGCTCAAAGAAAGTAACTTAAAAGACGCATTTAAAAAAACTTTAAATGTAGCCTATATTTCTGGGATTCCCATAGTAATGATGCTGACCATGTTCCATAAATTCTTTTTCGATTTCAAACATTTCATCGCCGATTCCACTGCCATAAAGCGCCAGAGAAGAGGGATTATACGTAAAAACAAACTGTAGAATGATTTTCTGAGTGTAACTTTCATCTTAAATTAACTTCCATCTCCGTCTGGATGATGTTTAATACAAGGATTTTGTTCTCAAGCCTTTAACACAGCTGTTATCTTCTGTGGATTTTATCCAAATTAGTTCCATGGCTTACTTTTGTTACACTATACACAACGTTTTGACATAAATCGTCCACGTATAACTTTATATTCCACCGTTTTTGGCCGCTCTTCCACGATGTGTTTTCATGTGGTTTCTGAGACTACCACTTTGTGAAAATGTTCTATGACATAACTTGCACATATATGGCTTTGCTCCGGTGTGGGCTCGTGAATGCACGTGAAGATTATTAACTACCGAAAACGTTTTATTGCATAACTGACAAAGGTATGGCTTTTCTCCAGTGTGAATTCTTGTATGACAATCCAGATAACTCTTTTGTCTAAATGTTTTATGGCATACACCACACTTGTATGGTTTTTCACCAGTGTGGATTCTTTTATGGTACTCCAGACTATTTCCATGCCCAAATGCTTTGTGACACATACTGCATTTGTAAGGTTTTTCTCCAGTGTGGGTTCGTGTGTGATTTTCCAGAGTACCCGTACGTGAAAAGGCTTTGTGACATATATTGCAAGTGTATGGTCTTTCTCCAGTGTGGGTTCTTGTGTGGATCTCGAGATTAGTTTTTCTTGCAAATGATTTGCGGCATAAAAAGCACATATACGGTTTTTCTCCAGTGTGAATTCCTCTGTGGTATTTCAGGTAACTCGTACTTGCAAATGCTTTGCGACAGAACGTGCAAATGTATGGCTTTTCTCCAGTATGAGTTCTTGTATGATATTCCAAAATATTTTTCTGTGAAAATGCTTTGTCACATAAATTGCACTTATATGATTTTTCTCCAGTGTGAGTTCTTGCGTGATAATCCAAATTATGGCTTTGTGAAAATGCCTTGTCACATAAATTGCACTTGTATGGTTTTTCTCCAGTGTGAATTCTTGTATGAAGATCCAGGCAATACTTTACTCGAAATGATTTGTGACACAAATTACACTTGTATGGTTTTTCTCCAGTGTGAGTTCTAACATGGATGACGAGATTTCGATTTCGAGCAAATTCTTTGTTACAAATCTCACACTTAAATCGCTTTTCGTCTTTCTGGATTGTAGTTTGCATCTTCACATCTTCAACATATAATACAAAATATATTCCAGGACTTAGCCTTTGTATAAAGCACCACAGTTGAATATTTGGATACAGTCAGTTGGCTTTGCAAAATGCGAAATAGGCATACAAATAAATTTAATTGATAATGTCCAGGAAAAAGGGAACTTATATCTACCGGTATGTGGAAAATAAGATGGAGCCAGAAACAGACATAAATTCTGCTCTAGACGTGCTACAATAACTACCAAAACTACCACGTATCACTGCTACTACTTGCACTACCCTTACTACCACCACCACCACTGACACCAGTACTACTTCTACTAGTGAAAATGATGATGACAATAAATAGTTTACACGAATCAAACCTACAATCTAAACCCAATTTTCTGATTGTGATGACAGTGTAAAATAGACCCAGTTAGAGAAAAGTACTGTTCTGTCAAGTCAGCAACTGGCGAAAATATCATGGAAAGTGGAAACCACAAAGATTGCAGAAAGATGGCACGAATATTGTGAAGAATTATATTGTGCAGAATTATATGATGAGAATGAAGAAGATGGAATACGGTGGGAGTATGAGCCTGAGCCTCCACCTCTCAGATCAGAGGTTGATATGGCTATTCGACAAACCGCCAGTCGCAAGTCAACAGGTCCTCATGATGTGCCAGTTGAGTTGTTCAAAAATGGAGGAGATGCAACACTAGATAGGATGCATAAGATATGCACGGCAATATGGGAATGTGGCGAATGGCCTGAGGACTGGTCAAGCTCTATATTCATACCGATTTCCAAGAAACAATGCACAAATCACAGAACAATTGCTTTAGTCTCGCATGCCAGTAAAATACTGCTTAGAATAATCTTGGAACGAATTTGCAATAAGACTGAAGACAAGATTGCTGAAGAGCAGGATGGTTTCCAGAGAGGAAGAGGGACACGAGATCAAATCACTAATCTTCGGATCCTCATGCAAAAACTAGGGAACATCAGCAACCTCTGTTCATGTGTTTTGTGTATTTTAGAAAGGTTTTTGACTCGATGTCACATAATAAGCTTTGGCTAAATATAATTGAAATTGGATATCCAGTACATCTCAATAATTTAACACAGAAATTATAGGAGAAACAACTGGCAAAAGTAATAGTGGCAGGTACACACTCAAAATAGTTCCAGGTAAGGAAAGGGGTCAGACAGGGTTGCGTACTCTCACCAATATGTTTAACATAGTGGCTGAGATAGTTATGAGAGAAACATTGGAGGGTTTCAAAGGAGGGATAAAAATCGGGGGTAGGAAAATTTCCAACCTCAGATATGAAGATGATATTATCTTGTTGGCTGAGTCAGTGACAAAGCTACAAGGATTCAGGGGCGGCGCTGGGTTTTTAGTTCCGGGGGGGTCCACGAAAATGAAATTAACTTGCAAGCTGCGTGGCAGGAGCCCGAGTGCGAGGCACTGCGAGCGCCGAAGGCGCGAAGCTGCCCACGATTAGGGGGGTCTGGGGAGCGTCGTAAGCTCCCCAGCGGGGTCTGAACAGATTGGCATAGAGCCGTGGCTTCTTATAGCTAGGATGTTGTACAGTTAGACATATGTTTTCTAGTTGACCTAATTTTCTTCTAATTATTGTTTTCTTTGTACATAAATTATTTCTGACTTTATTATTATTATTATTATTATTACAGTAGTTTTATATAGCGCCCCTTCAAGACAGTCTACTCAGGAGACTTTGTCCTGACTTTGTATGTAAAGCGCTGAGCGTTTGCTTGCGTTCAATAAAGAACATACTTACTTACTTACTTACTTACTTACTTACTATTAAGTACCATCAAAGAAAGTTGGATTGAAGAAAAATAACAATGCCGCATTGGGAGAATAATTTACGACGCTAAACTATACGTTTACGAAGAACAGGCCTATCTAATAGCGGCGTAACATTCCTCCAAGTGCGTCAAATTGAGTTCAATTTTTTTTCAATTCTACACATCGATTTTACTACTTTAAGCGGCAATTTAATGTCAGAGGTGAATATAACTCACGTAAAATGCAGTGTAACAATTAAACTAATATAAATAAGGAAATAATCTTTTGTATGTCCAACTACTATACCGTACTTAGTTAAAATGGCGTTACTGAAAAGAAACTATAGGGAGCAGTGCGACCACTCTCCTTTTTCTGAATTCCCAAGCTCTTGCCAGAAAAATCCCAAGATTGGCCAAAAGTGTACAAAAAATCCCAAGTTACCGAAAAGGTAAAAGATGTGATGAAATATGAAATGCGTTTTCACTTTTAACAATCACAATTATTCACAAACATGTCTAGTTAAGGACTCGCAAAGAAAAACCGGAGCATAACATTGAATAAACAATGTTTACAGGTCACAATAATAATAAATGTCTTTCAGACTGAACGAGTTTTTCTAATATGATTCGCTGCCACTGTTGCAAAGTACGGTAAAAACTAGTCTGTAGACCTTAGAAAAAATCCCAAGATTGCTAGGCAAAATCCCCAGATCCCAAGTCGGACCCCCAAATTCCCAAGATCTTGGGAAAAATCCCAAGCAGTGGTCGCACTGATAGGGAGCAAAGATTAATCGTAGACCGAATTCTGTCATACATATTATTATGCCCAGCTTGATAGGCTGCTATTAGCGCCTACAAAACATGTCCGCTTACGGACTCGACCTCGGTACCTCTCGCTCTCTATGTCAGTGTGTTATCCAATGCGCTATCGGTCCCCCAAAATACAAGATCATGTAAATCAATATCAATGCTCCAAGAAATCACGTTCACGCTTGCTAAAGGTTCAACCTCAATCGATATTTTCGGTCTCCTCGTTTGAACTTGCACAGGACCAAACCGAACTGTCATGAATGTCGCAAATATATTTCAGAACAGGGCCAAAACGTGGTGGTGACTTTCACAACCTGAGACCTCTCTTTAAAAGAGATGACGACACCACCGTCATCATAATTACGTCTTTGCGCTCAATTCGCTCCTCTGCAGCCCTAAGTCCTACTTCTCTAGGTATAGGAAGGCCTAAATGTATAGGGCTATGAAAGCCTAATTGTCTAGGTCTAAGATGGCCTAAGCTGTCCCTGTCTATGAAGGCCTAATAGGTTAGGTGAGGTCTATGAAGGTCTAAATGTTCACCCCATGAAGGCCTGCTTCGTTAGGTTAAGAAGGCCTAAATGTCTAGGCCTATGTATGCCTAATTCTGTAGGTCTAAGAAGGTCTAGAAGCCTCGGTCTATGAAGGCCTAATTGTCTAGGTCTATGTATGTCTAGATGGCCACTCCAATGAAGGCCAACTTCGTTAGGTTAAGAAGGCCTAAATGGCCTAGGCCTATGCAAGCCTACTTCTCTAGGTCTAAGAAGGCCTAAAACACTCGGACTATAACGAAGGTCTAATTGTCTCGATCTAAGAAGGCCCAATTCTCTGGTTCTCTGCGCATGCTCTGCGTTCGTTCCATTAATCTTCTGTGGTTGGATCGAGTGGATCTATTTTATAAGGCGGACGGAGATGCATTCATCACAGGCGACACCCGGTCGCACCACATTAATTGAATTACGGCGCTCCATTTCTTTTCTCCCGCTCTAAAAGTAAACACGTCACGATTTATCTGCATTTAAGTGTGACGTGTTTATATATATATATATATATATATATATATATATATATATCCTAAGCAATTGATTGAAAAACAAAGTTTGACTCAAAGACCTTACATTTATATGTAAGGTCTTTGGTTTGACTCATTCTGCAATCCCTAGCACAGTCTCAGCGTCCTCTTTCCTACAAGTGCAAAATACAAGATCAATTTAAGATAAACTCCCAGTTGCAGTCTTTGTACTGTAAAAACATTCACTACTACCAGACAGTCTTAGATTTCAAGACACGTATCGAAAAATGACGAGGCTACGAAGAAGCAGAGAAACGACAGAAAACAAAGACGAAAATCTATAATACAATGAAACAACCTATCTATATATGGATTAGAATGCTGGACAATGTGAATTCAAGATGAGAAAAGAATAGCCTACTGTTATGAGGAAAAAAGAAGAAAAGATGAGTATCTTTAATCTAGGCCTAACACCCTGATTTGGGGCACGAAGTACCAGCAACTTCATTTGCTCAGTCTCGGCGCAAAAGAGCCGTTGGGCAGTATTCAAAATGAGCAAAATAATTTTTTTAAACTCATAAAAGAGCCAAACGCCTGAGTTACCTAGAACAATCCTTTCCCAACAGTCTCTGAACTAGTTAATATAGCCGATGCAAAACTCCTTTTCTCCATAATTATTAGGCTACACAACCCCAAGCATGTACTTCACCATGCAACTCCTACCTCCATTCCGACCCCTCTCCTTTCACCAATTAAGACCTAGAGCACACAACCATACTCTCCCACCTAAAGGAAACTCTCAATTTATACCCAGATCCTTATATATAACATAGGCCTACATGTATTTACTAAGGATCTCACCGGATCAATTCATGGAGAAATGAGCAGGGTCGAGGCCATAGCCTATAGGCTACGGTCGCTATAGAAAACGCGAACATTTACATTTATCTTGTAATAAGGCTAGCCTATGTCTTGGCAATATCCAGGGATTGGTTTGGACCGGAACTCACCGGAACGCTCTTCCGGTTATTTCTTGACGACCGGAAAGCCGTACCTGTAGGCCCTAAAATTTCTTAATTAACATGGCGTCTGAAGCCGACGTCCCGGTTCGTTTTTGCTTAGGACGGGATCACTGACAATATCCTATAAATATCTCTATATTAGACACGTTATGTAGGCCTATTTTATTGTCATTTCACATTTCATTTTTACTAGGCCTATGCGTTTCTCTAGTAATTAAAATGTACAGCTTCAATAAATAAATATCAGTAGAGCAAATAGGCTACCCAGTCTACCCTGTAACAATAGGCCTACACAGACGTCTAGGCTAATTAAATACAATAAATTTCATGAGTACTGATAAGCACAAGCCTTAACTGAAATTCATCCACACTAGTCCCAGTAGCGCACCTGTGTGCCAGCTGGGAAAAACCAAGTCATAAAGAAGGTATAGGATTGACCACCGCAGATTTCAGTCTGCATAATCTTGGTGACCATAAACATCATTATACCGTATAGGCCTTCCAATGTTAGAAACAGACAGCGTAAAATTGCCGGACATATCCGGCACTCAGAGGAATACGATTTACTTCCGGTGCCGGATAAATCCGGCAAGCAGAGCAGCGGAAGGGAACTTACGGTTTGCAAAACTTATACAGACCCTTTCCGGAAACTAGTTGCGATTGAAGCGCTACATAAAGATTCGATCTAGTTATTTTATATCTGCCCTTCGGCTGCAAACGTTAGTGGCGTCTTCCAGAATCTTACAAAATTCTTCGTTTTATTAAATTTGATTACACGATTATCGGTAAATGTTTCGTATAATTTGAAGAGATTTAATGCGCAAAAATATATCGTGCCCCTTCATTTGCGTTCGTTTTCACGTAATATATTCTAGCAAACGAAAATTAAGCGAGTGAAGGGTTGGCGTTTTTGAATCGCAGTTGTGTGCTATTATGGTCTGGCGCTGTATAAATTCTACTTTTGTATTGAAATCGTAATAGTGAAAGAAAATTGTGTCATTATGTGTAGCCTACAATTCTGCGGGATTTCAACCGCATTGACAGCAGGCCGCAGATTGTAGCCTACTGTAGGCTATCATTCGGATTTACTAAGCTTGCAGTGACCACCGCTGACCATTTTCCTAGTACGCTATTTAAGTAATACACTACTTTAGGAATTTTCTTATGCAATGTGAGAGACCTTTAAATAAAGTTAGTAGACGTATTCATAATTTTTCAGAGTGTCTCGCACAATGCCAACATAGATTGTGTTAAAAAATTTAAAGTATGCCATGCTACAGTATTTAATATTCTGGCTTTGATTTCAGAAGAACTTTGTTCGAGTTTGCACTTGTATTACAACTATAATCGATGGTAAATCCTAAGTAAATTTTATTTCAATTTAAAGCACTGACCTTGCCAAAAGATTTCGATCGTAATGGACAGAAAAGCGGAGAAAGACGCCAATCTGGCAGTGAGTTACTCGTGTGGTGACGTCGGTGGCAAACCTTCAGAGACAAAGCTAGCTTTCGAGCTCCAGAATCAGGCTCAGTCAAGACCTTGTGGCGATGGTTTTATTCCGAATGGTAATTTGACATAAACAGTTGTTTTTATTGTTAACATTTCAATATCTGTAAACAACTTAGGTTGCTGCATAATTGTCTTAACTCTAGTAAACTGTACTAAACTTAATTTTTTTATTTTACAGCGTTTTACAGGTAACAGAGTTACCAGAACTTTCCGTGTAAAATTAGAAGTATCCAGTCAGAGATGGTCTTTAGATCTCAATTTAAAACCCATCTCATGGGTTCGCGTCCACTTCAGGCTATTCCTCAGTCTTTTCCAGTTTTACTCTGAAATTGATTTTGCTGAGCAGCAACCATCAACTGATGCATTGAGTATTATTACACTTGTGCTATACAAGTTATTTGATTGTTTATATTACTATTTTATTATTATTATTATTATTATTATTATAAATTTAATATTAAGTAAGTATTCTGAATTTCTGGGTTTGGTGAGCAATTGGCAGATGACTTTTACATTTAACACCAGTGGTACATAAGTATTGTATTGTATTGTATTTTCGTTTATTCAAAACTGGTTGTCATAACGCAGCCAACGACAAAAGTGCGTAACTTATGGTTATAAGTAACTTATGGTTATAAGTAGCTAATGATCATTAAGATGATGACATACATGTGGAGCTATAATACATGTACTTCATAATAACACAAATTCTGATATAACTTGGTTGAGGTCATGATGCCAAATTGAATTCGCCTATAGAAAATAAACTCGTTGTAATTGGATCCCATCGTAAGGCATTTGTTGATGTGTTTCTCAAAGTCTGTTCGTTGTAGGTCCGGACTTTCTGGAACCGGCTGAGAACCTAGTCACCTGGAACCCCGAGGAAGCGGTTCGGCTTCGCATGGAAAAAGAGGGTCCACCGTCTGAAACACCAGAGTCCATCATGACCACATTCTGCCAGATTGCAGAGGACTTTCCAAACCATGTTGCACTTGGTATGACTTTTCAAAGTTGTACAGACTTTAAGCTAGCAGAAGTGATGTTTTGATTTTAGATAAAACGATGACACGTGATTGTAATCATGGTACTATATAGGCCTACTAGTGGACAGTGGTGGTGATGATTATTATTTCTTTAACCAGAGGAAAGCGTGAAGAAGGAGAAGTCCGAGAGCAGTCCCTTAATCTAGTCTAAGTAGCTGCTATTGGTATGAAGTGTTTAGCAACTTCATTTTCTTCGCCTCTGCACATGAGGTCGGGTTTACCAGTCCTCTCCCTTGCCGTTTCATCTTCCCACTGACAGTGTATGGTCAGTGTACTCGTTGTTTTAGCTGAGTTGGATATGGAGCAGAAATCTCAAACCAAATTTCTGCCCTGGTGGGGATTTGAACTTCTGACCTTTTGCTTGATAGTCCAGCAATCTAACTTCTACACTACTGAGTAACCCCACGTAGAAACGCTAAATGAGCTGACCTACAGAGGGCAGAAGGTTGTCTTGAACTACTGTAGTCCTCGTCCCCCAAGTCACTTGTACATTAGATTATTATATTTCTACCCAAAGTACTTATTATCCCTGAGGATTTAAAAATTAGGGATAGCATTTTTCTGGGATGGCTAGTCTTTGTTATTAAAATAATTATAATTTTGTATCATATTATTTCATCAATTTTCACCATTTCTAGAGACCAAAATAAATAATTATTATCATTATTTTCTTCCCTATTAATACATTTCCTGATTGTTTTGTCATAATTTCCAAACTCTGTATTTAATCAAGAATAGCTGGCTCAAGGCCAACATTTAGATTTAATTTTGGTTAATTTAATTTAATATTTGTTTTTTTACTCCAATAATTTTCGTATGAATTTTAGTGTCGAAGGAATGCGGCATGTGGAATGAAATGACCTATCTCGAGTACTACGAATGCGTGACAATTGCTGCAAAGGCCATGATAAGGGCAAGTTTTACGAATATTATGTAAATGTGACATGAATATATATTGTACTGTTATTATAGTAATAACAATAATAATATTGATTGAGTTCAAGTTATTTCTGGCCCAAGCATCTGTAGTGCAATATTTGTATTACACATTTGGGACGACATAATCCTGCAATGATGGTAATGATACCAATGATAATAATGCTAATGCCTGTTTTCCTCGCTCTGGAGATTGGCTAACTGCTCTCCCAATCCCTCCTTGTGGCCTCTGCATTGATGACGAGGCAGTGCGAGTAGCAGTTGGTCTTCTGTTAGGCCTTGACCTCTGCTGCCCTCATCTGTGTGGATGTGGATATGCTGTTGGCTCAGATGGCCACCACGCAGATAAATTTATTTTATACTCCTAAATTTCTTCCCTGATGGATCCTTTCTAGCTCGGGTGAATAATAATAATAACAATAATAATTATAATTATTAATTATTATTGTTATTACTATTACTATAATAATAATAATAATAATAATAATTATTATTATTATTATATAGTAATAATAATAATAATTATTATTATTATGTTGTAGCTACTGATGCTACAGTTAACGCCTTGGTCTACAAAAAAATTAATAATACATGTTGCATCATCACAGAAGTGATGTAAATTTCAGCTGATGTGAGCATTTCGGTTGTCACGCGAGATCTTTCATAATCTTTAATCTTCACTGAGCCTGAATAAAGCGTTTTTTCGAGACGTGACTGTTTTGTCAATATCCACTCGCAGGATATGAGAAGAATGGCGCTTTGCAGATTCTGTCACCGAAAACGATTTATCTGACAGTCGTGTTGAATTTGGCTCTTTGTGCAAAATGAAACAGAAATATTCTTTCACGGGATTCTTCTGAGTGAGAACCGCTTCTGAGAGTGTCTTAAGGGACACTTTAGAAATGCCCGCGTTCATTTAGATATATGGCATTTGATGTCTCATTCGATTACTGTCTGATGTAAGAGACCGGTTCGTTCTCTGGTGTGTTGTAGCTTGGACTGCAGGTTTCTCATGGCGTCGGTATAATTGGATTCAACTCTCCAGAGTGGTTCATAGCAAACTTGGCTGCTATCTTTGCTGGGTAATTGTGCATCCTTTCAAAACAGATAGTTCTATTATTAACA
>JACEVL010001271.1:0-60000 GCA_020284085.1 Aporrectodea caliginosa | reverse complement strand
GTCATTTCATCCAATGTAATCTAATCTAATCTAATCTAGTAAGATTAAATGAGAAAACCTGACAACTTGTGATAAGTGACGAAACAGTTTCTCGACGTAAACACCCATCCTTCAACTTGGACTTGCTTTTGCCATCGGCTGTTAAAGATCTTGTGGGGCGCGGTGGTGTAGGGGTATGTTCGGTGCCTTGCAGCCGGAGGGTTGCGGGTTCGAATCCACCTCAAGGGGGGTATGTTTGGTGCCTTGCAGCCGGAAGGTTGCGGGTTCGAATCCACCTCAAGCCGCCGCGTAGGGACCCTGGGCAAGTCCTTCACTCGCAATTGCTCATGCGCTTCGGCGTGAAACTCCGATTCAGTGTCCGCGCTGTAGTCGGGAGCGCCTCTGAGTAGAAATCTTGAAGGGGCGCTATATAAATATCTGAGATGAATGAATGAATGAATCTTTGTCTTGGATTTCTCTCTTGGTTTACGACCGTATTAGCTCGTGAATTTGGTTGCCCTGACGTAGCCCTTGAGGTCACATAACATTGTGTTTGCGTTTGGGGCACCGTATCTGATTGAACAGAGCAGCTCGTAACATGGAGAGTATGGGTTCGAGCCTCCACTGATGCAGTTACTGTGTAGGGATCTTGAGCAAGTTCTTCATTCTCAGTTGCTCAGCACCATCGATGTTCTGTCATATGATTGTTTGCACTTCTGAACTTTGGAAGGAGGACAATATCAAATACAGTTGTATTGTATTGTATCAAATACGGTTGTATCATTATTGTATTGTATTGTTGTATTAAGTAAGTAAGTAAGTAAGTAAGTATATTCTTTATTCAACCAATTGCATATCCGCACTTTGGTGTACATACATTTATACAGAGTATAACATTCTTATTATAAACGATTTGCGTGAAAGATTGTCAGCTTGTGGAATAATACGGTCATGTAATCTCGGGCGCAGGGTGTAGGGGAGCGGCTTTTTGGGGGAGAGTAGTCCATGGAGTACATGCCCCGGGTTTCCTAGGACCGCAGAGAAGAGGCGTGAGTCGGCAGTGTTGCAAAGATGCTCAAACGATGGACTGTCCTCTGGCAGGTAGTGTTGTTTTCGTTAACGAAAACTAAAAACGAAAACCTTCGTTAACGAAAACAAAAGGTTTTAGTTAACTAAAACTAAAACTAAAACGAAAACTAGAGGAAAAACGATAACGAAATAAAAACTAAAACTAAACCAGTCGAAAACTAATAATAACGAAAACACATAACGAAAACCATAACGAAAACACATAACGAAAACCTAGCGTCTTAGGATATTCAAAGTTTTTGGATATACGCGTTCTATATCAGCACTTCGTTCGGTAATCTTCCAATCTTTGGAATTTTATAAGATGTCCGAACTAAATTTAGGTGGTAGACCTAAAACTAGTGGAGTATGTGACTATTTTAAGAATCGATTTGAAACAGAGTGTATCGAGTGAATCCTTTTTGGTGCAAAAGCTGTATGCGGAAAATATATTCCCAGATTCGGTGAAATAACTAAAACTAATAATAACTAAAACCCCTAGCATGTAAAACTAATAATAACTAAAACTAAAACTTGGCGAAATAACTAAAACTAATAATAACTAAAACACCTAGCATGTAAAACTAATAATAACTAAAACTAAAACTCAAGGCAAAACTAAAACAACACTACTGGCAGGTACCGCAGACGAATCAGACGCCGCATCGCCGACTGAAGGCGGTTCTTTTCTTGCTGCCCTGCAAATCCCCACCAAGCCGGAGCAGCATAGAGCATTCGGGCCACCGTTGTAGCACGAACCACGTCGTATAGCATAGGGCCTGAAAGACCATGCGCCACGAGGATGCGCAAGGCATACAGCGATTGTCTGGCCTGACAACATATACGGGTGATGTGTGACTCGAAACTCAAAGCTTCATTCATTGTAACTCCCAAGATGACCATGCTGGAGACCCTTGTCAGTCCCGGAGTAGTAATCGGAACCGTGTCTCGCCCAGCACGCCCCCGTGGCCGACGAATCACCATTTCAAAGGTCTTTTTTGAGTTCAGTTTTAAGTTACAGGTTGCAGCCCAATCTGTGACGTGGTCTAGTTCTGCTGAGATCGTTGCACTGTGTGAGGCGGGTATCAGGAGATAAGTGTCATCAGCATATTTGATTAACCTGTTTGAAGGGTGGACCGTCTTGAGTTTTGAAATAGCTGTTATAAAGTTAGATGGTCCCAAACCCGATCCCTGAACTATGCTGGCGCAGATACTAATAATTGCGGAAAGTAAGCCATTGAATTTGGTTGCATGTTTACGATTGTCTAAAAAGGCAATTATCCAGTTATATATACAGTCAGGGATGGGCAATCTGGCGAGTTGCTCTGTAAGATATGAATGACTGACTGTATCGAAAGCTTTGGAGAAATCAAGTGCGATCAGATGAACATAGTGGTTTTCGTTGAGAAGTTCCAATAGGTTGTGGGTTAAGGCAATTATGGCTGCCGTGGTAGAACCAGTGGGACGGAATGCATATTGATCCAAGAAGTCCTGGTTTTGGAGTGGTTCTGTCAAAAAAGGATAGAAAAAACGGCGCACAATAAATTTCTCAAGGAGACGGCATAGAATGGGGGTGACTGATATAGGGCGAAAATCTGCGACATCAGACGGGTGAGGAACCTTAGGTACTGGCGTAATGGTGCTTATTTTCCACTGTGGTGGTACATATGACGAAAGAATAGAAACATTGAAGAGATGGGTTATTGGTTCTGCCAGCATGGGAGCGGCTGCCTCGAGAAACCAGGCGGTCATTCCATCAGGGCCGGTTGCTGTTCCCCCCACAGTTTCAAGCAATTTAAATGTGGTTAGTACATCCATGATCACTTTGGTACTGTCCACAACTGTTGATTTGAGATGAGGAGCTGAGTAATGTTCGTCTGTTGAAATGCGCCCATAGTGCTGGTTTAAGTTGGTAGCCGTGACGCTGCAGTCCGTGGACACGGCCTGACTCCGGCCTGTACCCCTAAGCCTGTTGACCTCGTTCCACATTTCTCGCGACCCTCGCTTGACTCTCTCGAATGTGGTGGCATTGCTCCTCGTAATTAGTTGGTTGATCCTCGTTGAGAGGGCGGAGGCAGCTTCAACTCGATTCTTCCTCAGCAGCTTATTTCGTCTGCGTATCAGATGTTTAACAATCGGAGTCATGAAATGTGGGTCCTTTTCTTTGATGGTTATGCTTTTCGTCGGAAAATAGAGGTCAATGATTGCGTCTATGTATGTGTAGAAGGCCTCGAAAGCTTCTGCCGGAGATGAACACTCGGTAACAAATGTCCAGCTCTGTTCTGAGAGATGAGATAGAAGAGAAGCATACTGATTTGGAGTACGGGGACGAAAGAGCGAAACCCGTCTTCCATCTGTGCATTGTATTGTTGTATTGCATTGTATTGTTGTATTGTATTGTTGCATTATATTGTTGTATTGCATTGTATTGTTGTATTGCATTGTATTGTTGTATTGTTGCATTATATTGTTGTATTGCATTGTATTGTTGTATTATATTCTTGTATTGTACTGTGTTGCATTTAGTTGATCTGGACGGCAAAGATGGTGTCCCGATCTAGAAGAATGGGAACGGCAGTGGATGTATTCTTGAGCTACCTGCCTCTCAGCCACATTGCGGCTCAGCTGATTGACATCTACTGTTCAATGGTCACTGTCGCTACGGTCTATTTTGCAGAGCCAGATGCTCTCAAGGTAAATCATTCTAATCTTATCTGATTATGAAGATAATGGTTATGTAGATAATGGTTATGAAGATAATGGTTATGAAGATAATGGTTGTGAAAGATGATGGTTATGAAAGATAATGGTTATGAAGATGATGGTTATGAAGATGATGATTATGAAAGATAATGGTAAATCTGATCTGATCTAGCTGTAAAGGTCAGCAGCGACCACTGACTGAGCATTAGTGCATTGATTGTAGCGAAGATGAAAAAACGGTAGAAAGACAATGAAGGTCCTGGAAGGAAAACGAAGGTAATGGCAGAAAGGTAACTAAAGTAATGGAAGAGAATATGAAGTTAAAGACAGAAAGATAGTGAAGGTAATGGAAGAGAATGTGAAGATAATGGCAGAAAAATGATGAAGGTATGCCTAATGGAAGAGAAGATGATCTAGTTTATATCTGAATGTTTATTATTGGTCTGTTTATTCTGTGAATGCATGTGGGTGTACGTCTCTGTACAAAAGGGTTCCCTGGCCAAAACGATGCAGGACGTTCGTCCGACTGTGTTCGCCGGAGTTCCACGCGTTTGGGAGAAGATCCAGGAGAAAATTATGGCTGTCGGGAGGAAAAATGGATCTGTGAAGCGCTGGATAGCGTCCTGGGCCAAAGACATCGGACTCAGAGGGAATCATTCACTTATGAACAAGTAGGTTCTTCCGTTTGGATTATCCACCATAGGCTGTCTATTTATCTTTAGTCTGTCTGTCTCTGTCTATATATCTGTCTCTGTCTGTCTGTGTCTATATATTTGTCTCTGTCAGTCTGTCTGTGTGTCTGTCTGTGTCTATATCTGTCTGTCTGTCTCTGTCTGTCTTTGTCAGTCTGTGTGTCTGTCTGTCTGTGTTTGTCTGTCTGTCTGTCTCGGCAAACTGATCTTCTTGATCAGTCAGGGATGACAAACCTTTTTAAGGGTGTGTGCCAAAAGGGTCGCTGAATCCTTTAAAAGTACCCTCTGGTACTCTAGGAATTTGCAAAGTATGTAATTATTTTTCTTTCGCATATAGGTTTCAATCGACAAAGTGTTACAGAAAATGAAATAAAAAAGACATTACTGCAAAGATGCCTTTAAAATACATGTGCTAAAATAAAATCATTAATTTTTTTATCATATCTACATATGATATTTTTATAGATATACGAGTGATATTTTCTTTGTATGGTTTAGGGGTGATGTCCCTCGTGGTTGGAATTTGGCGGACAAACTCGTCTTTCGGAAAGTGCGCAAGGCCCTGGGTATGGAACGATGTGAAGTCCGCATTGTGACTGGTGCTCCAGTTCGAAAGGAAACACTGGAATTCTTCATGAGTCTCAACATTCCAATATTTGAAATCTACGGAATGAGCGAATGTTCTGGTAATAGTAGTTTCAACAGCGCGCTTATGTAATGTAATGTAAATCTTATAAATTTCCCAGCACCACAGAAAAGCCACGTCAGCTTATATCACCGGTGCTATATCAAATCAATCAATCAATTAATCAATCGTTTATTTGTAGCCAACCAGCCATAAACAATTAGATTACAAATCAGATTGGACTTTTTAAGTATGGATTGTTGAAAGCCGAAGGGCAAGCTCTGAAGGGATCAATGATCCTGCTAAGTAGGGACACCTATATACAGTTTCAATAGAATATGCAGTCCGCAATAGCCAGGCTGCTTTCTCTGTTCCGATGCCAGGTCAGCATCTGGGGAGGTCAAGTATATGAACAGTTAGTCATTATTGCAATCTATGAGTTGAAGGCTCCTAGTGTCAACTGATGATGTGTGCATCACTTGTTTCCATGATCCTGCTCTGCTATTCTCAAGCTGTGCAGATCTTGTGTGCACCAATCCCTCATATCATCCGGTCGCTCCCTGTTAAGGTCTTTCTCGTCGCCCAGTTCCATCCATGATCTATCCATCATTTATATGGCACCTCAGATAAGAAGAACAATAATTCTTGAGAGGAGGCAGCCATGGCTATGAAATGTTGCAACCTCATTTTCCGACATTTATGTAGGTCGTGTGGGGACAGGAAGGACAAGAAACAGTCCCTTAATCTAGACTCGAAAGGAAGTAGTGGAATGATATCTAGAAACTTCATCTTCCGAGCCTCAGCTTAACCCTTTAACGACAAGAGTGTACTGAAAGCAACTGGGAAACCAGCGCAGCTCGTTAAAGTGTTAAGAGAGCGGATAGCCTGTTCTCTTTCTTGCATCTGATCTTCCCAGTGAATGTATATTTTCGTTGGGTTTCTGTGTTGTGTTGCATGTGAAGACATTGGATGGTTTAGCTTAAGCAGAAAACAAAATGCAAGAAAACGTTCTTACAATATTCTTTAAAAATTTGGAATAGGCCTATACGATACGTATGGAGCTATGCGCATTACACAGTGTAACATGTAGGCTACAACTGGTGTAACATGTGTTATTGGAGGCAGAATTGGTTCGTAATTGAAAGAGTTTGGGTTTGAGCATGCTCATCACACACCGAGCAATGAACACGGCAAATTTGATACTGGTGTAACTAAGCTGGGAAGTAAACTGCTGCACTGGCCGTGTGCTTGTTCCTATTTTCCACTGTTGGCTCTAGTAATACAATTACTATTTTTTAATATTGTTATTATTGTTTCTTCCTGAGGCACATGTGATTCATCAGGAGTTGAAAAATTATCTGGAGAATAAAAACATTCTGGGATGCTAGAACTCGTCAAGACTTATTTTTTACTCGAGTTAGGTATAATCTGGAGAGTGGAGACACTAGTTATTTATATTTTATTATTATTATTTTATTTTTATCTGAATATAATTATTTTCAACTTTCTGTTTGATGAAGTACTGATACTTACATGGCAAGGAGCTCGTATTGGTTGGAGATTCATTGTTCGACTGCTATGCAAACTGTTTCATCTTTTAGGTCCGCACACCATATCGAACCCTTGGGAATGTCGATTTACGAGTGTTGGAAAGGAAATCTTCGGATGCCAAACGAAACTCGACATGGCCGCCGCCGCAGACTACGGCTGCGAGTCAGGCGAGGCGAGTATCCACCGAAATAATAATTACAGACTTCAGTTTATTTACGACGTCGAGATATAGGCCTATATGTTGTTGGTGTTGATGATTTGGATGTAGAGGTTGAAAGGGTGAAATGTTATGAGAGAAAGAATTAAGGAAAATGAAGAACTCGGCAGAAAGAAACCCCTGAAGCTGAATACGGCGATCATTATTATATACAATACATATCCAGCTGTAGCCTGTAGTTCTATATAAATAGATTTATATATAAATATATGTACGTGCATATATATATATATATGTTCATATATATATGAGGACATATATATATACCTATCGCCGTAGTTTAGGAGGACTTCTATATATATATACTGATCGCGGGTGGTTTATAGGGACTTCTATTTATATATATATATATATATATATATATATATACCGAACGCAAGTGGCTTTTGAGGACTTGTCCTCGGAACCACTGTTCCATACAAACAATATAAAATTATAGGATCCCGTAACAATCCGTAGTTTAAAACAGAGTTATTGAAAAGAGTTATTGACAAGAGTTATTGACAAGAGTTATTGAAAAGAGTTATTGAAAAGAGTTATTGAAAAGAGTTATGGAAAAGAGTTATTGAAAACGATTATTGAAAAGAGTTATTGAAAATAGTTATTGAAAAGAGTTATTGAAAAGAGTTATTGAAAATAGTTATGGAAAAGAGTTATTGAAAACGATTATTGAAAAGAGTTATTGAAAATAGTTATTGAAAAGAGTTATTGAAAAGAGTTATTGAAAAGAGTTATGGAAAAGAGTTATTGAAAACGATTATTGAAAAGAGTTATTGAAATTAGTTATTGAAAAGAGTTATTGAAAATAGTTATTGAAAAGAGTTATTGAAAATAGTTATTGAAAAGAGTTATTGAAATTAGTTATTGAAAAGAGTTATTGAAAAGACTTATTGAAAAGAGTTATTGAAAACGATTATTGAAAAGAGTTATTGAAATGAGTTATTGAAATGAGTTATTGAGAAAAGTTATTGAAATGAGTTATTGAAAAGAGTTATTGAAATGAGTTATTGAAAGAGTTATTGAAAAGAGTTATTGAAAAGAGTTATTGAAAAGAGTTATTGAAAAGTTATTGAAAAGAGTTATGGAAAAGAGTTATTGAAAACGATTATTGAAAAGAGTTATTGAAATTAGTTATTGAAAAGAGTTATTGAAAATAGTTCTTGAAAAGAGTTATTGAAAATAGTTATTGAAAAGAGTTATTGAAAAGAGTTATTGAAAATAGTTATTGAAAAGAGTTATTGAAATTAGTTATTGAAAAGAGTTATTGAAAAGACTTATTGAAAAGAGTTATTGAAAACGATTATTGAAAAGAGTTATTGAAAATAGTTATTGAAAATAGTTATTGAAAACAGTTATTGAAAATAGTTATTGAAAAGAGTTATTGAAAAGAGTTATTGAAAATAGTTATTGAAAAGAGTTATTGAAATTAGTTATTGAAAAGAGTTATTGAAAATAGTTATTGAAAAGAGTTACTGAAAAGAGTTATTGAAAATAGTTATTGAAATGAGTTATTGAAATGAGTTATTGAAAAAGTTATTGAAATGAGTTATTGAAAAGAGTTATTGAAAAGAGTTATTGAAATGAGTTATTGAAAAAGTTATTGAAAAGAGTTATTGAAAAGAGTTATTGAAAAGAGTTATTGAAATGAGTTATTGAAAAGAGTTATTGAAAAGAGTTATTGTTATTTAAAAGAGTTATTGAAAAGAGTTATTGTTATTGAAAAGATTTATTGAAAAAAGTTATTGAAATGAGTTATTGAAAAGAGTTATTGAAAAGAGTTATTGAAAACGATTATTGAAAAGAGTTATTGAAAATAGTTATTGAAAAGAGTTATTGAAAAGAGTTATTGAAAAGAGTTATGGAAAAGAGTTATTGAAAACGATTATTGAAAAGAGTTTTTGAAATTAGTTATTGAAAAGAGTTATTGAAAATAGTTATTGAAAAGAGTTATTGAAAATAGTTATTGAAAAGAGTTATTGAAATTAGTTACTGAAAAGAGTTATTGAAAAGAGTTATTGAAAAGAGTTATTGAAAAGAGTTATTGAAATTAGTTATTGAAAAGAGTTATTGAAAATAGTTATGGAAAAGAGTTATTGAAAAGAGTTATTGAAAAGAGTTATTGAAATTAGTTATTGAAAAGAGTTATTGAAAATAGTTATTGAAAAGAGTTATTGAAAATAGTTATTGAAATGAGTTATTGAAATGAGTTATTGAAAAAGTTATTGAAATGAGTTATTGAAAAGAGTTATTGAAAAGAGTTATTGAAAAGAGTTATTGAAAAGAGTTATTGAAAAGAGTTATTGAAAAGAGTTATTGAAAAGAGTTATTGAAAATAGTTATTGAAAATAGTTATTGAAAAGAGTTATTGAAAATAGTTATTGAAAAGAGTTATTGAAAAGAGTTATTGAAAATAGTTATTGAAAAGAGTTATTGAAAAGAGTTATTGAAAAGAGTTATTGAAAAGAGTTATTGAAAAGAGTTATTGAAAAGAGTTATTGAAAAGAGTTATGGAAAAGAGTTATTGAAAACGAGTTATTGAAAAGAGTTATTGAAAATAGTTATTGAAAAGAGTTATTGAAAAGAGTTATTGAAAAGAGTTATTGAAAAGAGTTATTGAAAACGAGTTATTGAAAAGAGTTATTGAAAAGAGTTATTGAAAATAGTTATTGAAAAGAGTTATTGAAAATAGTTATTGAAAAGAGTTATTGAAAAGAGTTATTGAAAAGAGTTATTGAAAATAGTTATTGAAAAGAGTTATTGAAAAGAGTTATTGAAAAGAGTTATTGAAAAGAGTTATTGAAAAGAGTTATTGAAATGAGTTATTGAAAAAGTTATTGAAATGAGTTATTGAAAAGAGTTATTGAAAAGAGTTATTGAAAAGAGTTATTGAAAAGAGTTATTGAAAAGAGTTATTGAAAAGAGTTATTGAAAAGAGTTATTGAAAAGAGTTATTGAAAAGAGTTATTGAAAAGAGTTATTGAAAAGAGTTATTGAAAAGAGTTATTGAAAATAGTTATTGAAAAGAGTTATTGAAAATAGTTATTGAAAAGAGTTATTGAAAAGAGTTATTGAAAAGAGTTATTGAAAAGAGTTATTGAAAATAGTTATTGAAAAGAGTTATTGAAAAGATTGAAAAGAGTTATTGAAAAGAGTTATTGAAAAGAGTTATTGAAAAGAGTTATTGAAAAGAGTTATTGAAAAGAGTTATTGAAAATAGTTATTGAAAAGAGTTATTGAAAAGAGTTATTGAAAATAGTTATTGAAAAGAGTTATTGAAAAGAGTTATTGAAAAGAGTTATTGAAAAGAGTTATTGAAAAGAGTTATTGAAAAGAGTTATTGAAAAGAGTTATTGAAAAGAGTTATTGAAAAGAGTTATTGAAAAGAGTTATTGAAAAGAGTTATTGAAAAGAGTTATTGAAAAGAGTTATTGAAAAGAGTTATTGAAAAGAGTTATTGAAAATAGTTATTGAAAAGAGTTATTGAAAAGAGTTATTGAAAAGAGTTATTGAAAATAGTTATTGAAAAGAGTTATTGAAAATAGTTATTGAAAAGAGTTATTGAAATGAGTTATTGAAATGAGTTATTGAAAAAGAGTTATTGAAAAGAGTTATTGAAATTAGTTATTGAAAAGAGTTATTGAAAAGAGTTATTGAAATGAGTTATTGAAAAGAGTTATTGAAAAAAGAGTTATTGAAAACGATTATTCAAAAGAGTTATTGAAAATAGTTATTGAAAAGAGTTATTGAAAATAGTTATTGAAAAGAGTTACTGAAAAGAGTTATTGAAAATAGTTATTGAAATGAGTTATTGAAATGAGTTATTGAAAAAAGTTATTGAAATGAGTTATTGAAAAGAGTTATTGAAAAGAGTTATTGAAATGAGTTATTGAAAAAGTTATTGAAAAGAGTTATTGAAAAGAGTTATTGAAAAGAGTTATTGAAATGAGTTATTGAAAAGAGTTATTGAAAAGAGTTATTGTTATGTTAAAAAAGAGTTATTGAAAAAAGAAAATTGTTATTGAAAAGATTTATTGAAAAAGTTATTGAAATGAGTTATTGAAAAGAGTTATTGAAAAGAGTTATTGAAAACGAGTTATTGAAAAGAGTTATTGAAAATAGTTATTGAAAAGAGTTATTGAAAAGAGTTATTGAAAAGAGTTATGGAAAAGAGTTATTGAAAAGATTATTGAAAAGAGTTATTGAAAAGAGTTATTGAAAAGAGTTATTGAAAATAGTTATTGAAAAGAGTTATTGAAAATAGTTATTGAAAAGAGTTATTGAAATTAGTTACTGAAAAGAGTTATTGAAAATAGTTATTGAAAAGAGTTATTGAAAAGAGTTATTGAAAAGAGTTATTGAAATTAGTTATTGAAAAGAGTTATTGAAAATAGTTATTGAAAAGAGTTATTGAAAAGAGTTATTGAAAAGAGTTATTGAAATTAGTTATTGAAAAGAGTTATTGAAAATAGTTATTGAAAAGAGTTATTGAAAATAGTTATTGAAATGAGTTATTGAAATGAGTTATTGAAAAGAGTTATTGAAATGAGTTATTGAAAAGAGTTATTGAAATGAGTTATTGAAAAGAGTTATTGAAAAGAGTTATTGAAAAGAGTTATTGAAAAGAGTTATTGAAAAGAGTTATTGAAAATAGTTATTGAAAATAGTTATTGAAAAGAGTTATTGAAAATAGTTATTGAAAAGAGTTATTGAAAAGAGTTATTGAAAATAGTTATTGAAAAGAGTTATTGAAATTAGTTATTGAAAAGAATTATTGAAAAGAGTTATTGACAAGAGTTATTGAAAAGAGTTATTGAAAAGAGTTATTGAAAAGAGTTATTGAAAACGATTATTGAAAAGAGTTATTGAAAATAGTTTATTGAAAAGAGTTATTGAAAAGAGTTATTGAAAAGAGTTATTGAAAAGAGTTATGGAAAAGAGTTATTGAAAAGAGTTATTGAAAAGAGTTATTGAAATTAGTTATTGAAAATAGTTATTGAAAATAGTTATTGAAAATAGTTATTGAAAAGAGTTATTGAAAATAGTTATTGAAAAGAGTTATTGAAAATAGTTATTGAAAAGAGTTATTGAAAAGAGTTATTGAAAAGAGTTATTGAAAATAGTTATTGAAATGAGTTATTGAAATGAGTTATTGAAAAGAGTTATTGAAATGAGTTATTGAAAAGAGTTATTGAAAAGAGTTATTGAAAAGAGTTATTGAAAAGAGTTATTGAAAAGAGTTATTGAAAAGAGTTATTGAAAAGAGTTATTGAAAAGAGTTATTGAAAAGAGTTATTGAAAAGAGTTATTGAAAAGAGTTATTGAAAAGAGTTATTGAAAAGAGTTATTGAAAAGAGTTATTGAAAATAGTTATTGAAAAGAGTTATTGAAAAGAGTTATTGAAAAGAGTTATTGAAAAGAGTTATTGAAAAGAGTTATTGAAAAGAGTTATTGAAAAGAGTTATTGAAAAGAGTTATTGAAAAGAGTTATTGAAAAGAGTTATTGAAAAGAGTTATTGAAAAGAGTTATTGAAAAGAGTTATTGAAAAGAGTTATTGAAAAGAGTTATTGAAAATAGTTATTGAAAAGAGTTATTGAAAAGTTATTGAAATGAGTTATTGAAAAGAGTTATTGAAAAGAGTTATTGAAATTAGTTATTGAAAAGAGTTATTGAAAAGAGTTATTGAAATGAGTTATTGAAAAGAGTTATTGAAAAGAGTTATTGAAAAGAGTTATTGAAAAGAGTTATTGAAAAGAGTTATTGAAAAAGGAGTTATTGAAAAGAGTTATTGAAAAGAGTTATTGAAAAGAGTTATTGAAAACGTTATTGAAAAGAGTTATTGAAAAGAGTTATTGAAAAGAGTTATTGAAAAGAGTTATTGAAAAGAGTTATTGAAAAGAGTTATTGAAAAGAGTTATTGAAAAGAGTTATTGAAAATAGTTATTGAAAAGAGTTATTGAAATGAGTTATTGAAAAGAGTTATTGAAAAGAGTTATTGAAAAGAGTTATTGAAAAGAGTTATTATTGAAAAGAGTTATTGAAAAGAGTTATTGAAAATAGTTATTGAAAAGAGTTATTGAAAAGAGTTATTGAAAAGAGTTATTGAAAAGAGTTATTGAAAAGAGTTATTGAAAAGAGTTATTGAAAATAGTTATTGAAATGAGTTATTGAAATGAGTTATTGAAAAGAGTTATTGAAAAGAGTTATTGAAAAGAGTTATTGAAAAGAGTTATTGAAAAGAGTTATTGAAAAGAGTTATTGAAAAGAGTTATTGAAAAGAGTTATTGAAAAGAGTTATTGAAAAGAGTTATTGAAAATAGTTATTGAAAAGAGTTATTGAAAAGAGTTATTGAAAAGAGTTATGGAAAAGAGTTATTGAAAACGAGTTATTGAAAAGAGTTATTGAAATTAGTTATTGAAAAGAGTTATTGAAATTAGTTATTGAAAAGAGTTAATTGAAAAGACTTATTGAAAAGAGTTATTGAAAACGATTATTGAAAAGAGTTATTGAAATTAGTTATTGAAAATAGTTATTGAAAACAGTTATTGAAAATAGTTATTGAAAAGAGTTATTGAAAAGAGTTATTGAAAATAGTTATTGAAATTAGTTATTGAAAAGAGTTATTAAAAATAGTTATTGAAAAGAGTTGCTGAAAAGAGTTATTGAAAATAGTTATTGAAATGAGTTATTGAAATGAGTTATTGAAAAGAGTTATTGAAATGAGTTATTGAAAAGAGTTATTGAAAAGAGTTATTGAAATGAGTTATTGAAAAAGTTATTGAAAAGAGTTATTGAAAAGAGTTAATGAAAAGAGTTATTGAAATGAGTTATTGAAAAGAGTTATTGAAAAGAGTTATTGTTATTTAAAAGAGTTATTGAAAAGAGTTATTGTTATTGAAAAGATTTATTGAAAAAGTTATTGAAAAGAGTTATTGAAAAGAGTTATTGAAAATAGTTATTGAAAAGAGTTATTGAAATTAGTTACTGAAAAGAGTTATTGAAAATAGTTATTGAAAAGAGTTATTGAAAAGAGTTATTGAAAAGAGTTATTGAAATTAGTTATTGAAAAGAGTTATTGAAAATAGTTATGGAAAAGAGTTATTGAAATTAGTTATTGAAAAGAGTTATTGACAAGAGTTATTGACAAGAGTTATTGAAAAGAGTTATTGAAAAGAGTTATGGAAAAGAGTTATTGAAAACGATTATTGAAAAGAGTTATTGAAAATAGTTATTGAAAAGAGTTATTGAAAAGAGTTATTGAAAAGAGTTTTTGAAAAGAGTTATGGAAAAGAGTTATTGAAAACGATTATTGAAAAAAGTTATTGAAATTAGTTATTGAAAATAGTTATTGAAAAGAGTTATTGAAAATAGTTATTGAAAAGAGTTATTGAAATTAGTTATTGAAAAGAGTTATTGAAAATAGTTATTGAAAAGAGTTATTGAAAAGAGTTATTGAAAAGAGTTATTGAAAATAGTTATTGAAATGAGTTATTGAAATGAGTTATTGAAAAGAGTTATTGAAATGAGTTATTGAAAAGAGTTATTGAAAAGAGTTATTGAAAAGAGTTATTGAAAAGAGTTATTGAAAAGAGTTATTGAAAAGAGTTATTGAAAAAGTTATTGAAAAGAGTTATTGAAAAGGGTTATTGAAAAGAGTTATTGAAAAGAGTTATTGAAAAAGTTATTGAAAAGAGTTATGGAAAAGAGTTATTGAAAACGATTATTGAAAAGAGTTATTGAAATTAGTTATTGAAAAGAGTTATTGAAAATAGTCCTTGAAAAGAGTTATTGAAAATAGTTATTGAAAAGAGTTATTGAAAAGAGTTATTGAAAATAGTTATTGAAAAGAGTTATTGAAATTAGTTATTGAAAAGAGTTATTGAAAATAGTTATTGAAAATAGTTATTGAAAAGAGTTATTGAAAATAGTTATTGAAAAAGTTATTGAAAAGAGTTATTGAAAATAGTTATTGAAAAGAGTTATTGAAATGAGTTATTGAAAAGCGTTATTGAAAAGAGTTATTGATAAGAGTTATTGAAAAGAGTTATTGAAAAGGGTTATTGAAAAGAGTTATTGAAAATGTTATTGAAAAGAGTTATTGAAAAGAGTTATTGAAAAGAGTTATTATTTTTATTGAAAGAGTTGTTATTGAAATGAGTTATTGAAAAGAGTTATTGAAAAGAGTTATTGAAATGAGTTATTGAAAAGAATTATTGACAAGTGTTATTGACAAGTGTTATTGACAAGTGTTATTGAAAATAGTTATTTAAAACAATATCCAAGCAAAATTTGTTTGGATATTATTTTCAATTCTACATTTAGAAACCTCTATGAAAAATACCCATGTTTTAAATTTCCTGTTTGCATTTTCAAGCTCTTGCTAATGAATTTAACACTGGCCATTATGTTTGCTCCCTTCTGCAAAAATATCTGTGTGCGCCCATGACATAACCTCGACCCTAGTTGTGCATGGACTGTTTGTATTCTCTATTCGGAGGGAAATGTCTTGGTAAATGCTGCCTTTTTTCGCCTGGACAGATTTGCATCCGAGGTCGAAGCGTCTGCATGGGTTATCTTCACAACGCAGCGGAGACGAGGGCAGCCTTCGACAGTGAAGGATGGCTGCACTCCGGTGACACTGCCCGTAAAGACACCGATGGCTTCATCTTTATCACCGGTCGACTCAAAGGTTCGTGCAGTTCATGTCTTTCGTGATTCACGGTTATCGCAAAGCTTCATTGTTCTTCAAACAATAAGTGTTTGTCGCCATAGGCTGCATGCCTCTCCATCTCACGAACTGATCTTCTGGATATTGCACGGGTTGGCTTTGGTGCGCCATTGGTTGATGCCTTGTGCAATAGACACCGGTGCAATAACAGTTACTAAATTACAATTACATATTTTCTCATTTTGTCTGCTCTCTCTCTCTAGCAAAGGACTCTGATCTTCCTTGACCATCTCTCTAGACGACCCTTCTGACGTGACGCATAATTCGTGAATAAGCTGGTGCCCTGCACTTTGCTTCAGGGTAGCGCTTCAGAGATTTTGAGTTTACGATTAAGGGCGCATGGCAATAGACACATGGTTGACCGGGGTAGGGGAGGGACGCTAGTCCACCGTAGGCAGATGAGTACCAGCCACTTCGTTAAACAAGGGAAAATGGCTGGGGGCCAAGTGGAGTGTATGCGTAGACATTGACAGACAGATGACATGCTTACGCAGAACTAGGACATCATCTAGGGAGGGGAAGGTGGAGGTGACGGGATGAGGCAGAGGGAGAGAGAGGTGGAGGTACGTTATGAAGGTCATTTCAACCGTCTTAGGACGGGCAGATGTCTAGTAATAATAATAATTGTAATCCTATTATATTGCTATTGTTGTTATTGGCATTATTATTGCTATTATTATTATTAATTAATGCTTCATGCATTACAAAAGCCTTGTTACACAGTTCAAATTTCGTTTAATGGGATGTTCTTTGTGTAAAATGTTAAGAACTGCTGATAACAGCCGGTGGAGAGAACGTGGCTCCCATTCCCATAGAAATGGCTGTCAAGGACCAACTGCCTTGCATCAGCAACTGTGTCGTCATTGGAGATCAACGCAAGTTCCTCTCACTGCTGATGACATTTAAGGTGATATCTTCATCTGGTATTTTGTTCGGTATATTCGCTAGGTGGCCACTTAGTTTTCTTGATACAATGCTAAGCTTCTAACAAATCAAGTCAGTCTATTACTCGCTTGGGCAACTGTCCGTGAAATGCGATGCCAACCAGCGCAGGCTCAGCCATCCATCCTGCAGTGGTTAGAAGTTGATTTGTGGACAAGGCTATTCAGAAGAGTTAGCCGCCAGCGACTGCAGAGCTCATTGACCATGAACAGTTCTAGTTTGAGGTATGAACTGAGAAATGACCTGGTTGAATTATGGTCCAATTAGGACTGATTATAAGTATTGTGGTTGGCCAGAGTCCACTGTCTTAAACTCTGACCATGTAGGGACCATTGGATGGGAATCAGAAGAATGGGTTATTGTTATTTTTTTTTCTGTGTTAATTGAGCGTCACTATCTATTAAAGACAGCACATCACTCCTTGGTCTTGCAGAGCAATTGTTTCGTAAAGTACTCAAAGTCAGAGTTTAAGACATTGAACTCTGGCAACCACAATACTTACAATCAGTCATAATTACCCTTACTTACCATTGTTCATCCAGGTCATTTTCACAACTCAAACTAGAACTGTTCATGGTCAGTTGGTTTTGCCGTTGCTGCCTGTCAGGATACTATATTATATTTTAGCACCTTCGTGAATTTCTTGTAAGGCGCTATATAAATGACCATATACATACATACATACATACATACTCTTTTAACTGTGCTTATTAGATATCTGTACACCATAGTGCGATTAGCAATTGGTTTATAATAAAGAATATATTTACTTGCTTGCTTACTTATTTTGGAACTCTCTTCCTTTTTCTGTCCAGTCCGTTCTGCACAGTTGCTGATATCAGTTCGTTCTCAACTTAAGACTTACCTCTTTCAAACTGCTTATTCACTATAAGCTATCTCTCTGTCTTCATGAACTGATCTTCTGGATATATTGACCGGATTACAGCTTGGTTTTGGTGCCTTAGACATCTAGAAGTTACTAATTACAATTTCAAGGTGATTGGTCAAACCAATTGACAACCATGTCGCACACAGAACGATATTAAATAAGGGTTATATTTTTATTTATTATAATTTTTATATATAACTGAATTGTAATGACCATTACTTTGTCTTTCATTAGACTGAGCCCAACCCAGAGACCCTTGAACCTTCGGATGTTCTGACACCCTCTGTCCTGGAATGGTGTCGTCGTCTGGGTTCCAATGCTACCACAGTTACCGAGATCCTTCTCCAGAGGAACGGCGCCATTTTGCAGGCAATTCAGGATGGAATCGACCGTGCCAACAAACAGGCCAAGTCACATGCTCAGCTCATACAGAAATGGCGTCTGCTGCCTCGCGACTTTGCTATATCTACTGGAGAACTGGGTGCGTTCAGGTTTCATACCGCCTTGTCTGTCTATTTTTCTGTCATTCTTTCTGTGTCTTTCTGTTTGTGTCTTTCTGTCTGCCTGTCTATCTCTCTGTCTGTGTCTATCCTTCTGCCTATCTTTGTATCTGTCAGCAGTCTTCCTGTTTGTGTGTTTGTCTATCTGTGAATGTCTCTATCCTTCTGTCTGTATCTGTCTGTCTTTCAGAGTCCTTCTGTCTGTCTGTCTGTGTGCCTCAGTCTGTCTTTCATTCTGTCCTTCTATCTGTCAGAGGTGAGCAGTTATGGATAGAGGTATGCAGCATATTCTACAAGTTAGCATGCTGGACAACACAGATGTCTGTAAGGTTCAAATCCCCAACAGGGCAAAATGATATCTCAAGGTTTCTGCTCCACAACTGAACTCAGTTATAATTGAGTGCATTGACCATAAACTGCTGGTGGGAAGAACAGACGGCGAGGGATAGGACTGGCCACCCACTCTCGTGTGCCGAGGCTAAGAAACTGAAGTTGCCGACACTTCATACATGTGGCTGCTTCAGGGCTAGCTTAAGGGAATGCTCTTCTTCTTCTACTTGCGACACTCTGGTTCTTACTTTGTAACAGGACCAACAATGAAACTAAGACGTCTCATCATCTGCAAGATGCACGGCGAAACTATCGAATCCATGTACACCGAGGCTGAAAACAAGCTCTAGCAGATCAGTTTTTGACAACTGGCCAATCGCTCGACTACGATACAGATCAAAGCGGCCGGCATTCAAGTACATGTATTGGGTCTCAGAAATTCGAACGACCTTAAGAAAAGGACCATTGTTATACAACAGTTTCATTCTCAAGTATTGGCTTAGTTGCAATTTGTTATCGAAGTACAATTCATTTTAGAAATGCTGTTTCTTTTGACGGGATTGCACAAGTTATCAGTTGCTGTTTGGTTCCAAATGTTGTGATGCAGTTGATATGGTTTTATGTTAAGGACTTGTTTTAAAATAAATTGTACTAGTTAAACTCTGGTCTTGCATTATATGCACAGAATGCCTTAAACCAATGCTTGAACGTATGAGAATGTCAGTCAGGTTTTCTTGTGTTAACAGTTCATTTAAGCCCGATTATATTCGATAGGTTCATAGTTGACGCTTCTCGAGGGGTCTGTAGGAAAGTACTTCTGTGCTTGTGTCATCAAACGTTTCAGACCCTGAAAAAGAAAAAAAATGAAATTAAAAAACATTTTAAAAATGCAGCCCCTCAGCAAATAAGTACCAGCACAATAAGATGAACAGTCCATTACACTAGCCTATTAGCAAGCTGATTTTCTTGTCCTGTCAACAATGTATGGTCAGTGTACTTGTAGCTCAGTTGGCTACATGGCGCAAATGGATCCAAAATCTTCAGTCAAATTTCTGGTGGGGATTTTACCCAGATCTGTTGCGTGACAGTCTAGCACATTAAGCACTAGACAGTTGCACACCCCGTGTATGATGAGAAGTAGTTTAAAAGGGTTTGTTGGATGCTGTATGCATGCAGACATTTTATGTTGCTGTCTCTGCTATGGTAAGTGGTGTCAACATTCATGGAGAACAAAAGTTCACCTGTCAGCAAACTGTGCTCATATAGCTAGAAAAATAACCACAGACTGTGGGCCCTCACATACACATAGAACCCAACCAATAGAGTCCCATGCTGTAGTTGAGTCTACACCTCAGGAAAATGATCCTTCGACAAACATGACTTATACACAAGGCATAAATCAATTATGCACATGACGCGTGTAAAACTGCATTACTTTGACCAATTTTAAGATAATCTGGGGTCAAGGCAAATCAAAGTGTATTTAGACCACATAGCAATGCTGTACACTGTCCACAGACTGGTCAGGAGCTGAGAAAAAAATTACCACATAATTACAGACCAATATACATGAGGCGATTCGAATTTGCTTGGATGACAGGTGTACATGTGGTGAACACGTCTGGTGATTTGACATTGCATGTCAAAGCAAACAGGTGTGTACACCAGACCATCTCAGAATTTTGCAAGAGCTTACAACCTAAACCAGCTACCACAAACAAAATGAAGACGCAAAAAATTTCATTTAATTATCTGTAAATATGACCAAGCAGTTATTATCTTAAACTACTTATGAACGTGGAATGCCACAAAACAAGCAAATGATTCACTATCTGAAGATAATACAGTACAATCAGAAATTCCTTTGATGCATGGTAATAAAAATGTATAAATTTGATTGAAAGTCTAGATGGTAAGGTGTACTGTCATTGGTACACTGGTTGATTTGATGTGGAATGACCCAGGAGAGAAACACAGAGCTACAAAGAGAGACAGAGACAGAGAAATACAAACACAGATGAAGAAGTATGAGACAGCTATTAATAAGAGATGAACCATTCCACTTACCTGAATATATTTCCTCTGCGTCTCGTCGTTCAGCACGTGTGCGACATTCTTTGCGAAGATCTTTTCACGACCGGTTCGAGCATGGATACCAACCATAGTCACACCAATTGGCCACGGGGCGTTTCCAATTGCCATCTCTAGGTACGCTTCATTGGCCTGAAAGACCAAAAACCGAGCATTATCATTTGCGCTGACAGTAGACAGAATTTTTTGTAATGCTTGCTACCGACGGTGCAATAGAAATTGTAATTACAATTACAATTACAAATACCACATAACTACAGACCAGTCTAAATGAGGAGTTTCGAATTTGCAGTGACCTAGATTTTTGAACTCTCTCCCAGTATCTGTACGTTTTGCTCAATATCTCTCTTCCAGTTCTCAAACTAAGACCTTTTTCAAATGGCTGATTCACCCACCATAGGCTACCTATCTTGTTTTAGTGGCCTGATCTGGATGTTGACTTGACAATGGCTTAATGTAGTATAAATGTAATTCTAAGAAAGGAGGCAGTATGGTGCTATGGCAGAAATCAACCCTGATGCCTACAATAAGACCTGGATGGGGAATCCATCAGTTGGGCTCTGCATACCTAGGAGCTCACCAGTTATCAAGTTATCTGAACACCATTCACGTGTTGATGAACTTTTTGTTCTTAATGACATTACCATCATTCAGGTGGTAAATGATGATTGAGGCAGGTAACACTTTGTGACATACTCAAAAGGTGTTGTAGTGTGTAGAAGCATGCATACATTTCCGATAATTAATTATCACCATGTACCTTTCATTGACTTACAAAGGATGAGTATCATGCATATTCTTGACCAGATTAAACATCGAACAGCAGAGCACTTACTTTGAGATAGTCACGCTTGAGAAGGTGCTTGACGATGTCGATGAGGCAGCCAAGAATATCAACCGATACATCCTACAGCAGAACATTACAAAGGGTTACGATTTAACAGCATTACCACAATCTGTAAAGGTTAAGCTGCTCCTTATTTTTAAATTACTACCTAAAAAATAATTGGCCAATATGTGCAAGTATGTAATGTAACAAATATTTTATATAGCGTATTTTAAAAAGCACTGCTTGTACGGTTGTCTAACCGATCTAAACTTGAGGTAACCAGAAAACGTGTGGCACTGACTCAGTTGAAATAGGCCTTCTATGTAAAGGTTGTACCAAAGGAAAAGCCTAATACACAAGAAGACCTGATGACCTCGAATTGATGTGCGAAACTTGCAAATCTTTGCAGTGACTATGTATGTAACAATTTCATACCACTTGAATTACGTCTTCTTGGCCTTTTACTCATCTCTAAAAACCGGTCTTTTCAGTTGCAGCTCGGCCGGGGCACCTCTGCGTAGGTATCTTGAAGGGGTGCTATATCAAGTTTACATTGATTGATTGATTGCTTGTATTGCACTGGAAAAAGACGACATACATGTTGTTTCAACTTTCTGAAGAGAGGTTTCATGTAGGAGACGGTCTGCATGTGAGTGGCGCTCACTACTCGGCCTTTCATGCTCTGCTTCACGTCTTCTGGACGCTGATTCAACTCATCTCCCCACAAGTTCAACACCAGCTACAAATCACACACAGATTTTCATAGAGCGAGCGTACGAAAAAGTTGTCTGTGAAATTTATCAAGAGAAAATTCCATCGTTATTATAACTAAAGTTTGGACAGCTCAAGTCTTTGAGTCACATTTTGTCAGAAAAGAAAAATGTAGGAGCCTGTAGGCAAAGGAAGAGTATGGTAAGGAAGAGAAGAGCAGTCCATTGAGCTATCCTGAGAGGCAGCTATATGACGTGTCAGCTTATTTCAGCCTGCTGGAAATTTTCTTTGTTCTTACACATAAAGAAATTATGCTGCTGAAGCTATAATTTGAGTGTGTGAAACCTTTGAAAGCAACTATATACACAAGACACACATACATACACCTATATACATACATCAATACATACAGAAACATACATAGAACAATACACACACACACACATACATACATACATACATACATACATACCTTGAGGAACCTGAGGATGATTTCGCAATCCGTGTCACTCCCTTCTCCGAGCTTCTCACCCATTGTCTGAAAGCAGATCCAGTTTGTTAACAACGAACTCACAACAGAAAAAACCTGACCTCATTCAATCGAACGACCTCTAAGGCGCTAGCATTATCATAAAGGCACAAGGCTTCAATCGATAACATTTAAGTTGAAACATAAATCTAATCTAGCCTAATGCCACTTACAGATCAGCTGCTTTAAAGCTAATAACAAAAAAAGAAAAACTGAGTTCAAACATTAACAAACGAGCAACATCACAAATTCAGATAAACTGCAAGCTTTTAAATTTCCATGCTGCCAGAATCAGTGACCAAAAGATAGTATTGTCACCTGTAACTTCTATGGTGCCAGTGTCAAATGCACAAGACTTCAACTTATGGCAAACCAAAACCATACAAGGTCATTAATTACTCGATCATGCCCTCCACTCTCCAAACTGTCTTCTAGTCTTGTGCCATCGTTGCTCAATAGTGTAGTGGCTAACATGCTGGACTGTCTGTCACCCAAGAGGTTAGGGGTTCAAATCCCCCCAGGGTAGAAATTTGGTTCGAGATTTCTGCTCAACCTGCACCAACTCAGCTATGATGTGTACACTGACCATACACTGTTGGTGGGAAGATGAGACAGCGAGGGAGAGGATTGGCCATCCGCTCTCATATGCCGAGGCTAAGAAAATGAAGTCACTAACACTTCATACCCATGACAGCTTCTTAGGTTAGCTTAGCTCTTCTTCTTCTAATTACTCACCAAAATGTCTTCGTATTTTGTGCCATCGGTGCGTATCGTGACGTCGGTAACGCGTCCGTGATCCGTTTTCAGAACCTCGTGAAGGAATTCCTCCTCGACTTTATCAAGAGCGTCGCGAAAATCGTTCTTAAAGCCCTAGAAAAAAAGAATCATCAATGTCAATATCTCACATAATTATAATCGCAACTGTAGTTCTCCCATAGCATTGCCCTCCTCGCTTATCCAGGCTTTGGACTGGCACTGAATGATGCAGGCAGTGCCAGAGTTTTCGCTCATAGGGAGGTAATTTTTGTTTAAAGAAGCCATGTCATAACTATAATGGTTAGCATCACCCAGTGCTATTTCAGCTCAGAAAATCATTTTTATTTTGAACAGTCTTTTTTAGTTCAGTATCAATCACTTCAGTTTAGTTTTATTTCTGATAATCATTTCAGTTGCACTTTACTTTATTCATTAAATCATTTTAATTCTAGTTTTAATTTTGAAGAAGTAAATTAGCATAAAACAAAGAAATTGCTTTACATCAGCTTTATCATTAGCTTCTTCATATACTAAGTATTCTCATACAATACTTTCACGTTTTCTACCGGATAAAAGCTTCACAGGATTCATTATTAATAATTTAAAAGGCCTACTATTTAATTCATTCTTAAACTGTGCATCAAAAACAAAAGACAGAAAGTTGGGATCTCCAAAAATTCTAACAAAAAAGATACTTGTATTTTCTATAGTTTTCGTTCAAGATTTCAAGATCATTCTCGTTTTTATTTCGTTCTGCGTCAATTCTGTTTCATTTTTACTTAGTTTTAGCTCACAATTTCTGTCTAGTTTTCGTTTTCGTTAGCTTCGTTCACGAAAATTACACTGGTGTCACCCTTCTCCTTCCTCCAGACTTTGGACTGGCACCAGTCTGGATTGATGCTATTGCACAAAAGGGTGTCACCCTCCTCCTCTGTCCAGGCTGTGGACTGGCAGAAGCATGGATTAATGCTAGTGCACAGAAGGTCTCTCGAAAGGAAGACATGTCCCGCTACAAACTGAGTAACATGTCCAGAGCTACTGGTCAGAAAAAGAATCAGTTGACGTTTTATACAAATATCCGACTTTGTTACTTTCCGGCTCTTGCATCTCCAGTTTTTTCAGTCGTTGGAATGAGTCATAATCGGACTCATCAAAGAGTCGAATTGGCTCGCCTCTCTCTCTCAGCCTCCGTATGACCTGCAGAAACATTCAACATAACGAAACTCATCAAAATCAACTCAAGCAAATCAAGTTCACCTATTCACAAAAAATTATCAGTCGCTAGCTTCAAGCAGTCATAAATAAGATGACAATGCTTATATAAAAAACAATCTATTGTGGGACACAGAAGACGATTGTTAGAGCGCTCGACCTGTAACGCTGAGAGTACTGGTTCGATCCTCCTCCTCTGAGATGGTTAATATGTAGGGACATTTGAGCAAATCTATCACTCCCAAATGTTCAGCGTCATCAATTGGTGCTTCGTCATTAGATAGTGGCACTAGATAGTTCCAATTAGCAAATGCATAATAATAATAATGATAATAATACTAATAATAATAATAATAATAATATTAATAATAATGATAATAAATTAGAAATTTGCAGAGAAAACAGAGTCAAAATCTAACACCTTAATGCATGTGAGCAATAAATTCATCTGTGAACTTTCGTTACCTCTTTTCTGGAGAGAGGTATTTTCTTCTCATCTATTGCTTGGTTGCACAGTGAATCTTGGCTGCTCTCATCCGTCGCATTCAAACTGGAAATTATCTGTCGCAAAAAAACAAATTACTTCGGCATTTTTACATATACATATTTTGTGGGGCGCGGTGGTGTAGGGGTATGTTCGGTGCCTTGCAGCCGGACGGTTGCGGGTTCGAATCCACCTCCAGGGGGTATGTTTGGTGCCTTGCAGCTGGAGGGTTGTGGGCTCGAATCCACCTCAAGCCGCCAGCGTAGGGACCCTGGGCAAGTCCTTCACTCGCAATTGCTCATGCGCTTCGGCGTGAAACTCCAATTCCGTGTCCGCGCTGTGGTCGGGAGCGCTTCTGAGTAGAAATCTTGAAGGGGCGCTATATAAATATCTGAAATGAAATGAATGAAAAAAATATAAAAATTGGATTTTGAATTTTATGTTTGTTGCATAGGTTTAAGAGGACCTTTAATCAATCAATAATTTTTTTATCGATCTCAGAAAATTTAACATATCGAATTTTACATACAGGTTTACAGACAGGTACTTTACATACAAATTTTATAGGTTATGTACAACTAACTTGGATTCAACACACAGACTGCTTAAATAGAGCCGCCTATTGACACACGTTAAAGTGTGGATGGCAATCAATGTCTAAAATATGACACTATTCTATACATAATGGAAAACAAGGAAATTGAAACAGACTATGTACACCGCACATAAGACAAAATTGGAAACGAGAGTTCTAAATGCACAATGCGAACACACTATGCATATGAAATAAGTGTTAGACAAACCGTACATGAATGGAAACCAAAGTGAAAAGAAAATCGATATTAAATACATGTCCATTACAATGAGAACCTAGATAATGGAATATACGGTTTGATAATACCTTTAATTACCATTTACAGCAAACTTGGTGCATAATAATGGATCACCACAGTTCAATAATATTACAATTATGATTATGATCAAAATAACGAACACAGTTATAAGACAAGTGTAAAAAGTGTGAGCTGAGTGTATTTTGCATTAACTTTCAGCATATGATTACACTTTTACACATGACTAAATGTCTGACTCAATAATGTTAGATATATGATGTTTACAATCTGCTTACACTTTCAATTCCAATGCCATCAAGTTTTTGTCTTTTCTTTACATATTCTTCGGCCTCTCGCTTTGCAAGGTCCCCACGTTTAAAATATTTCTTGCTAGGGTCCTGCAAATATTACAAACAGATATTGAGGCCATTGATGAGAGGAGAATTTAAACAACACAATTTTTAGTGACACATACATGAAAATTTGTAAACAGTTTATAATCAAGAGATAAATTTTCTTCCAAAATAAGATGGTTTATTTGTTAAATTTAGGAGAGACTCTCTAAGATACACCTGATGTTTGTAAATGCTCTTATTCCAATCGAGAAACAGGAATATATCTCATAGCCTCTTTTTACTCAAAGCGCTATATAAATAGATAGATAAATACGCACCAACACACACTGGGTGTTTCTACCTTACAATCGATTACAATTATTTCAAATCGTTACCAATACGGCACTGTCTTCCAGTTTACGCTTATTCCGCTCGATTTCTTTCATCAGAATATCCATTTTCTAGTATCGCTGCTAAATACGAATTATTAATTCGTAATTCAACACAAATGGACTGAAATCTTTTATTATTGTTGTTTTCTGCGCTGAAGATGCGATGGACAGAACTTCCGCTTCCGCTGTCTTAAATAAGGATCAGGTCCATCGATCTCTATCGATAGAGGTATCGATTACCTCAAGCCCTATATAAATACTCTGGATAATCTAAGTTCAGTGGCAATTAAACTCGATTGTTTTTACTAATAACTTCTAAACCATTAACTTAAAATTTTTCTGAAAAGCTCTCATAAAGCTAAGAGATGTGAATCAGCTTATTGGCTCCACTGCTTATCACTCCACATGCTTCCCATTCCAAATGGAAGTCTCACTCCCAGGTTTGGGTAGGAATTCTTCAAGGGGTACTCTTGGAGAATTACTACCCAAACCCATCCCATCCTCAGCCTTTCTCCGTCTTCTCGTCCTCAACCAAGCCCGCCGTAAAAGCCGCTCTGCCTCGATCCTCTCTCTGGTCTCTATATAAGGCAACTGGACTTGTAACCCAACTGCACGGACATCACTCTCTGAACAACGACAACCCTATAGATAGGCCTACGGTGGATTTCTTGAAAAGGTGGGCTACATGTAATCGCAATGTCAACTCTTCCACAGCGCCCAAAACTAAGCAGCGGGACCCAAAATTATTAACAGAAGCTTGCTTTGTTCATCAAGGTTGTTTAGTTATCTGAAAGCAGCCTAATTTCAATATATAATTTTAATTGTATTGGTTTAGAGACTAGAAATGGGATGGATCACGGATTTCTTGAAAAGGTGGGCGCCATAATGCAAATCCTAAGGACTGTTTAATAAATGCTGGCAAAGAAAGATGCTTTAAAGACGTTCAGTAGTGTAGGAAAGCAGAATTTGTTAAATTCAGATGCTCATTCCATGCGTTACGTGTGAAATTAATATAAATTCTGGTGCCTTCGTGAAGAAATGTGGTATTTATGGTTATAAATTAACACGAACCTTCTTGATTATAAAATCTATAAAATTTGTTTTTGTAATATTTGAAGTACGGTAGAGGTTCAGTACAGGTCTAGCCTAGACCCCTAAGCCGTATTTTTTTAAAAATACAGCTGGCTGATCAAAAAATTCGGCTGATAGCCGGCTTAGCCACATTTACGCGTAAAACCAGAATTACGGCTGGAATTCGGCTAACCACAAACAAATTTGGCTTAAATATGGCTCAACATTCTTAAAACATAACGTACAGTACAGCATTCAAGTGTCAACTAAACATGAACATTTAAAAAATTACTTTATTTTGAAAAATAATATAAGTGCATGCACTGTTTTCCTCTGAAAGAGCAACATTTCTATTAGTGTATAATTGTCGTGGACAAACATGTCTTGTGCAGACAAAGTTGAAATTTGCTATTGACAATTAAACCCATAGACTCCATAATGGAAAACATGCAGTCCACTGGCACAGATGTGTCAGACGATGACAGGGAAGATGAGCAACTTGGCTCATTACTGGAAAGTGTCCAGACATTTGCACTTGGCATTACTTTCCCAGAATGGCAGCACATCATCACAGGTGAAGTTCCTTCATGTCACATAGCTAGCAATTTCAACAGCAACCTGCAACATCAAACCATATAAAGTCTATTAGCAGACACAAGTTTGATGACCGAATTAAAAATGGCTCTGTATGTCAACATGGACATACAGTCATAATTGAGTATAATTTACTGCAACAAAGAATAATAAACATAATCTCCAATTCTCCATATAGAACAATCTCAATCTGCAGCTCATTTTAAAGAAAAACCTACATAAGGCAGCTATTTTTTTACCTGACACCAGTAAAATGACTGTTATTAAAATAATATTACATAATTGTATTGTATTGTATTGTATTTAGAAATTTATAAAGCGCTTCTCACAGTAATACCCAATCAGAATATTAAAACTCTGAATTTATGGCAATCTTCATAGTGCTCAGCAAATTGGAAATTCATGTATCTGAACATGGTAATGTTCAATTTAACCCAGCCAAAATCAACATCGCCGCCAAACGGGCAAACACTTTGTAAAGCACAATTAGTAACCTGTAATTTGCTTAACCACAAATTTACATGAGCTTTAGAAGGTAGCGCTAAATAAGCACTTTATGTCCAAAATGCAAAATTCTTCACTGATTCTGATTGATCTGAGAGCGTTAACATCAGTAACAGTTTCGTACGTCATAATTCTTATGATTTTTACCTTTAGCCTTCCTGCTGATTCAAATCGTTTGCTCATGCTGAAATCGCATTTTTCTTCATAAGAAATTACTTCTGAAATTTAGTTAAATGACAGTTTATCCGTCGATACGAACATAAAAGGGCGATATTTCCGCTAGTTATTATAGAGCAGAGACGTATAATAACAGGATGGTAACTCTTCGACCCGACGACGTATTCCACATTTTATTAGCTAGACCTCTGGCGGTAAGAAATCGGCAAGACTTGTTTACGTACGCCGAAAATAAGCCTAGAAATATTCCGCGGCTAATTATTAAATAAATTTGGCGGCTGATGGCTGACGCCGAAATATTTTCGGCGGATTTTCGGCGCAACCAAAAATTTCGGCGATGGCGGCGGACGGCGGCGGCTTAGGGGTCTAGTCTAGCCTCCACATAACCGATGAAATTTACATCCTAGAGCACCGACTATGCTACCCGAAGCTTTAAATTTTAAAATCCTGAAGTAAATATAGACTCGTGAAACACAGACATTTGCTTGTATGGACTAACCAATATGCAAATTTAAATCAACATGCAAAACTAGTTAGAAAAATTTAAATAATCTAAAATACATTAACACAAATAATTTATTGTTGCTTTCGAATTTTTAGACATTCCTATGCTATTAGAATTTAAAATTATACGAGCTTTAACAAATTAACGGTCGGTTTATATCTCTATTCGGGGAGAATTTACGCCATTTTTCTGTCTTGACGCGCCCATCTACTGTCTATATGTCAGTGGCTTGTCTATTGTGGCAGAAATAAGAGAAGAAACTAATCGTCGAAAAACGTCCGTTTTTATTCGTTTTAATTCGTAAAACTCGACATTTGACCATCGTTTAAAGTCCTTAGAGATGTATTTTACTTTTCCGTCGAAACTGCCGTTTAGATGACGCTGAATAAAGTGAACGATGAAGTGTAGGCGAGATATTGCTGACAGTCGTCCAACGCTTCTTCTTCTTATATAGCGCTACAACATTCTCTTGATTTCTTTGCTTGCAGCCATTTCAAGGAAATAAAATCGACACAGATGTGATTTGATTTTATAATTGTAACAAAAATTGTTGGCCATCGTTCGGATTTGCATATCGTCTTAGTTTTGTGAAAGTCTGCAAACTATTTTGTAAAAGGTTGGTGACGACATTCTCTTTTATAATTTTTAAAAGCTAATATCTAGAAAATCGTGACCAATGAGACTGTCACTGTAACTTTTTCATCAGTAATAAAGTTGCAAATTTAATCTAGATGACTCCACAAAGTGGGAAGTAATTGTTGAGTGGCATTCTTCATATTTAGAGTAAAATTTCGAGTTTAATAGTAAGTGTTAACCTCGTGTTTGGATGGGTGTAATCAGATAAACTTTCAGTTAATTGTAGCCACCCATGTGTGCTGAGTCACTTCAGGATGTAACTGCAGTTGGCTGTAACCTGCTTTGAATTTATACATTAAAGAGTTTAAGTAGTTGTCGAATTGCTTTGCGACTAACTGGGACAGAGCAAGGCGGGGAAGGAGGAACAGCTGCCCATTGGGTGCAGATACAGATAGTGTGAAAATGAGGTCTGGAAAATAATTATGCTGGCGTGTTCGCGATGAGATTGTGGCAACAGGTTGGTTTACTATTGCGTTCCATAGATCCCTTCTCTGTTGTGGTATTAATGCGTTAAACGATGTTGCTGATAAAATGGATTCTTTTCAAGTTAGTTTAGATCTTTTGCAAGATCATTTAAGTACACAGATCGCTATTTAGAGATTTTTTCTATTACTTACCCAATCTTATGTCTTATCTTTTATCTAACGTAACTTTGTCTTACCGTACCTTACAACCATGGCTTCCTTATGTCGTAATCATGATGTTTAGTTTCTAGTCGAGATAATTAGGTCTGAATCACAGTTGTTAGTTTAAAATTAGCTTCCGTTGCATGTAGTCAGGGTTTGTTAGTGGTGTATAGAATGGATGGGTTTGTAGGGAAATATGCTTACCTTTGGGATTTTACCCATAGGGGTTTCAGTTGGTGGGGGTTTTTACCAGAAGGTCAAAACAAAACACGAGCTGTCCATCTTTCCCTGTGGGTAGTCATACTGCATACGGTTGATGGACTGAATGTATAGACGAGCTCAATAGGCAGTTCTAGCTATGCAATAGAAAATGTTAAGAACTGTACATGGAGAGTGGAAGATGTAAGTCTTCAGTTAGAGTGAGAGACAGTCTCTCGGTAGGAGAGTTGCGAACATGAGGATGTCGAGAGTTTCAGATGGAGGGACTGGCAACTGTGAATGAATGCCACTGAAAGACAATACCTCTACCAGGAACAGCATACTTTCCAGCAGATGCTGATCGAGTACAGGAGTGCCTTTCACAAAGCCTTGCTGCCTGTTGCGTTATTCTACTTAGAGGAAGCAGCATGTATTCAAGAAGACTTTTGAGTATAGAGTTGCAGTAATCGAGTTTTGTAACACTGTATTGGTGTTTTCTGCGATGTTCAATCCAGAGTAAGGGATCCTTTTAAGCGTGTAGGCCACAATCGCAGCTCTTGAACCAGACAGATGATGTTCTTGCTGCCGTTGGGTCTGGTATTCCCAGACATGACCGTCAAGTGAGTGTGGGTTTCACCTGTTTACAAATCACTTGTTTCGGTGTTTACAAGAGCTCGTAAGAAACTGGTTGAGCTCAAGAGGAAGAAGAAGAGCAGTCCCTGAGTGGCAGCCATTACTATGAAGTGTTTAAGCGACTTCATTTTCTCAGCCTTGGCTTATGAGGGTGGATGATAGAGAGTGACATCGGGAATTTTCCCACATGTGGTAAAGCTGTGGTAACCGCAGTAAATCATGGGGTAATGGGGACAACAAATGCGGTAATACCGCGGTAATGGGGTTTCCTGTCGCGGTAATGGGGAATGTGCTGGCGATAAAACCACGGTAATGGTAACTATTATATTTCTATAGTTTATTCAGCATAATTATAGACTATATAGTAAACAGTAACTTACTTCCTTAGTTACAGCTACTTACTTACTTAACTTAAAATTCCAGTTTCACTTCCATACCTTTTTCGATGCTAAAGGCTCATATCAGTTGTACTTCCTGTTTATGGAATTATTTTAAAATAAACTGTTCAAACAAAAAAGCAACCGAATTTGTTTTAAAAGTTATTGTAGTTCAACTAAAAGTGTTATCAGCTTGTCAATGTTGATGAATTAATTTTTAACGTAGTAGTCACATGTCATTTTTAGAGCTACAAGTACAATCTCAAATCAGTCCAGGGTGATGGTAAGAACGTGTGAACTGAAAAGGAGATTTTTTTATTTCCTGAAGCCTACTAGTCAGAAATAGTCAAAGTTAGGTTAATGCAAACTGTCAATAGGATAATCTGTTTTTTTTTGCATATGTTTGATTAATGCAATCAGCAATACAAATAGCTTTGTAAGCTAAAAATTGTAATTGGTGAAAACTTTTTTGCGGGGAATCCTGTGAGGATGGGGAGAAAACTGGAGATGAGGACGAACCATGCGGGGATGGAGCAGGATGAGGCAGACTTACTTGTTGCGAGGCAAGGATGGGGATGAAAATGTCTCCCCGCATCACTCTGTAGTGGGTGGCCAACCCCTCCCTTGTTGCCTGATCTTACCACCGACAGTGTATGGTCAGTTTACTTGTTATAGCTGAATTGGCTAGGGGGGGGGCACAGTTGAATCTTTTTGGTCACCAGTCTAGGATCACAGGCATAGCTACATTGAGGCACGAGGATGCAATTGCCTCTTTTTGCTTTTTATATATACTGGGACTTCTATTGACCAATGACTGCAATGACCAGGATTTTGCCAATGGTCTGTGAAGTTGCCTCCTCTTGAATTTAAGTCTCGTTACGTGACTGTCTAGGATGTAATGGGGTCTTGTGGAAATGAATCATCTTAATACTGGAGCTTGTGTTAACATGGCCTACAACCCTCTGCACACAGTAGATATGAATGGTAGGTAGTAAGCTACAGTAGTTAATTAGTAACTTCTACCATGCCAGTGTCTACCAATGGCACACCAAAATCAAACCGTAACGAAGTCAATATCCAGAAGGCAAGTTCACTAAGACAGAGAAGCAGCCTATGGTGGATGAGCAGTTTGAAAAGTGAAAGTCAAGTTAAAAAGCAAAGGACGAAAGTGACTTAGCAGAGTGCACAGATACAGGGAGAAAGTTCCAAAACCTAGTTCCAGCAACAGGCCCTTAGCCAGAAATAAGGAGTAGGACATGCAAAGCATTCGAACTTCGAAGTCGTGACTGCCTGATGATGTGAGCGTACGAAGTCGCAAACTATTGAAGCTGTGACCGCATGAGCCCGATGGCAATGCCTCTGCCCTATGCTGAATTCGACCTATGGGTTTTGATCACATGTGTAACAGTTTTGCTTTACTTACAATGATACAAACAACAATCCGTTAACTTCAGATGAAGAGAGGAATGGATTATACATTATATCACATTTAACACAAACTATTTTTTCAATAATGATGAACTGTGTTTTTTTTATAAAAAAATGTCCAATCACGTCCATGCACAAGTTACTTACGCTCGTCTTAAATGATTTAAACCCATCCAAAGGGTGAGTGTCTGGTTGAGGGTCTGTCCAGCAACTGAAAAAGCTCATTCACCAAGAATAGTTGTTGATTTAGATATGACCAGAGAAAGATAACCAGGTGACCTTGTTCAATAACGATAAGTCTGAAGAATGTGGACTGATATTAAGTGTTGCGGTTGACCAGCATTCAGTGTGTTATAAGTTATGAGCTCCGTTTGACAGAAATCCTTTCCTGACAGGAAGCCAGTGCAAAGGTTTAATCAGAGGGGTTTGATGTTCGTATTATGCCATGTTTGTTATGGCTCTAGCAAAAACAGTTCTGCACTCTTTGGAGTTCCAGTGCGCACTTTTGATTTACTGATACTGTGGTTGGCCAGCATTCATTGCTTACAGACATCTGTTGTCTAGAACTGCAACACAGTTAGTGTGGCTTAGGACTGATGTCTGGGAATATCAGAAACTCCCTTAGACGTTAACTCTTCTACCGTAGTCAGTTATCTGAGCTGTTTGCTAACAGATTTTCTGTTCTTAGAGACAATTAACATCATGTAGGCTAGTACAGAGAGCACCTTTGATTAATCTCCCAGAGTGACACTATAATAAATTTTCTTAATAAATAAATGTGGATTATGTGGTTTAAAAGAACACTTTTAACTTGGTTACACCGATAAGAGCCGGTTTGTTTTTGATTTATGTATTTCTCGATTTCCGTCGTCGACGCCCATAGCTTTCTGAGCTCCTTGCCAGCTCTCCTGGTTCCATTGGCTTTGAGAAGTTTGCCATCTCGAATACTACTACGTAAGGATACCCTTGTTTACGGTCTTTGCCTTCACTCCCCGGGGATCTGGGTAATTGACGTCCATATTCAATCTCTGGCCGACTGCCAGAGGGGAATTATTCGTGATATCTGATTGTGGCTTGATATACAACACAGTGTCTTGTACCAGCCATACCAATGTGGTATGCAACTGCTCACTCCTCTTCCTCCTCTTCCTCGCCCTTCTCTTCCTCCTCTTTCTTCTTCCTCCTTCTGTTCCATTTCCTCTTCCTCCTCTTCTTCTTCCCCTTTCTCTTCCTGCTTCTTCTTCTCTTTGCCCTCTTCCTCCTCCTCCTCTCATCCTCTTCCTCCACTTCTCTTCCTGCTTTTCCTCCTCTTTCCTCCTCCTTGTCATGCTCTCTCTCCACTTCCTCTTCCTCCTTCTCTTCCTCCTTCTCTTCCTCCTCATCTTCCTCCTCCTCTTCCTTCTCCTCTTCCTCCTTCTCTTCCTTTCCTCTGTCTCCTCTTCCTCCTTCTCTTCCTCTTCCTCTTCCTCCTCTTCCTTCTCCTCTTCCTCCTTCTCTTCCTTCTCCTCTTCCTCCTGTTCTTCCTCCTCCTCTTCCTTCCTTAAGTCCCTTAAGGTAGTCACCAACAAGAAGCAGCCATAGGTATATAGAGTGTTAACGACTTCATTTTCTTAGCCACGGGACATGTGGGTGTATGGCCAGTCCTTTCCCTCGCTGCCTAATCTTCCTACCGACAGTGTATGGTTGGTGTAGTCATTGTATGAAGACACTTTTTTATCTAGCCAATTTTTGATTACCTCACAAAATGCACTGCATCGTAGAGCTCTGAGTTGGCTAGAGGGGTGCAGATGGAACAGAAATCTCAGCATATTATTGTATTTTGTATTGTATTCAAACATTTAGAAAGCGCCTCCAGGCTCCAGTAGGGTGTCAGTTCAGAGGCGCTCCCAGTGCGCAAGGCAACGAGAAAGAAATAGGTTTTGAGAAAAGCAAAGAAGGAGAAGGGGTTTCCAGTTAGAATTAGAGAGCGAGTAGATGGAGATAGGGCATTCCATACAGAGGAACCAATTGAGGTAAACAACTGAGCCGTAGCTGTTCTAGTATGAGGAACTAAAAGATCAAGTCTGTTTGAAGAGCGGAGTGGATGATGCGAGGGAGCTGACAGAGTATGACATCAGCTAGATAATAACGTCTAACTGTTATAAATTCCATCATGAAATCTGTTTTATGCGACCATCAACTAAGGCCTTGTGCACTAGGATATTGGCGCTATAGAAGTCATAGAATTAGATTAGATAATAAGAGTCTAGATGAGCTGTTAGCAGGGTTTTTTGTCTTTCTGGTCTCGCCTTTGTACGCCAGCAATATTTTTACATTGGATGAATTACTAATATTGTTATTTGTTGTTCAATTAAAGGCTTTAAAAGTCAAGTCACATTCCTTACCCCTTTCCACCTTTTCTTTTTCATCCTCATTACTCCTGCCCCTCGTAATCCACTTCTTCATTACCTCCTATTCCATTTTCTGCCCTATATCCTCCTCCTCAATTTCATCCAGATTGATTTTCGTCATTTCTTGATTTTCCAGTTCTTCCATATTCTTCTCCATTTCCTCCTCCATCTCCTTTACTCCTTATCCTTCTGTATTTCCTTCTCTTCCATTCCTCTTTTGCCTCCTCCTGTAGTTCCGTTATTTCATCTTCCTCTTTCCTCCCCCACGCTCCATTTCCTCACTTTCGCCTCTGAGTAGATATCTTGAAGGGGCGCTTTGATTGGTTTTCTCCTCAGTTTGCCCCTCCACTTCCTTATTCTCAGTTTCCCTCTACTCTACGTCCTCTTTCATTTCCCCATCCACCCTCTATTTCCTCCTCAGTTTGCTCCTCCATTTAGATTTAAAATAAACTTTTATTTAACCTCAAACTTAAGCAATATCTTCATCAACTCCTCCATAGACTACTACTAGATGTTGGTTTTGCATCAATGTCATCGTTAGCAGATTAAACGAATGTTGATTGATTGATTGATTGATTGATTGATTGATTGATTGATTGATTGATTGAATGATTGACTTCACTTCTTATTCCTCAACCATTTTTCCTTCCATTGCACCCGTGCCCTGGTTGATGGTTATTAATTAATTCATGCTTTGATTGTTTCTGCCACAGAGAGAGACTCCTCTATGGCGCAGATGATGAAGCAGGAATGCGACAAAGATGCCAGTGAATCTCACCAACAGCAGCAGCAGCAGCTGCAACAGCAGCAGCAGCAGCTGACGGATGTCATCATGAGCATGAGCTCAGCAGGACATACATCCGCTGCGCTGTCCATGTCTGCCCAGGCCTACCAACAGATGCTCCAACAACAGCAGCAGCAGCAGCAGCAGCTGGGCCAGCACCAGGTCCAGACGTCCGTTGCCCCTCAGCTCCAGTTCTTCCAAGCGCCGTCCAACTCTGCCGGGACGCCCCTCTCGCTGCCCTGGGTCGTTCCGCCCTACCAGATGATGGTCCTACCGCAGGGCATGTCGCAGTCGCTCTTCGCCCCCAACGTCCTTTCCCTCCAAGACAACCACATCGTCGTCACCCCGATGGGCGACGGAAGCAACGGCCAGCAGGAGGAAGCCTTGATCCAGACGGCAGAGGGGATCGTCCGACAGGTCAGGGAAGCGGAGAAGCGACCGTCAGGGTCGTCCCCTGCCCAGCAGCGGTCGTCGGCCGCAGGTGCCGCGGGGGACGGACACGGGTCGGTGGTGCACGGGGGGAACATGATGACGATCGGAGGAGGGCAGGTGGTGGGAGATGGAGGGGCGTTTAATGCCCATCTGGCCAATGCGACGACCCTTGAGTCGATTGTGGGCAGACACAGGCAGGTCGAGATGGCTAAACCCGAACTACCAAAGCCACCAAAGAAACCGTTGACACCCTATATGCTATTTAGCAAAGCAGTAAGTCCAATGTCATCATCATCCATCGCTGTCATTGTTGTTTTCATCATAACTACCACTGCCACCGTCACCACCCACCAATATCTGCAATGACTAAGGCTGTATTTTAGTTTTAATTAAAAACAAAAAGTTTGTCACTGTCAGGTCTGACACCAGCAAGTCAAATAATATTCATCATAATCAGAATCATCAGTTCCTGACGCCTGCAATTTGACAGTGATGGGTACAAATAAATTATCTCCATTGTCCTTGGCCTTTTATCAAGTCCATTGCTCCCCTAAATGTTAGTCCGAGTGATGTTATGTTATCGTTTATCATATCCATCCAGCGTAGTCTTGTTCTGCCTTTGTTTAATTTTCTTTTGAATCTTGCCTGTAGTCCATTGTATGGAATTCGGTCAACAAATAATATTAGTTAATAATAATAATGATGATAACTCTAGAGACTAGAGGTATGCTGTGGTGTTTAACAGTCATACCATTCATAAACTTACATAGCTTACCATCTGTTACCATTTTACCTTCAATCAATCAATCGTTTATTTGTAACAAAACAGCAACCTTCTGAACATATATGCCATGGCTTACTTTCTGTTATCATTTATTACCTCTTGAACTTACCATATGGCATAGCTTACCCTCTGTTACCAATTTTACCATATTACCTTCTAAACTTGCCATATGGTATAACTCACCTTCTAAACTTACCATATGGCATAACTTACCTTCTAAACTTACCATATGGCATAACTTACCTTCTAAACTTACCATATGGCATAACTTACCTTCTGAACTTACCATATGGCATAGTTTACCTTCTGTTATCATTTATTACCTCTTGAACTTACCATATCTTCTGTGTGGCTGTTGTTGTAGATCTGGCCTCAGGTGAAAGCCGCCAACAGCCACCTGTCGTCCGTCTGTGAAATTGGAGCGGTCGTTGGCGCCCTCTGGAGAGACCTCGATCCCAACGAGAAACAGCGATACAATGAACTATTCGCAAAAGATAAAGTACGACACAATCGCACAGACACACACACACACAGACACACACACACACACACACACAGACAAGCAGACACTCACACAGACAAACACATATAGACACACAGACAGACAGACAGTCACACAAACATACTGACAAACATTCTTCCTTACATCGACTCTTTCTGGTTGAGTATGTCACGGTCGTTGTATCTGCCTAAGAGACTGCGTGTTTTATTGTGCATGTTACTAATGTAATGAACAGAACGCATGTAGAGTGCGTCTTAAGAGACTCTCAGAGGTGCTGTGTATGCAGCTATCAATCAGATGGAAAAGGGTGTCTTTAATGTTTGCGAAAATGCAATGCAGTCAGCAATAAGTGGAACTGAGCGAATCTTGGTGGGTAAGTTGTTCCATAATGATGGTCCAATGATAGAAAAGCCCTGATGTTAATATCCTTTTAAAAATTGTATTGATAATATTATTTTTGAATTGTATTTTGTTCTTACGTTAGGTCTAGCTTTTAGCAAGTTGCTTATCCACCATAGACTCTGTTTTAGTGGACTGATCTTCTGGATGTTGACACAATCGCGGTTTGGTTTTGGTGCGCCATCGGTTGATGGCTTGTGCATTAGACGCAAGGCATTATTGGAGTTTCTATTCACAATTACAATAATAGTATAATAACACTAATAATAATTTACTGTTTCTCCAATGATGGAACTCTTTCTTCCTTCAAGAAACGTGTCATGACTATTTCTCATTGTTCTCAAACACCTGGATGTCTAAGTAACTGTTCTTAACCTGGCAAATGACTAACTGCACTCCAGATTTGCATTTTATGTGACTTTTAAAATTTTCATCATGATAATAATATATTAACCTGTGACATGAACTTCTCGGTCTCTCTTTGCCTCTTTTCTGCAAGTGCATGAAGACTATTTTGTTCGATCGTGGTTTCATCATGTTTGGTCGGGAGCACCTCGGATGAGTCACTCTTGGAATGGTGCTATATAAATTTACATTTACCTTTGGCAGACTTAAATTCTACACATGATATTAAAGATAATGATCATTATTTTTCTCATTTTTATTAATGTTATTTGTGAAAATAGTATTAATGGTATTGTGACTTTTCAAGGAGAGGTACGACACAGAGCTGCGCCTCTACCTGAGCACAACCGGTCTCCACGCGTCCGACCTCGTCAAACCGAAACAGAAGCGCAAAGACACCCGCGAAAAAGTGGCACGACCCGCTTCAACGACGACACTAAACACCCCGAGCCAACAGCTGGTCCACACCCTGATGTCCAACAGCCAAGGGATCGACCCCCAACGGCAGCAACAGACGGCAGCGGTTGCTACGGGGGGCGGCATCCTTCAGGACTGGACCGGGCAGGTCCAGCAGTTTGCCTCCCAACAGCAGCAGTTGCTTGCCCAGATGGGTCTCGCCGGGCAGACGCTTTACGCCAACAGCGATGGGAGTATCAGCTTAGACAGCTCGGGGAACCTTGGGGGGCTGCTCGCCTTTCATCCACAGTCGCTGCAGGTCGTGCCCGGGACGAGCGGACCGGGGGCAGTGGCTGGAACGGGAGGACAGATTATCTACAGGTGACTACGCTTTGGTTTTTACTCTGGAAGCTACACACATACCGTCGTGTGCCCCTCAGAATTTTGCAGCATATAATTGTTTTTCTCGTGTAGGTCTTAATTGAAAAAGTGTAACAAAAATGAAATAAAGACAGTATTTCAAAGATGGCAGATTCTGTTATGCCAGGGATGGCAAACCTATATCATGCGTGCCCAAAGTGGCACGTGCTCAAATTTTTTAGGCATGCAGTATTTGGAGTGTCCCCAAAAATGTCAACATTACAAATACAAAATCACTGTATGGATCCAAATTTTCTTTTATGAAGTACTTTATTGTAACACCACTCTAAAACCATCTTTGAAATAATATCTTTTAATTCATTTTTGTTACGCTTCAATCAAGACCTACACAAGTAAAATAATTATATGCTACAAAATTCTGAGGGGCACGCGACGGTATTTTTCAAAATGTTTTAGCGGCATTTTGGCACGCATCTTAGTAAAGGTTCGCCACCCCTGTGTTATGCACTTGAAATGCTTTAAAAGTTCTTGCTTTCAAAACACAAGTTCTGATATGTAACAGAAGAAGAAGAGCACTCCTTTAAGTCCTTGAGGCAGCCATGGTGTGAAGTGCTAGCAACTCCGTTACATGAAATTATTTACAAAAGGGCAATAAATGTGTAACTGTAACGTTACAGACGCACAGACATTTCTGCTCTATTATGTTATTGATTGTTTGATGTTGTTTTTTTGCAGTGACCAGCGACGTGGTGGCCTTGCACAGAGCTCCATTTCCAAACTTGACGCCGGTCACTCGGATCCGTCAAGGTCGTGGCCTCAGTCGCAGTCGAACCTGGTCATCTACCAGGCGTCTGCGTCCACGGCAACATCGGCCGACCAGATCAAGGTGGAACGGTCGCAGTCGGCCAAGGGCAGCAAATCAGATGGCGGGTCTCTCAACGGACCGGTCTGCGGCGACCACCAGGGCGCCACGCAGTACTACAGCATCGACCAGCTGGGCCAGGTCATCAAGTGCGAGGAGGACGTCAGCCGGAGGCACCAGCTCGAGGCGGAACTCCTCCACCTGCGCAGTGCCTTGTCAGAAAAGACGAGCGAGGTTCAGGGCCTTAACCACAAGCTCGAGGAAGCGTACCGGATCATCGAGCGGTACAAGCAGCAGTACGACCTGGCGCAGCCGACGACCGCCTCCGGTCAGTCGGACCGACCGGTCAGCGACGGTAACGCAACGGACAGTGTCGCCGCCACGACCACGACGAACAACGTCACGTCTGGGTGACCGCGGAACCCCACAGGCAGCATTTAGTTACGATTTAGAATGATACGCGCGTGGTGCAGGACTCGAACGTTGCCCCCGATGACGGCGGCGCGGCGACGGTCCCTTTTCGACCCTTGAAATCGAACGTCTGATGCCTTATCCGGTATCGAAACCGTGCGCGTGAATTGCTACGAATTGACGCACATACCGTTCGGAGTAAATAATTCCCCGTGCACCGTCGAGTATGTCATGTTGCCTTCGATCACCAAATGATTTCGATAGGGAAGAATTTGCGATGGGAGTTTGGCAGCGATAAAATCGCTCTGCGTCAGAAAGATGTGTAGTGGTCAGACGCGTGTGATGATTGCCTTCTCAAAGCACCGTTGTTTCTAAACGACGCAGAGCCCAGTCTGTTTCGTGATTGACTGTTTCTTGGCGAACCAAACGAATCGTTCGGTATCTCCAGCAAAGAAACCTGACTACACGTCTTCTGATGGCCGTGAAACAGTTCCTCCTCTCGTAAGATGGCGCATCAAAGAAAACCGATTTTGTCTCCTGTTAGGGTTGCGTTGCATGCAGAATGACAAAGTCAAGGCTAACTTAGAGTAATATATATTAAATCGCTTGTAACAATTAACACAGAATGCACACAATGGAACCGCGTGGATCTGTCTTGTTTTATGAACGTGGGAACAGTTGTTCAAATCTGCACTTGTTAGTGGCTACAGTCGTTTTCCGATACACTCGACTTTTCTTATCACGCCGCGTTCGAGAGCCATGCCAGTTTGGGCCTTAAACGGGGTTGCGTTTGAAAAAGGAATTTTAATTGGGATCCATTTTCTCACTTTTGTTATATCAAGTACCACTATAATTATAGTTAAAAGTTTTGCTTCATGACTGGTTGATTCACTTCCCGAACCAATATAAAAATTTGTTTGGTGGGAGCGGGCGTTATAGGGAGAGGCCAGTGTAGTGATCTTGGTTTTATTGGCCGGTTTTTCACATGGTTTTGATGGCACCAGCAATGAGGTTAGCAGGTTAAACAGCCTTTGTTACTACTCCTCTCAATGATGTATGGAAAAGGTGACAACTTTGTTGTGGTTGAAAAATTACTTTCATAATGAATTGATACCGGTAATCGGAGATTTGTGGAAATTAGCAAATCATTAATTACTGTATAATTACAGTGGACGTATTTAAGGGCTTGATTTTTCGACAGATTGGATTGAATTCTCGACGAACGGCTAGGGCTTGATTCGCGACGGTTTTGAAATCTGTATCTAATGAATGAATTTGCAACTTTCGTTTTTCACGGAAATGGTGATTGAACATCTAGTTTGCTTCAGTGCACTGTGTGTGTGCCTGTCTATCTGTGTAAGTGTAAATGGGACAATGGAAGTTTGTGTGATGTGGTCTAAGTGAGAGTGTGCAGAGTGTGTGGGTTCAATCCTGCCTGAGATGGTTGCCGTGTAGGGACCTAGACTCCTAGAGCAAGTACTTCACTCCGAGTTGCATAGCGCTCTGTGCTGATGTATAGGGGTCCTATAGAAATGCAGAAACAGTTTAAATAAAGTTAGGAATGTATGTGAGAGGGAGCCAGTGTTGCTTTTACCGTGTAAGGCTACGTAATGTAGTGTACCAATGTGAGGTTAAGAAATGCGTTTGATTGCGGTTGTCAGCTTTGTGCCTCAGCCAAATGATCCTTTTACCCCAGCAGCATACTTCTGAGGAACTTCTTTAAAGGGGTGTAAACATATGTGTTACCTATTCCATTACCTGTACCATTATGTGTTACCTGTGCCATTTCCTGTACCATTATGTGTTACCTGTTCCATTACCTGTACCATTATGCGTAGTTGCACAACCACCACCTGTTCCATTACCTGTACCATTACGTGTTACCTGTGCCATTACCTGTACCTGCCCGCCACTGGTGACTCTTTCACCTTACTTTGCTAGCTGATGTAATATATTCATTCGTTTTGACATTTAGCATCATAAATTATAGGCTAGCACAGAGAGTGCCTCTGAGTAGATACCCTGAAGGGTTTCTGTATAAATGTCCAATTACACTGATCAACAAGCATTTTGCTGTTGGGATTCTAACACCTGTTCCTAACTAAATTTAATATGCTGATTCCAAATCCGGAAACCGTTTTTGTCTATCACGTCCAGTTTTTAAGTTATAAAGTTTCTCGGATTCTTTAAGTTTTATATGCCTACATTAACACTGCGCAACAAAAAAAATATTTGTTGTTTGCTACTCAGAACTTTTTAACTGTTCTTGGCTAAATTTTGGGCGCTGATTTCAAATATGAAATCGAAATTTGTCTAGCACGTCAGGTTTTTTAGGTACGCATAAGTGAGGTTCTACACAATTGCAGATTCTCAACTCATACTATCAGTGAAAACACAGTTTAAAAAATGTATTAGGAATTTGCTTTTGTGCTTGCTCTCAACTAAATTTTGGATGCTGATTTCAAATATGAAATTGAAATTTGGCTAGCACGTCAGGTTTTTGAGGTACGCGTCGCATAGTTCATACTGCAAATGTACCGCATTAATTTTCGGTTATGTATAACCTCACTGATGCGTACCTAAAAAACCTGACAAGCTAGCCAAATTTTGATTTCATATTTGAAATCAGCGTCCAAATTTTAACTAAGAACAAATGTGAAAGCAAATGCCTGGCATTGTGTGATACAGTTTTGATACTTTGCTTTCGCTTACAGTATAGGCCTATATGAGCTGAGAATTCGCAATTGTGTAGAACTTCACTGAAGCGTAGCTGAAAAACTAGACCTGCCATCCAAATTTCGATTTCATATTTGAAACCAGCATCCAAAATTTAGCTAAGAACAAGCACAAAATCCTATTCTTCATACATTTTTAATATGAGTTGAGAGTTCGCAATTGTGTAGAACCTCACCTGTGCGTATACCTAAAAATCCTGACGTGCTAGGCAAATTTCGATTTCATATTTGAAATCAGCGCCCCAAATTTAGCTAAGAACCGTTCTAAAGTTCTGAGCAGCAAACAAAAAATATTATTTTGTTGGTCAGTGTTATATTACATTACATTACTTGGATTCTGAGGAGTTTCTGTTACAGTGTAAACAAGACTGTTACCTTTGACCTTCTTTTTTATAGAGGCACATAAACAAATTCTGTAAATTGCGTTTTTACTGGAACTGACATGATTTGCATTTACACTTTTACCACCGTAGTTGCACAACCACCACCTGCGTAAAACAAATGACTGTTTACTGACCCTTGTAATAAAAATTACTATTTACATTGTAATAATAAATGACTATTTACATTTTACTGACTATTTACCTTTCGTAACTGTTACCCTGACGATGAATTTACATACGTGTGAGATGTTTACATTACGCATGTAAGAATCCTTCAGAGGAGAGCAGCTGTGTGAGAAAGACCGCAAGTAGTTTTAAACTTTCTCACTTCAGGTGGAACATTACTTTTGCAGAAACATTGTATTATGGACTTTAGTTTTATTGGTAAAGTAAAGAGGAAACTGTGGAAGAAGATGCTTGGATTAGATTAGATTAGCACCGGATTAAGCGGAAACTGTTGCCTAGATCTATCTGAAGTATCGCCCTTCTGGAATTTGTTTGTTTGCAAGTGGTAACTTGACTTCCTACCTGTGCTAGCGTTTGGGGTTCAGTTTTTAGCATCCTTGTGACAATGTGAACTGAGCAAGCTTACCAAGAGGAAAAGTTGTTGACTTGTGAAAGGAAAAGTTGTTGACTTGTAAAAGGAAAAGTTGTTGACTTGTGAGAAGAAAAGTTGTTGACTTGTTTAATGTCTGGTTTTTCTCTGTTGAACTTCGGGCACAATCACATTTACTGAAAAGTAGGGAAGTTCAGTGTAAGGTCCGGGGTTTCCGTCACCTGCCAAGTGAGTCCCTGTTAAAGCATTATAAAGCTTGAAGGCCCCTTGTTAAAAAATTGCACCAGAAGGTGTCATGCAACTTGAAAACATATATGCCTTAAATTAATTAATTAATAGCAAGTCATTTAAAGTAAAAATTATTTTCAAATGAATGCATTTTCTGATTACATGTTTATCAATTGGCTGGCTTGATCTCTATCGTAGAGTTTAATATATTAAACCTGGAAACAATACTTTAATGTAATTTTTAAAATAATTGTAAGATTCATTTGTGTATATACAAATGTTTTTGAGGCCCTTCAGATTGTAAGACCTTAAGCTGTAGCTTATTTTTAGCTTAATGATAAATCCGGCACTGAACCCAACTAACTTACCCACGTGGATGGGACCCAAATGCCCACTTGGAGGGGACCCAAATGCCCACATGGAGGGAACCCAAATGCCAACTTGGAGGGGACCCAAATGCCCACATGGAGGGGACCCAAATGCCCATGTGGATGGGACCCAAATGCCCATGTGGGACCCATCAATTGTTCATGGGCATGCTGGCGGGAAGTTAATGATTTTGTATGGCCAATGCTTATGTCCAAATTGCACCAATTGAGGGTAGCTGAGTAAGGATTTATCACCCGTCTCTGGTTCCTTTGTTAACCGGTTCTCTGCTTTTGGTGCCTTGTATTCGTTGTTCCCTGTATGTTGTGTGATCGTCAGGATTCCCCGGTCTTGTGGTCCTGTATTGCCCGGGTCCTTCGGTGACTGAATTATGGTCTTCTGATTATCATGGGTCCTTAGTGGTCTGATTCAAGTTTTTTGGTCCTGTGTTTTCAGTCTCTTGGTCCTCAATTCCAGTTTCTGATTTAATATTTTCCAGGTACTGGTTCCATATGGCTGCGCTGGTGCCTTTTTGTGGTTCCAAGGTCTTTGGTTTCAAGATCCTGTGGTTATTTGGTTCCATATCATTCCTGTGGTTCCTCTTTCTTATGGTTCCAAAGTCCTATGGTTTCATGGTCCTGTAGGCGTCTGGTTCCCCATTACAATTACGCAGCGTAACATTGTCAGTCTGTTGCCTGGCAACGGTTACTATTAATGGGCGTCAACGACTTGTGAACAACAGATTGATTGAAATTTGTACATTACTAAGAAGTGTGTTTCATTAATAACATTAAACATGTACCACGGACATTTGGCATTTCTATGTCATCATTACAAAACACTTTATACAATACAACTGCATTTGAGCTAAACCCAGGGACCTTTCGGGAATCGAACCGGGTCTGTGAAAACTTCGGGCAATCCATTATACTATTCCCTCCCCTAGCAAACGCTGTTATCCATTATCAGTGTGACCACTCCGTGGGATTTTTCCGAAGATCTTGGGATCTTCGGGGGTCGACTTGGGATCTGGGGATTTGACATAGCAATCTTGGAATTTTTTCAAAGGTCTAGAGACTTGTTTTTACTGTACTTTTCAACAGTGGCAACGAATCAGATTAGAAAAAAACTCGCTCTGAAAGACGTTTATTATTATTGTTACTTGTAAACATTAAACATTCAATGTTATTCTCCGGTTTTTTTCTTTGCCAGTTCTTAGCTAGGCAATTTTGTGAATAATTGTGATTTCTAAAACGCATTTCATATTTCATCACAACTTTTTCCATTTCAGTAACTTGGGATTTTTGGGTACACTTTTGGCCAATCTTGGGATTTTCCTGGCAAGAACTTGGGAATTTTGAAAATGGAGAGTGGTTGCACTGTCCATTATACTGTCCCCACTCCTGGCAAATCGCAGGCAAACTAACGGCGCTTTACAGGCAAAGTTATCAGAATAACAGTTACATACAAAACTATCAAATAGAGGCAGAAAAGTGAGTTAAACAGTTAGCTAAAAACACAGTAGCCTTGCTGTGCAACACGGTGTCAACACCCCACCCAGGAAACCGCGCGTGGTGAAGAAAGATGAAATCTAGAAACACGTATAATGGGTTATTAAACCGGAAGTATTGAGGTAGGGCGTTATTGAAAAAATAAATTTATAGATGATCTTCAATAAAAATGTAGGTGTAGGTATTGTAAGAATTGAACAGAAACTCGTCTCTCTCTGTTTCTCATCTTTTACAAGCTTAAAAAATTGCTTTAAGCAGTTTTTTATGCCGCAAGTTTTTGTTTTAGAAAAACGTCGCGTTTAAATCCTTGAGATTGACACCGCGTTTCTTTTGTGGTAGTTTGTCGAAGTACGTTATTAACCAGACATTTTATCTAATGAAAAATGTTTTCTATGCATTCGCTAGGTGGCAGACCTGTTTTTAATAAGACCATAAAACGAAAGTCTTGCATTGATTTGCGCGTTCTACGCTGCCGTATGTCTCGCTGTGTTAACAGTGTGTTTGTCTAGTCCGTGTGTTTTGTCTATCAGGGACAAAAGGGTTCTTGGCGAATGACGATTCATCTAAATGTCGTAAATTATACAGTAACGTAACTATGACTTTTCGTTTTGGGGGCTTTACGCCTTGAGCGTGGCTAGTGCGGTAGCACGCGCCTATAGTGAGGCCTGGGGCTTGAATTATTTTGGTGGGGGTTTCAGCTTCGTTTTGGGGCTTAAGCTGCCTCAAGCCCAACGTTAGTTACGTCTCTGCGTAAATATCTTCTCTTTGCTTCTACATGACATATTACATTCACAAGCAGAAGGGAAGAGGGCGGAGGTAAACACAGAATTGGGGCTGTCCATAAATTACATCACGCTCCAGGGGGAGGGGGTTCAAGAAAGTGTGACAGTTTGTGACAGGGGAGGGGGTCAGGCCATGTGTGACGTCACACATTAATTTTTTTAAATTTTATTTATAATTTATTTTTATTTTTTAGCAGAATTTCATAGCTTTAAAAATAATTTTCAAAAATTTTCTGAAACATTTTAATTAGTTTTATGTCAAAATAGCATGAAATGCATATCTCCTGAATGTGTTTTCACGATTCCTCTCGCTAGGAGCGCTAGTAATAATGCTGTTGCGAAGCCTTGTTTATGTATTAGCCTTGCTTTCGGAAGTATTATTATTTCTATGTTGAAAGTGTGACGTACTTTAGGGGGGGGGTCCGAGTTTTGTGACAGTTTGTGACAGGGGGAGGGGGGGTAAAAATGGTCAAAAATAGCGTGACGTACTTTATGGACGGCCCCATTGCTATAAAAAGAATATAGCCAAAATTATGCCAAATTTTTATTACAGCGTCTACTTTCCAATTAAGCTTTAATATACGATAAACGAAACTATTTTTAAAGAATTAAAATTAAATTAAAATATTGGTGAATGAAAATATCAAGAATGGCGCTACAGTATCTCTGTAGCGTTGCGCGTGTGATCTCTTCAGGTTACCATTGGCGACAGTCATTCGTTGTATTTTCGATGAACGATTTTAAGTTAATTAAAGTAAGAATTCTCTAAATTTTTTTAAAGCAGCGGTCGTAGGCCGCGGGTGCCGCCGTTGCCATGGGGGACGGACACGGGTCGGTGGTGCATGGGGGGGAGACATGATGACGATGGGAGGAGGGCAGGTGGTCGGCGATGGAGGGGCATTTAATGCTCACATGGCCAATACGAATGATGACCCGGTAATCCTCCAAAAGGTGGTCCCAAATTCAAATTGCTGCTTTCAGTGCTATTTTCATAAAGGGCACACCACTGAGCATGGTAGCCTACCCGCGAGAAATATGTAACGTATTAAAATAATTCTTTACCTAAGTGGAAGCTGGATTGACAAGAATAATTGTTTACCTAAATGGAAGCCGTATTGATGAAAATAATTTCTCTCATGAAATGGAAGCGGGATTTATGAAAATAGTTGTTTGCCTAAATGGAAGCTGGTTTTACCAGAATAATTGCTTAACTGGAAGCTGGATTGGGTAAAATAATTGCATAAATGGAAGCTGGATTGACGAAACTAGTTTACCGTGAAACTACAAGTTGGATTGATCAGAATAATTCTTTGCTTAGGCCTAAATGGAAGTGGGATCAATGAGAGAATTCATGTTAAATAGACGTGGGATTGATGAAAAGAATTCCTGCTAATTAGAAGTTGGATTGATGAAAAGATAAACTGCAGTTGAAATCGATACATGTTTCTAGTTATTTCAGTTTGGAACCGCCGTTCAGAGGATTGCCGACGACCCTGGAGTCGATTGTCGGCAGACACAGGCCGGTCGAGATGGCTAAACCTGAACTATCAAAGCCACCAAAGAAACCGTTGACACCGTATATGCTATTCAGCAAAGCAGTAAGTCCAATGTCATCATCATCATCACCATCATCATCCATGCCTATCATTGTTGTCATCATGAACTACCATCACCACCACCACTGTGGTAGTGTAACTGAATTTCGGGTAGCTCTTAGAGGCAACGTGTACAATATCTAAGGCTGTATTTTAGTTAGTTCAAAACAAACAGTTTGCCTGAGACCAGCTAGTAAAAATTCAATATTCAATAGTCAATATTCATCATCATTTCCTGACGCCTGCCATATGGCGGCGATGGGTAAATAATAGATGATCTCCATTGTCATCTGTCAAGTGCATTGCTCCCCTTAGTGTTATAGTCCAAGTGATGTTATGTCCTCATTTATATTGTTTATCCAGCGTAGTCTTGGTCTGCCTTTGTTTCTTTTTCCCTCAACTTCCTCAAGTCATGCATATAGTGCATTGTGTGGAATTCGGTCAACAAATAATATTAGTTCATTATAATAACGATAATTACCTACTGTATTAGCCTATTAGGTGTGATTTGATGTTTAACAATCATACCATTGATAGAGTTACATAGCTTACCTTCTGTTACCATAGGTAATATATGGTAATGGAGGGTAATTTACCTCTTGAACTTACAATATGCATACCTTCTTCTGTTACCATATTACCTTCTGACCTTACCATATGTTCTGTAGGGTGGTTCACAAAAACAAAATTCAAGCTAGAAACCAAGGCACCCTCTCAGTGTGTTAGACCTGTCAATAGTATTATTGAGATAAAATTTCAGCCTCTTATTCCAGCTGGAAGATGGTGCTCAATGACATCGAAATATTACCATTATAGTAGCATTAGCGGTAAATCTTGATGTCCTACAACATGGTCAACAACTCAACATTTGTAATGGAGATGAGCTTCAAATAGTTTCTGTTGTGTTATACTTACTAACTTACTGGTTTTTTTAACAAAGTGTAAAGTTCTTGCTGGTCATGGTGTCTACTTTCTGTGTTTTTGGCAGACATTTTTTATAAGTGAATTGTCAAATTTACCATTTGCCAATGAAATTTAAGAGCTCATAATTATTTAACACTCTAACTTTTCGGTGTGCCGAAATTAGCCTGTGGGACAGTATACAATGAATCCATGGCCATTCATAATCTTCTGGAGCTGTGGAAACTCACTGACAAGGTTCAAACTTTGAGCTTTGATAACTGTCAACACTGAGCTCTTCAACGGAGTGTGCGTTCTGCTGGGAGACAAGACAGGTCGAGAGCTCCTGTGTTTGGCCTGCCGTCACCATGTGATGATTTTAGCCAAAGTATTCACCTTGTGCTGCGGTCCATCTAATTCATCACATAATCCAATCTTCCAGACATATAAGGCTGCTTGGGAAAGTGTGATACAGGACTGAATGTGATATCCGCACTGAACCATGTCATGAAACAGCACTCAATTTTCTCAAAAAGTTAACTGAAAGAAAATCAGATTCAGAGATCAGAGGTCAAGAACTCATTAATTTTGAGCTGAAAATGGTTGTCTTGGAAGTTAGCTTTCAATAATTCACTGGAGAGCCTTCGGCCAATTCACCACGCAAGTTGGATGGCCACGTTACTGTATGCCATCAAAATCTACCCTTTTCGTGATCAACGTGGTGTATTCAATCTAACGAAGAAGAAAGAAACTCAGATTCATGTGCAGCTTTGTTGCCCTTTTTTACACAAAAGCATGAACAAAGGCCTCACTTGCTGCTGAAGATCGTGGACAAGATCTGTCACTTTGGATTAATCTATAGGAAAACACGAGTCAGTTGACTCCTAGATCAGCGTTGCTGCCAGGAAGGCCCTAGAAACCACTAATGGTACCGTTCAGATGAGGCTGTAAGCAGTGTTATTTCTATTAACTGTAACTGTAACTGAAATAGCAAAATAACTGAAAAATGTCTGGTCAGTTAACTGTAACTGTAACTGAAACTGAAAAATACTGAATAACTGAAACTGTAATAGTAACTGAAAAACGAAAACTGTATAACTGAAAAATAACAAAAGTTAACTGAAAAATAAAACATGAGTGTTTTTCTTACTTACTTTTTGAATGGTAATCCTACTCTAGTCTACGGTCAGTTTTCTATACTATTTCACTTTAGTTTCTTTTCAGTTTTCTATGCTAGTTTCACTTCTCTGTACTTTTCAGTCTTCTATGCTAGTCACTTCTGGTTACTTTTCAGTTTTCTATATTCGTTTCACTTCCGGTTCCTTTTCCTTTCGTTATGTTGTCGTTGGCGCTAAACCGTAAATTCGTAAAACAATCCACAACTACGAGAATAATATTTAAGCTGAGTAGTGGTCGAAAAGTAGAAAGTGGCGTGTGGGAACATTTTGTTTATGAAGCCGCAGACGACAAAAGTCGATGTTGTGTTCGCACTGTTGCTTTCAAGGATGCTGAAATCAACGAGTGTGGCACGCTGATTGTCAGAACAGAGCAAGTGTTAATCTGGAACGTCGTGTTTTCTTTAAAGTAAACCGACAATATGTTGATTTGCTGTGTAAATATTTCTGGTAACTGTTCAGAATACTTGTGGTCAGTGTGTCATTAGTCATGACTTGTGAAAAAAATAACTGATGCTATAACTGAAAAATAAAGAGAAATAACTTAAACTGTAACTGAAAAATAAAAAAAAATAACTTTTAACTGAAAAATCTGATTTCAGTTAACTTTAACTATAACTTTAACTGAAAAATCATAAATTAGATAACTTTAACTGTAACTGTAACTGAAAAACCATAACTGAAATAACACTGGCTGTAAGTCTGGCACTGTTCTCAGACCAACTTCCAGTAACAGATAAGGTGAATTTTGTTCACAGAGTAACTGCAAAGCCTGGTGAAAGGAAGGTGAGAGGTGATGCTACGGTACTGAAGGAGGCGGCTTGCCTGGGTGATTTTGCAACCAAGTGAAAACTGACACTGCTGTCACACATGAAGATTAGTGATTACTTTCTTACATTTCCACAAGAGAAATGGATCGAGAATGAGGATTACAAACAAGGTAGAGGGAGAATTCAGCAGTTGAGAGTGGTGAACGACACGGCTCAGAGGTGTGTGAAGTTGTTCGAGGAATTCAACCGACTCATCGTGAGTAATGAAGAAGAAAAGCAGTGTCTTCTTCAAGTGGTCGTGGCAAATAAGAATGCTATTTGCCTCACAACAACAACAAAGAAGTCTGTTGTTGACACAGTGCTTGCAGTTTCTAGACGCTAAGACTGTTACAGTAGCGGGTGTTGAAGTCATAAAACCGGAACAATCGACATTCATGGTCAGAACGATGTGTTTTTTAAATTTTTAGACATATTCAATTCTTCAAACTTACTGAAATTTTACACATCAATCTGACTAACTGTTCTACTGTCACAAGTGTTGTCAAATTACAGTAACATTTGATTTATCGTCAAATGAAATACATTTGTACGGGAATGTATGCTCGACGCATTAGTTTCCACATTAGTATCTTTTTATCGGTATCATGCAAAGTTACACAGTCCGTGAGCACCGTCTTTCCGTTGGAATTGAAAGCTGAAATTTTGTCAAAATAATACTATTTATAGTTCTAACAAACTGAGAGGGTGCCGTGGTTTCTAGCTTGCACTTTGTTTTTGACCATGCATCTGTGAACCACCCTAATGTTCTGTGTGGCTGTTGTTGTAGATCTGGCCTCAGGTGAAAGCCGCCAACAGCCACCTGTCGTCCGTCTGTGAAATTGGAGCGGTCGTTGGCAACCTCTGGAGAGACCTCGATCCCAACGAGAAACAGCAATACAATGAACTATTCGCAAAAGATAAAGTACGACACAATCGCACACACACACAGACAGACTATTTCTCATTAGTTTTCAGACACCTGGATCAGGCTGGATGTCTAACTGTTCTTAACCTGGCCAATGACTAACTGCACTCCAGATTTGCACTTTTATGTGACTTTATAAATTTTCGTTATTATAATAATAATATTAACCTGCAACATGAGCTTCTCGGCCTCTCGCTGCCTCTTTTCTACAAGCACTTGAAGACAGTTTTATTCAATCGTGGTTTCACCAAGTTAGGTCGGGAACACCTATGATGTTGGCTAATCAAATCAATTTGCAATTACCATCACCATTTTACAGACATAATTTCTACACATGAATCTAGGGATAATGATCATTATTTTTCTCACTGTTATTTGTGAAATGAAAATAGTATTAATGGTATTGTGACGTTTCCAGGAGAGGTACGACACAGAGCTGCGCCTCTACCTGAGCACGACTGGTCTCCACGCGTCCGACCTCGTCAAACCGAAACAGAAACGGAAAGACATCTGCGACAAGGCGGCACGACCCGTTTCTAGGACCACCCTAAACACCCCGAGCCAACAGCTGGTCCACACCCTGATGTCCAACACCCAAGGGATCGATCCCCAAAGGCAGCAACAGACGGGCGTCAACGACTTGTGAACAACAGATTAACTTAAATTTGTACATTACTAAGGAGTGTCTTTCATCAATAACATGAAACATTTATCAGGACATCTGGCATATCTATGTCGTCATCGATGATGGTGAGTTCTCTGCCCGAAGGAGGCAGATCCATTGGCCTTTATGCCACCCGGGGATGAGATGAGTGAGGTGGTTTCCAGTTGCCTTCCTCGCAGGCAATTATGGGTGAGCAACTTGTCCAGGTCGCTACGCAGTGGCTTCAGGTAGATTCGAACCTGCGACCCTTCGGTTACTTGGCACAGAACATACCACTACACCAGCGCTTCTGTGAGACTCTTAAGTGGCGCTATATAAATGTCTTGTTACATTACATTACCACCGCATCCCATGAAACATTTTCATCTGCTCAGCTGCAGATGACTTCATGCATTTATGTTGGGTCTTTGGGTGGTATGCAATAGTGTTACAGTAGTGGTTAGCATGCTGGCCGGACTGTCATCCAAGAGGTCAGGGTCAATTTCTATCGGGATGGGGGGGAGAAATTTAAACTGAGATTTCTGCTCCACCTGATCCTGTTGGCACTATGGGTTGTGGCAGAGTTAGACAAAGAACAAAAGAAGTTGATATAAGTGAGTAAGGATGTTCTTTATTAAACGCTGGCAAACGCACGGCGTTTTACATACAATGTTATCAGTGGTGTAATCCTAAAAAATGAAGTGGGGGAACGCCTGGATATTGAAGTAAGCAAAAAGTGCAATCTTGCAAGAATTTTGCATAGTGTGAGAAAAAAGTGGGGAACGGCGTTCCCCCACGTTCCCCCCCCACTACACCACTGAATGTAGCAGAAAAGTTAGTAAAAGTTAACTAAAAAAACACAGTAGCCTAGCTGTACAGCATCCTAACCAGCAAACCATGCCTGTTGATGGAATCAAATCTAAAAGGACGTGTTTTTTTTAGCTTGGGTGCAGATCGTGACCAGTGTTTAAGACAGGGTATTGTATTGTATTGTATTTGAACACTTGTTATAGCGCCCCTACCAGATTGCCCATTCAGAGGCGCTCCCCGACTACTGCGCGGACGCTGAATCGGAGTTTCACGCCGAAGCGCATGAGCAATTGCAAGTGAAGGACTTGCCCAGGGTCCCTACGCGGCAGCTTTGAGGTGGATTCGAACTCGCAACCCTCCAGCTGCAAGGCACCGAACATACCCCTACACCACCGCGCCCCAGTTGTATTGTGTTGTGTTGTATTGTATTGTACTCCACGTTTATATTGCGACCGAGCCACCCGCAGTAAAGATCCGAGAAATTAATCTCTGATAAACCGGGGTAGTATGTAGTGGAGGACATCTTGTGGCTACCAGAACCGTTGACGCCGCTCTTATCCCTTTTTCCCGGCTTGCTCCCTCCCCTTCACTCATTGACTGTCCATCATCCTACCACCTTGATTCTGTCTAAACATATTCCAATCAAAACTTTCAAATCTACAATCTCACTACGACCTAGTATCCTTCTAGATTAAGTAGTTGTTGTTGTTTATTAGATTTTGGGGAGCACTCATGACTAAGATGATGGCCCCCTTACACAGTATACAAGATATAAAATGTTTGTCTCTGTCAGCTTATGTACAAAAGTTTTTCACAATTAGTTTCTGTTTTAGTCCATTCTTAGAGCTGCTTTTGGGGATTGCTGCGAGCCGGCTACCCAACCCTAGTCCCTGCCATGCAGGATGAGGGAGGTAGGATTTTCCAGTGCTCCAGACCAGCTTGATGAAGTTTACTCTTCCTTCCCCGTTCAGCTGTCTTGTTTGAGCTCGGCTTTGTTGTTTCAGGCTGTTTCCGGCGTGTCGATGTTGTTAGTTAGCTTCTCTGTGTCTTTGTCTTTTCCATATTGGATTTCTGAAAAATCAATTGGGCAAACTTTTTGCAGTATCACTCTATAAGCATTTGAATTGAAACGCTAAACTGTTTATAGGTTTCTATTTATTTTACTTATTACGTTATATAGTGCATGGTCATATGATCGATTACATAGGAGTTCTTGAACCGTCTTTGGTATATCATTGTAAGCGACATTCATAAAAATTCCTATTTGTGCTGCTAAGTTATAGTGTCTGCATTCTAACAGAAAGTGTTTTATTGTTTCCTTTGTGTTGCAATGGTCACATTTTCCAGTTGGATGTTGCCCTATTTTAAAAAGATAGTGGTTTAGTCTACAGTGTCCTAACCTTAATCTGGTAATCAATCTTTCTTTGCCTCGTTTATATTTATTTAGTTTTATCTTATTGTTTACCGTTGGCTCTAGAGTTTTATAGTGCAATCCTGATGTCTGGTTGTCGTATTCTTTCTGCCATAGGGCTATTATATACTCATCTATGTCATTATAGGCATCTTTAAGTTCCTTACTTACTTCCAGGTTGACAGTAGAATGTAAAGTCGCTTCTTTGCATAACGAGTCGGCTATCTCATTCCCAGTTATGCCTACGTGGCTTGGTATCCATGCAAAGGTCACCTTGCAGTTTTGAAGATGAAGGGTTTTTAATAGTTTCATAATATGAAGGACTAGGTTTGGTTTGGAGTCAGACGTTCGAGACTGAATGGCTACTACGCTGCTTAAGGAGTCAGTAAAGATAACAACTGGTTCATTAATCTGGTTAGAGATCAACCAATTTAAAGCTTGTTCTATAGCTACTAATTCTGCAGTGAAAACTGATGAGTGATCGGTTATTCTGAGCTTCTCCCGTTTTAATTCTGGAATATAATAGGCCGATCCCACTTGGCCTTTTTCTGTTTTTGAACCATCAGTGTATATTTTCATTGTATTTTTGTACTTTTCCATAAATTCAAGAGCATAATATTTTATAACCTCTGGATTATCCTTCTTACTTATGACCTCTGTTAGTCTCATATCGGTGTCTGTGTGGGGGAAGTGCCAGGGCGGTGTGCCAGATACCATTTGCCCTTCTATTGTGCTATTTAGGGTCCCCATATATTCCTCTACAATTTTGCTCATTGGTTCCCTCCCTATTTTGAATTTTCCATAATGAGTTTCCCATGAATCTGCAATAATCGATTTAGCGGGGTTATTTCGTGATGTTTGGAGTTTAATGGCATATTGCAACTGCAGTTTATGCCTCCTTAAAGAAAGAGGCATCTCACCGCATTCCTGTTGGAGAGCAAGAATAGGGGTGGATTTCATTGCACCACAGCAGATTCGGAGGCATGTAGATTGAATAGTGTCAAGTTGCTTTAGAAGTCGTTTGCTCGCTGTGTATAGAATTTGACACCCATAGTCCAATCTCGACCTGATGAGCGTTCTATAGATTGTCAATAATGATTTCTTACTGGCACCCCATTTTTGGCCTGTGAGGCTTCTTAACAAATTTATTTTGCATTTGCTTTTATTTACTAAGTGTTGAATATGGTCTTTCCATGTCAGTCTGGTGTCAAAATTTAATCCAAGAAATTTAACTTTATCCACAATTTGAAGAGTTTTGTCATTAATTTTAATATGTAGGTTGGAATATTTTGCTAGACTTTTTCTTGTAAATATCATCACAACAGTTTTATCTTCATTTATTTTAAAACCCCATTTATTGCACCACTTGCTAATTTCATTAATTTGAATCTGTAGCTCGTTAAATATAAAGGTTAGATTTCTTCCTGATCTCCATACAGCACTGTCATCTGCGTATAACGAAAACATCGTTTTGTCATCATTCCCAGATGGTATGTCATTGATCATTAACAGAAATAAAATAGGCGATATGACGCTGCCTTGTGGTGTACCATTTTGCAGAAGAAATTTTTCTGACAGTGTGTTACCTACTTTCACTCTTAAGCTGCGATCCGTTAAGAAATCGTTTATCCAATTGTAAATATTTCCAGTTATTCCCATATTTCGTAGTTTGAATAAAAGACCGTCTTTCCACAGCATGTCATACGCTCTGCTAAAATCTAAGAAAATTCCTACAGTGAAACCTTTATTGTTTATGGACTTATTTATACTATCGTGTAGACGACTCAATTGGTCTAAAGTAGATCGGGCTTTTCTATAACCAGATTGCGCATTGTTTAACAGATTATTTTTCTCTAAATACCACACCAGCCGATTAGTTATCAGTCTTTCCATTATTTTGCATAGGACAGAAGTGAGAGATATGGGTCGGTATGACTGAGGTTTTGAGGCATCCGCTCCTGGTTTTAGGATTGGCAGCACTATGGCTTCTTTCCATTCCGGGATGATTTGACCATTAACCCACAGTCTATTATACAACTCCAAAAAGACTTCCAAACCGGACTTCGGAAGGTGTTTTATCATTTCATAGGAGATATTATCTTCGCCAGGGGAAGAGTTCTTTTTGCTTTGCCTGATTGCTGCTTGAAGCTCCTGCATGTTAAAAATCTCGTTGATTTCACTAGTTGTCTCCAGGTTAGACTTTAATTTACTTTTCCATTTTAATTCCATTGCTGTCTTTCTTTGGCGGAAGCTTGCGGGGTAATTTTCTTCGCTACTCGTTTTTGCTAGAACTTTACCTATGAGATTTGCTTTGTCTAAGGAGGTTTCAATTATTTCGTCATTTTCAGTTAGGTTAGGGATACCAGAGCGTGAATTTGTTCCAGACATCCGTTTGGCCATTTTCCACACGGATGACAGTTTAGAATTATTAAATTTTGTTAAGCTGTCACAGTAACCCTCCCAATAATCTTGTTGAGCTTGTTTAATTATTCTTTGCGCCTTGCCTTTCATTTCACGGTAGTTTGCTTGATCGTTTAGGTCTTTTGTTTTAAGCATTCTCTTTTCTGCTGCCTTTCTATTATTTACTGCTTCGTCACATTCCTTGTTCCAATAAGGAACTGGTTTTGTTCTAGAGCTGCAGCGAGTTTTAGGGATGCTAGAGTCTGCGGCGGCCTGTATTGCGTTTATCAAGTTGCCATAATACAGTTCTAAATTTTCATGTGCTATGTTTTCTAATGTCAATGATTTACAATATGCTTTGAATCTGTTCCAATCAGCCTTTCTAAAAGCATACTTAGTGACATCGACTTCTTCTTTCGCCGGGGGTTCGTCTATGCTAATTATGATGGGGTAGTGGTCACTGCCCAGAGAGTCCGACGAAACACTCCAATTACACTTCAAAGCTAAAGAATAAGAGGCTAAGCTAATATCTATAGGGCTGAGGCCACCTCTGTGTTTAATATGAGTCCCTTGCCCGCTATTCAATATACATAAGTTATATTGCTCTATGAGGTCCTCTAACGCCTTACCTCTTTGATCAGTTTTATTAGCGCCCCACAATGGTGAATAGGCATTGAGATCACCTACGATTAATGAATTGGGTTTTGAAACAAGATCTTTATAATCGTCAGCTATAAAATCGGAACTAGGTGGAATATACAGATTTACAATCGTTACAAGTCTTCCTTTTAGACGTACATTTGCGGTTAACGCTTCTAGACTTGAACCTGAATCAGTAATGGAATACGATAGTCCACTTTTGAACATTATTGCTACTCCCCCCATTCGTTTGTCTATCTTTCCTTTCTACATTGTACCCCGGCAAGTAATAATTCTGGTGTGGTTTTGTCACCAACTCTTTTCTTTCTTAGTTGTGACCTACCTCAAGAACTTTCCTCATCTCTACATATAAATTGCTCAACGACTTCTAACTGTTTAAGAATTAAATTGACACAGTTCTTTGAATGTTTCTCCTTTCTTCAAACACAGTTTAATAACGTACAATCAAAGTTCTTATCAATACAGCTCAACTGTAACTTCTAACATACAGCTCTCTACTGCATTAAAACATCTACTACACTGTATTGTTCAAATTCACTGTCATCAGCAGTTTCTAAGTTTGGCGCGCTAACTGCACGTGTAGAGAATCTATCGTCAGCCAAAGTTTAGGCTACTTTAGGCCAAGCGCCCACGAGCCGACAGCGCAACTAAAGCCTAAGACTAAAACGCTTAACAATCGATACACATTATATATATATATCAACCTAAAGAACACCTGTGCTCATTATATATGCAAAACACTTGTTCACATTACCTCCTTCCCTTTCTTTGGATTGAGCAAATTAAACTTAAAAATTTGCGAAATCATCAGGTACTAAATTATGCAATAAACTTAATACTATATAATACAGTAAAATAAACAATCTTATAATCTAGATAAACAATCTGCTACAACATTTAATCGTCCTTTCTTATAATTAACTTCTACATCAAAAGTTTGCAGTGCTAAAGCCCAACGCACCAGTTTAGCAGACTTAGACATAGATTCAGTCAGATAAGTTAAAGGATTGTGATCGGTAAAGATGTGAACTTTAGATCCAATTATTATCTCTTTCAACTTATTTAGAGCCCAAACAATAGTATAGGCTTCTTTCTCTACAGTTGCCCATCTCTTCTGAGTGTCAGTCAATTTCTGACTTATAAATGATACAGGACGTTCTATTCCCTTATCATCCATCTGTGTTAAAACAGCTCCTACTGCAAAATCACTACTATCACAGT